>CM052657.1:92134783-92170092 GCA_028533165.1 Leontopithecus rosalia | reverse complement strand
TCATTGGTAGCTTGATGGGGATAGTGTTGAATCTGTAAATTACTTTGGGCAGTATGGCCATTTTCAAAATATTGATTCTTCCTAACCATGAACATGGAATGTTTCTCCAACTGTTTGTGTCCTCTCTTATTTCATTGAGCAGTGGTTTGTAGTTCTCCTTGAAGAGGTCCTTTACGTTCCTTGTTAGTTGTATTCCTAGGTATTTTATTCTCTTTGTAGCAATTGTGAATGGCAGTTTGTTCTTGATTTGGCTCTCTTTAAGTTTGTTATTGGTGTATAGGAATGCTTGTGATTTTTGCACATTGATTTTTGTATCCTGAGACTTTGCTGAAGTTGCTTATCAGTTTCAGGAGATTTTGGGCTGAGACAATGGGGTCTTCTAGATATACTATCACGTCGTCTGCAAATAGAGACAATTTGGCTTCCTCCTTTCCTATTTGAATACCTTTTATTTCTTTTTTTTGCTTGATTGCTCTGGCTAGAACTTCCAGTATTACATTGAATAGGATTGGTGAGAGAGGGCATCCTTGTCCACTGCCGGATTTCAAAGGGAATGCTTCCAGTTTTTGCCCATTCAGTATGATATTGGCTGTTGGTTTGTCATAAATAGCTTTTATTATTTTGAGATACGTTCTGTCAATACCGAGTTTATTGAGGGTTTTTAGCATAAAGGGCTGTTGAATTTTGTCAAAGGCCTTCTCTGCATCAATTGAGATATTCACGTGGTTTTTGTTTTGGGTTCTGTTGATGTGGTGAATTACGTTCACATAATACTTGCATATGTTGCACCAGCCTTGCATCTCCGGGATGAATACTACTTCATCATGGTGGATAAGCTTTTTGATGTGCTGTTGCAGTTGGCTTGCCAGTATTTTATTAAAGATTTTTGGATCTATGTTCATCATGGATATTGGCCTGAAGTTTTCTTTTCTTGTTGAGTCTCTGCCAGGTTTTGGTATCAGGATAATGTTGGTCTCATAAAATGATTTGGGAAGGATTCCCTCTTTTTGGATTATTTGGAATAGTTTCAGAAGGAATGGTAACAGTTTCTCTTTTTGTATCTGGTAGAATTTGGCTGTGAACCCATCTGGACCTAGGCTTTTTTTGTGTGGTAGGCTCTTAATTGCTGCCCCAACTTCAGATCTTTTATTGGTCTATTCATGGTTTTTACTTTTTCCTGGTTTAGGCTTGGGAGGATACAAGTGTCGAGGAATTTATTCATTTCTTCCAGGTTTACTAGTTTTTGTGCATAGAGGTGTTTGTAATATTCTCTGATGATGGTTTGAATTTCTGTGGGATCTGTGGTGATTTCCCCTTTATCGTTTTTTATTGCATCTATTTGGTTATTCTCGCTTTTCTTTTTTATTAATCTGGCTAATGGTCTATTTTGTTGATCTTTTTGAAAAATCAGCTCCTGGGTTTATTCATTTTTTGAAGGGTTTTTCATGTCTCTATCTCCTTCAGTTCTGCTCTGATCTTAGTTATTTCTTGTCTTCTACTAGGTTTTGAGTTTTTTTCATCTTGCTCCTCTAGCTCTTTCAATTTTGATGATAGGGTGTCAATTTTGGATCTCTCCACTCTTCTCATGTGGGCACTTATTGCTATTTATTTTCCTCTAGAGACTGCCTTAAATTTGTCCCAGAGATTCTGGTATGTTGTGTCTTCATTCTCTTTTGTTTTGAAGAACTTCTTTATTTCTGCCTTCATTTTATTGTTTATCCAGTTAACATTCAAAAGCCAGTTGTTCAGTTTTCATGAAGCTGTGCAGTTCTGAATCAGTTTCTGAATTCTGAGTTCTAACTTGATTGCAATGTGGTCTGATAGACTGTTTCTTATGATTTCCATTCTTTTTCATTTGCTGAGGAGTGATTTACTTCCAAGTATGTGGTCAGTTTTAGAGTAGGTGTGATGTGGTGCTGAGAAGAATGTATATTCTGTGGATTTGGGGTGGAGAGTTCTGTAAATGTCTATCAGGTTTGCTTGTTCCAGGTCTGAGTTTAAGTCCTGGATATCCTTGTTAATTTTCTGTCTGGTTGATCTGTCTAATATTGACAGTGGAGTGTTAAAGTCTCCCACTATTATTGTGTGGGAGTCTAAGTCTCTTCATAAGTCATTAATAACTTGCCTTATGTATCTGGGTGCTCCTGTATTGGGTGCGTATATGTTTAGGATCATTAGCTCTTGTTGCATCAGTTCTTTTAACATTATGTAATGTCCTTCTTTGTCTCTTTTGATCTTTGTTGCTTTAAAGTCTATTTTATCAGAGATGAGAATTGCAACTCCTGCTTTTTTTTGCTCTCCATTTGCTTGGTAAATCTTCCTCCATCCCTTTATTTTGAGCCTTTGTGTATTCTTGCATGTGAGATGGGTTTCCTGAATACGGCACACCGATGGGTTTTGGCTTTTTATCCAATTTGCCAGTCTGTGTCTTTTGATTGGTGCATTTAGCCCATTTATATTTAGGGTTAATATTGTTATGTGTGAATTTGATACTGCCATTTTGATGCTAGCTGGCTGTTTTTACCATTAGTTGATGCAGATTCTTCATTTTGTTGATGCTCTTTAGCATTTGATATGTTTTTGGAGTGGCTGGTACTGGTTGTTCCTTTCTATATGTAGTGTCTCTTTCAGGAGCTCTTGTAAGGCAGGCCTGGTGGGGACAAAATCTCTGAGTCCTTGCTTGTTTGCAAAGGATTTTATTTTTCCTTCACTTATGAAGCTTAGTTTGGATGGATATGAAATTCTGGGTTGAAAGTTCTTTTCTTTAAAGATGTTGAATATTGGCCCTCACTATCTTCTGGCTTGTAGGGTTTCTGCCAAGAGATCTGCTGTGAGTCTGATGGGCATCCCTTTGTGGGTGATCCGACCTTTCTCTCTGGCTGCCCTTAGGATTTTCTCCTTCATTTCAACCCTGGTGAATCTGACGATTATGTGCCTTGGGATTGCTCTTCTTGCGGAATATCTTTGTGCTGTTCTCTGTATTTCCTGGACTTGAATATTGGCCTGCCTTGCTAGGTTGGGGAAGTTTTCCTGGATAATATCCTGAAGAGTATTTTCCAGCTTGAATTCATTCCCTTCCTCACATTCAGGTACACCTATCAAACGTAGGTTAGGTCTCTTCACATAGTCCCACATTTCTTGGAGGCTTTGTTCATTCCTTTTTGCACTTTTTTTCTCTAATCTTGCCTTCTCATTGTATTTCATTGTGTTGATCTTCGACCTCTGATATCTTTTCTTCTGCTTGGTCAATTCAGCTGTTGAAACTTGTGCATGTTTTGCGAAGTTCTCATGTTGTGTTTTTCAGCTCCATGAATTCACTCATATTCCTCTCTAAGTTGTCCATTCTTGTTATGATTTCCTCAACTCTTTTTTCAAGGTTCTTAGTTTCTTTGCATTGAGGTAGAACATGTTCTTTTAGCTCACAGAAGTTTCTCATTACTTACCTTCTGAAGTCTGATTCTGTCATTTCATCACACTCATTCTTTGTCCAGCTTTGTTCCTTTGCTGGTGAGAAGTTGTGATCCCTTGTAGGAAGTGAGGTGTTCTGGTTTTGGGTGTTTTCCTCCTTTTTGTGCTGGTTTCTTCCCATCTTTGTGGATTTATCCACCTGTCATCTGTGTAGTTGCTGATTTTCAGATTGGGTCTCTGAGTGGACGTCCAGATTATTGATGACGAAGTTATTTCTGTTTCTTAGTTTTCCTTCTAACGGTCTGGCCCCTCTTCCTTAGGATTGCTGAGGTCCACTCCAGGCCCCGCTTGCCTGGGGATCACCTACAGCAGCTGCAGAACAGTAAGGGTTGCTACCAATTTCTTCTTCTGCTATCTTTGTCCCAGAATGATGCCGGCCAATTGTCAGTCTGATCAGTCCTTTGTGAGGTGACTCTTGGATATATGGGGCTCAGGGAACTACTTGAGGAGACAGTCTGTTTTTTATAGTAGTTTAAGTGCTGAGCTGTGAGCTCTGTTGTTCATTCAGAGCTGCTAGGCAGGTACGTTTAAGTCTGCTGCAGCAGACTTTTTTTTCCCCAAGTGCTCTGTCCTGGGGAGTTAGGGCTTTATTTGTGAGTTTCCATTGTGCTGCTGCCTTTTATTTTTCCAGGGCTGTCCTGCCCAGCAGGGAGGCAGCCTAGTCACTGTCTGCCTGCAAAGGCTTTGCTGATCTGCTCTGGGGTCCACCCTGCTGCTGTGTGTATTTCCCTGCAGTCCTGTTTATATGGGTGTGGTTAGAACTGCCTTGGCAGTGGTGGCCTGCCTCTGTGATGGTGGACTCTCTCTGTTACGGTGGATTGCCTCGGCAACAGCAGGCTGCGTCAGCAATGGCAGACTACCTCCGTAGGGGTGGAGTGCCTCAGTAATGGCGGACGCCCCTCCTCCACAGAGCTGGATCATCCCGGGTTTAGCTGTGCTTGCTGTGAAACTCTCAACCCCGAGCGTTTCCAATTGCTGTTTTTTTGTTTGTTTTTGTGGGCGTGGGACCCACCAAGCCTGATCACCTGGCTCCCTGCCTCGGAACCCTTTTTTTTTAAAAGTTGAAGGGTTGACTCTCTCCCAGGTGTTCCAGTCGCCTGCTAAAAGGGCGCTGGGATCTGTGTGATTTTACACCGGCTGAAACAATGTCGCTGCCCAGGAATCTCCTGACCTGACACTATGTTTCAGTCCCATTTAATCAGATGAACAGGCTAATCTGCCTTCCCAGATCTCCAATTGCCAGTTTAACAGGGCAACCAGACCAGTGTATTTTGTACGGAGTGCTGTTGCGCTGTGGCACCGGCCAAAACAGCCACGCTGGCCAAAACAGCCACACTGGTTACCCGTGGGGCTTTTCCACCTGGGAATCTCCTGGTCTGTGGACAATAAAGATCCATCTGGAAATGTGGCATCCACTCACCTGTGCTTTCATTAAGAGCTGCAATCCTGAGCTACTCCTACAGTGCCATCTTGAATCTTCTCCAGATTTGAGCAAAAATATGGGAATCCCACACATTCTCCTTCCAGAATTTCATATTTTTATATTAGAAAATAGAATAATTTGTGCTACAATATTCCTTAGGTTTTAGGAAACCAGACACTCACTTCACATGTTATGTCTATACTTGTCCAATTTATTTTATATCTCCCAATTGTCTTAGGGGACATCTGATCAAGATATAAATAGAATTCTGAAGCAATCCCATTCCTTTGTACCTTGTAGGCCTAGAATGTGTCACCTGAGTTATACAGCAAGAATACAAAACTAATATATTATTCAAAATTAGGATATATGTTGACTTTATAGCTGCAGCACAAATTCTATGTGCATATTTCAGTGAATCAATAATTAACACAAATGCAATTAATGAACAAGGCCAAGTGGAGAATCTGAAAGAAAAAAGGATAGATTACAATTTATTTGAAGGGACATCACAAGATAGATAAAGCAAAATTGCATCATTCAGAGTAGAAATGGACTATGAATAACATGGAAGGATTCAATTTTCAGCTTTTTCACAAACTGTGTGAAACTCAACAGATAATTTGACCTCTTTAGGCCTTATTTTCCTCTAATGTAAGGAGATTGAGTAAGAGGCTACAAACTTGAAGACTATGAAGCCATTACATGAATTCCAATAAGAAGCTATGAGAGGCAGTTTGTGGAAAGCATTAAAAGTGCACTAAAAAAATTCAGCAGAAGAATCTGGTGGACATTAAGAAAAGAAATCCAGGGCAGAAGGATCCCTGATACTTTCCAAAGGTTATCTTTGGAGCAGAGTAGAGAAATCAGGGTTAGAAATGAGGAAGGAGCAGGCCACTCCAGAAAATAAGAGTAGAAAAAGCTAGAAGAGCAAGATACATATTTAGTGGTTAATAAACAGAATATTTTAAGAGAAAGAAGCTTTTTATCAGGAAAAGCAGGGAAGATAAAGATGGATATGTAGACTGGAGAAAATAGCATGTGGGAGGCCTTCAATGTCATGGTAAATCAGCATTTCGAGAAACATCATTCACACTTCCTTGTTTCCAATTTATAGCTGGAAAAATATCATATTTTTTAAGGGTAAGATATTTCTTAAAAATACTGTGTGCCTCTGAATGTTGTTTAAAATAATAGGATTCTTCATCTTCACAAGAGAGTATGTGAGAAAAATATTGGTTTTATTTTGACCATATCCACAGTTAATCTGGATAAAGGGATTATCAGTATTATTCATTAAATGACATTCAGGAAAAATAGTTCCATAATTAAAACTTATCTCTCTGTTAACAATATTTAACAGTACCCATTTTTTTTCTAAGCAAAATCTGTACAAATTTCTTTTATCAAGAAATGTCTTTAAAATGTCAGTGGCTTTATTAAAGTCAAAAACTATGATATGATAAATGTCATAGATTATAAATTAATTTTCTTTCATTGACTCTTAGGTTCAATTATGTAGATGGCAAGTACACTAGAAATAGATGGCTATTTTTTAGTTTTCTGGATGTAGAAAACCTCAATTTGGAATCTGGGGAAAAAATGAACAAAAACTTTCATATTTTCACTTCCTGCTACTTATAAAAAACAGAAAAATTTGACGTTAACTGAAAATTTAGATAATATATGAGGCAGGCTAGGATTCTGCTCAGTTTGCTGTGCACTTTTAGGCCTGCAGTGACAACAATATTTTGTCATAAAAAGAAGCAGAAAAGATTAGGAAACACAGAGATAGCTGATAAAATGGATTACAAGGATACATCGTACATGTAATATTAACTTTTTTGTTCACATTGCACCCTATGCTTCTTGAATTAGAGCCTTTAATATTAGTGATATAATGGGAAAGGGTGCTGAAATTGAAGATACACACACATAAATCTAATAATATAATAAATACAAAATAATATTTTATATCCCTCATCTTTAAAATATATGTGGATGCATTTATAGTTAATGCTAATGGCAATTTTGTATAAACGTTAACTCAAAATAATTAAATTATTTATTTATTTACTTACTTACTTATTTTGAAATGGTGTCTCACTCTGTCACCCAGGCTGAAGTGCAGTGGCACGATCTTGGCTCACTTCAACCTCTGCCACCCAGGTTCAAGCACTTCTCCTGCCTCAGCCTCCTGAGTAGCTGGGCTTACAGCTGCACTCCCTGACGTCTGGATAATTTTTTATATTTTTAGTCGATACAGTGTTTCACCATGTTGATCAGGCTGATCTCAAATACCTGAACTCAAGTGATCCACCCACTTTAGCCTTCTGAAGTTCTCTGGGGTTACAGGTGTGAGCCATACTCCCAACTTCAAAATAATTAAATACTTTAAAAAATTCTTTCTTTAGGCTTTACTTGTGTCCCTGAAAAAAATGTTAATTTAGTCATAACTTTGAAGTCTTATGACTAGAACTCAACTTGTGGGGACAGGACACTGCAGACAGTAAAAATGGATGAGGGTTTAGAGAAAGGATCTCAGCTGGCATAAGGCCATTTCATTACTTGATTATCAAAACAGACATAAGAAATTGGAGGAAGTGTGTACTAAGGAGGTTTAATATGACAGATGGGACAGAGGAGTGAAAATATGGATTCTGAAGGAATATGGAAAATTAGCCAACTATTTTCCTATTCACTCTGTATCCTAAGTAAGCTAAGGGGTCTGGGTTGAACTGCAGGTGACATTTCAGGAGAAGGCTTAGTGTGATATGAAGATTCCAGCCCTCACACTCTTCCCCTGTTACCCCCTAAAATGAGATTTGGGTAGAATTTCCATCTCTAGAGTGGACAGTGGAATACAGCAAGGAGACTAGACTAAAGTTCAGTTTTATATGACACTTTCAGCAAGCTTATAGTAGAGTTATGTTAAGAGTCAATGGACATGTAAGGGCAAGAACCTTAATCCTGGCATACTGGGAAATTTACAATGCTAACTTAAGGACAACTGACAAGTTGTATGAACATTTTTCAAATGTATGAACATTTTTCAGCTTGTTATCTGAAATGGCACAGGAAATTGATATGGTTCTGTATATCTTTGAAAGACAATAATGCATCCATCTTTAAAGAGTTGAGCTAGAATGTCTGTCCCACATACAAACTTTAGGAAGTAAAACAGATTTATTCCACCAGTTTTGAATATAATTACACAGTTATTCAGTAATTTTTTTTTCTTTTCTGGGCTCACCCACCTCCCACCACACAAATATACAATAATGTTTACCATTCTGTTGGTGTTCACTCTGTTTTGATGACCTCCTAACTTCACCTCCTGTTTGCCTTGCTGTGGAGGGCAGGAGCAGGACAAAAAGAAAAGAAAACAGACTTCAGTGTTAGATAGATTTTGGGTTTGACTTTCAGCTCGGTGTTCGTAAGATGTGAAACATGGAAACTTAAAACCTAGCCAGGGTTTATTGAGAATTACTGCCTGGCATTGTTGCAGGTGGTTTATAGAAACTAAACTTACCCTAATATTAAAAGGTAGGTGCTATTGTTTCTGAAAAAAAACCTGGTCACAGAGAAACATTAAGCAATTTGAACAAAGTTAAGCAGCTAGAAAGTGGCAGAGCCAAAATAAAACCCCGGCCTTTTAAATCTACAGCACTCTTTTTAAAATTCAACTCATTCATTAAGCAGTCTGTGTCTCAGGTTCTTGTAGACAGAATGAAGATGATGATCACCTCCTCAGATATTATATGGAATAAATAATATAATGTGCATAAAAATTACTGGCATCTGAAAGACACTCATATTAATGTGTTCTCAATTCTTTCTACCAATCAAAAATCTCTAGAAATAAATACAAAATATGTTGATTAATCTGCTGTTTAAAGGTAGCCAAGAGTACCTTTAAGAGTTGGTTTTTTTTTTTTTTAAGAAAGCTATCCTAGGATAGTATTTACAAGTTTGTATTCTTGTATATTTCATTTTCTTACAGTTTAGTTAAAATTAGCATTCAAATCCTGAGGGTGCTGTTCTTTCACTATTTCCTAAACCTGGAAAGATGGAATATTATTTCAACTGTCCACAGTATTTGTATCTTATTGCAGATTATATACTTTGAAACTTTTTTTATGTGCCCTAAATTCTGCCATAAGAAAATGTTATCTGTTCTGATTTGCTAAAGAGTATTTAAATTATTATATTACTTATGCTACAATTATAAAATTGCTCATTTGGAGGCTTTCTTTAAAGTTGATATTATCATTGATTGAGAGTACTCCATTGTGAATTCAAAATGCACTTGATATCTCATTTTATGGAGATATGTAATTTTCTTACCTTTTTGCTTCTAGCCATCTGACAGCTTATGTTGCTTCTGATAATGGCAGGTTTGGGTGCATAGCTTGTATTCATTTTTCAACCTGTGACTTTAATAACTCTGAATTTTGTTCCTAGTTGCAGTGATTTCCTATGTGCACTCTTTCTTTGAAATTGAATATTTCTGACATGGAAATTCCTTTTATTTATTCTTGACCACATCTCTAACCTCTCTGTATATCGGAACATGTGTCTTTTCATTTTAGCAGGTATATTCATCTCTTCGAAGTCACGCTTGATCAGGAATGGTAATTAACATAATTTTTCCACTTCTTAGTCCAATTTTGAGTCTTTCATGAAATGTCATATATGAGATTCTTGGAAATTCAATATTTAACTGCAAACATGTAGGGAATGCATGTAACAATCATGAAAGATTTTCCAGTTTACGATTCAGCTTTCTATGCCATTATTTCTAATTTTACAAAGTCTCAAACATTTGTGCAAAGAATTAAGATGTTCCTGCCTCCATGAAGCTATCTAAAATAATGGCATTTGTCTCATATTATTGTAAATAAAACATATAAGACCCTCTGTTGTATAGACATTTTGTGAAACTGCATTCTCTCTCCAGAAAGTATTTATATAGAAAGGCAGAACATTCTCTAATGGCTTTAAACCATTTGTTTAGTTTATCTCTGAAAAGTGACAGTCTTTTTTGTGCTTAGAACAAGTCCCCATCCACATTCTTCCAACAGGTGCATTAGTGCTGGAAAATTGTCAGGTGGATAATGAGAATTCAGTGACTTGAGAAGTCGTATGGTATTTCCGAAAATGATGGAAAGTCATTTTCCTCCCCTTTCCCAGAGTGGATATCTTATTTTCCTGCCTCTCTTCTGGCGTCACATTAGTCACACGTTGCTTGATCTGGTCAGATTCATCAAATAAATGATTTTCATCAATTATGTGACAGTTTATATTGTCCAAACTTGTCATGAGCCCCACTGATTTTTTTACCAAGTTTCCACAATATGCCCAATGCTCTTAATCCACCACTGCAACTCAGTGAGAGGTGTAGGAGTCATGATGGAAACATTGATACCTAGAAAAGCTTTCTCCCACTTTGTTGCATCAGAGGAACTCCTGTTCATTCTTTAAGACATTAACAGCAGGGGTCAGCCTATTCAGGAAGCTTCCGCTCGATTTCTCTATCCATGTCCACCCATACTCTCAGGCTGAGGATAGCTGTTTAAAAAAAAAATTACCCTTGAAAGCAGTCTGTATACTCACCTATCTGGGGTGCTTGCCTGCAGTGGTAAACAAGCAAGCTGTTTAATACATTATCTAAGGAAGGTGCTTATCTTTTACTTACTATTTTTTCATTTAGTGTTTTTCTTTTCTTTTAGGATAACTTACCTAATTTCCAACTTTTCTTTGAGTACTTCGTTTCTGTCTTCAATGAGGTGCTTTGTTTGTTTCCTTTGATCCTTTTATTCTAACATTATGTTCCCATTTTATCTTTTCTTACCTCCTTGGCTGAATGTTGAGATTGGAGCAGGAGGATTATCAGCTGTCTCAGGAATGGCATCAATGAAAGAAATTGGAAGCAATCTATTAAATGTTATATCCACAATATGAAACTGTTTTCAGATGTAGTGAAGAGTTTAGAGATAATTTGCTGATAAAATCTTAAAAAAAAGCATAAGAACAAAAAGCAAGTATTAGTAAGTGGACACTTAAGCAAATGACAGTCTCAGAATGTATTATGCAGGTCACTTGTAAATGCTTACTCTAATAAATATAACACACTGTTTAATAAATTCTATAATTTGAGAAAGTACTGAATATTTATTGTACCAAAATATTAATATGTAACAACATAACTATATGGGAATGATTTCAGGGTATAGATATAAATATAAAAGTATTAATAGAACAAAGTTATAGCTACTAAAGAAAGTAAAATATGTATAGCTTTTTGAAAATGAATACATGTATCATCATATTTGAAATAAAATTATCAGTATCAGAAAAAAATACTTAAAACTTTTTTTAATTATTGAGAGAGGATGTCTTCATAAATTAGAGAACTGGAAAAAAAGGAGAGATGTTGAAGTTTTGTCAAGAGACTTGTAGTGCTATATGAATATTAATAAAACAATTTGTATTATTTTATAGCAATTGACTTTTTTTAATGATCCAGAATACATGTGCAAGATATGTAGGTTTGTTACATAAGCAAATATGCCATGGTGGTTTGCTGTACATATCAACCCATCATCTAAGTATTAAGTATTAAGTATTAATATCTAAGTATCCAGTCCAGCATGCATTAGCTCTTATCCATTATTCTTCCCCGCCCCTCCTTCCCCCGACAGGCCCCATTGTGTTTTGTTCCCCTCCCTGTGTCCATGTGTTCTCATTCTTCAGCTCCTACTTATAAGCGAGAACATGTGGTGTCTGGTTTTCTGATCCTGCATTAGTTTGCTGAAGATAATGGTTTCCACTTCATCCATGTGCCTGCAAGGGACATGATCTCATTTCTTTTTATGGCTACATAGTATTCCATGGTGTATGTGTACCACATTTTCTTTACACAGTCTCTCATTGATAGGCATTTGGGTTGATTTTGTGTCCTTGCTATTGTGAATAGTGTTGCAGTGAACATATGTGTGCATGTATCTCTGTAATAGAATGATATATATTCCTTTGGGTAGATACTCAATAATAGAATTGCTGAAAAATTCACTTTTAATTAAAAGTAGTCATCTATTGTCTTTTTCTGATATTATTGTCTAAGATTTTACATTTTAGTTCAAAATATTAATTTGATAGTAAACTATTTGAGAGGTATACAGGTTTACAAGGTTTAATAGTCTAATTTTTGAAATCTAATGTGTGTATATTATCTATTATGTTCAAGTAAATAGGAAACTAGAAAATAAGTAAGAAATAAAACTTTTCTCCAAGTCCCCTCTTATCTAATAGGATTGCATGTATGCATGTTGTATGTTGAGTGTATTTTGTGTTAGCAGAATAGGATGAGCATATAAATAACCAAATAAAAAATTAAAATGAACAAACCATGTCATATATACACAGCAGTTAAAAATATCTTTAGTGCTTATCAAGGCAAAAACACTTTCTGGTTCTTCCTTTATGCTCAATGCAACTGAAACTTTTTGGTTACTTTTCTTTTTTTTTTTTTTACATGTCACATGCCTCCCTTATTATCCCTCCAAGCACTAGTGCCTCCTCAGGTGAGGGAGATACAAGCCATTGAAGCAGCTTCTGTCCTTCAAGGAATGTATGATATTTTCAAAGAAATCAGTGTTGTATCATTTAATTTTTCCTGTCATTTGTTTATGGCTGAGTTAAAATGTGTACTTTTTGAAGCTTAAGGAAGTGTTTTGGATTCACAGACACTTCTAATACTGCATGTATTAAGACAAAGGAGGAGGAAGGTTGGAGAAGAGGGTAAATGTAGAGGAGAAAGAAGAAAGAAAAACTAAGACACTATTTTAAATAAGAGGCAAACCAAGAGAAAACTATCTTACCAGATTACATTCCCAAAAGTGAGGTTAGTGTTTTATTTGAAAAAATTTGCTGTGTATTTATAAATTTATTGTGATTCTGGATGCTTGAAATTCTTCCACAATATCTTACTTGTATTTCCTTGGCCACTTCTCATTCCCCTTCTAACTCCCCTCCTTTGCTCTCTCATTCTCCTCCTCTACATATCCTCCTCCCCATTATTCTCCCCTCTTTCTCTTTGCTTTTCTATCCCCTCCTCTCCTCCTTCCTTTGTAACCCCATGAATACTTCCATCAGTGATGCTTTCAGGCATTCTAATAGGAAGAGCACAAGGCATTTTTCAGTTTGTGTTGAGGCAGCCTGCTAAATTACAACTCTTTGAGAGAG
The DNA here is from genome assembly GCA_028533165.1 of Leontopithecus rosalia. NCBI lineage: Eukaryota > Metazoa > Chordata > Mammalia > Primates > Cebidae > Leontopithecus > Leontopithecus rosalia. The sequence goes on along the minus strand of CM052657.1, from coordinate 92,156,954 downwards.
CGTCTTCCCAGAGAGCTAGTGTGAGACATTATATCCAAATGCTGCACACCTGTCATGCTCCTTAGACTAAGTGAAGATAATCCTTCAAGTAACAGCCTGTTGATAAGTGTTCCCAGGTCCAAAATGCAACCCAGATTCTAATTAACCTGCTTATACCTGTTGTGCATGACTCATTTTTTTTTCTTCCTTTGATCAAGTTGTCACTATATATTTGAAAATTCATCTTTTTTCATGTTATTTACTAGCAGCCAGGATTTGTCATAAATAGAATGAACACAAAGCATCTACTTTTATGTTTCTATAATCTTCCCTGGTGCCATTACTTTTTTTAATATGTCAAAAGCAATGACATTCTCAACAAGCTTGCGATCTAACAGTGTAATTACGACTTATCAGTGTCTAAAATCATTTGTGCAGAATGTGTGCAGATTCATTGTGTTCAGACAGCCAGGATTAAAAAGAGCACACTGACTAATAAACATATTTTGTATATTTTTTCTCATATGTGTGAGCAAAAGATGATTTAATGGAGGTAGATAATAGAATTATATTTACCAGTGCCTGGAAAGGTTGGAGAGGGAAATAAAGAAAGGTTAATGGGAACAAACATGCAGTTGCAAAGAAAGAATAAGTCATAGCTTTTGATAGCAGAGTGGACTGATTATAGTTTACAACAACCTATTGTATATTTCATAGTATTTAGAAGAAAAGATTTGAAATTTTCCTACACAACGAAATGATAGGTGTTTGAGACAATAAATATCAGTATACCCTGGTTTGATCATTACACATCGTATACAGCTATCAAAATAACACATGTACTCCCAAAATATGTGCAATTATTATGTATCAATTAACAATTTAAAAAATAAAAATGCAAGTTGTCAAGTTGTATAATTCACTCCTGTAGAATACAAAAAGTGAAAATTAAAAGCCAAAACAAGAAGTCACTCTTAATATTGGCCATTCTGCAGACTATGCTCATAGAAGAGATGACCTACGTAGAAGAGCAAACACAAAGCCTTGCACCATTTTTGCTACTTTAAACATTAGTTGCAGAAGCTTAACTACCATGTTTTTACTGATGTTCAGCATGCAAGTCATTTATTATTGTCTTAAATATTTCAACAATGAAGAGTAGAAAAAAATAATGCAAGGATTATACTTTAGCTTTCACAGTAGCTCCAACCTTGGCAAAACATATTTTTATTGTTTGGTTTTGCTTTTTTATGATTTTTGACAGATAAAGCATAGTAGGGGATTAAATACAAAGATCTCAGTTATTATCTTTGGGTAATAATGCATTATCAAAATTAAATTTTGCATATATCTTTCTATCTGTAGATCTTCACATGCATATGTATTTAAATATATATTGATTTGAATAATTATTTTAAATATTATAATGAATAGTGTTGAAATGATCATTCCTCAAACTAACCTATTATAAATAACTTGCATCTACTGAACATATGAGTATCCTTAATGTATTGATACAAGCAATTTTAAAAACAAGCATTATCTTGAAAATTTGAATACTTAAAGATCCTCTGACACTGTTACTCTTCTTTCAATTACATACCTGCTGGCATTTGTGTACTAGGATATGTAATATATAATATATATGATATATATAATATAAACAGCTACAAACATGTACATATATACATCTATGTCTTCATAGTATCATTGTTCATAATGGCAACAAATATAGAAATGACAAAGATATCTATTGACAGAGAAATAACAAGTAAATTTGGATGCAACCTTAACAATATTAGAAAGTAGTGAATATGGCTGGGCGCAGTGGCCCATGCCTGTAATCCTAGCACTTTGGGAGGCAGAGGTGGGTGGATCACGAGGTCAGAAGTTGGAGACCAGCCAGGCCAACATGGTTGAAACCCCATCTCTACTGAAAAACCTGCATCCATCAAGTGGTAACATGAGTTCCTCATTGGTTTAGCATTCTCTTGCTGGTTAACGTATTCTCACCACACACATGTATTTCTTGAGTCTACTTTAAAAATATGCAGTCTTATGTGATTTGCTTTTTGTTATATTACTGTATATTATCACATTTAAATTTATTCATATTTTGCATGGAGACTTAGTTTAATAGTATATATTCATTTATTTATTTATTTATTTATTTATTTATTTGAGATGGTGTCTTGCTCTGTCACTGAGGCTAGAGCTCAATGGCACCGCCTCGGTTCACTGCAACCTCTGCTTCCTGGGTTCAAGCAATTCTCTTGCCTCAGCCTCCCGAGTGGCTGGGATTGTGCTCCCAAATTTATAAAACAATTACTAATAGACCTAAGAAATGAGATAGATAGCAACACAACAATAGTGGGAGACTTCAGTACTCCAGTCATAGTTCTAGAGAGGTCAAGACAGAAAGTCAACAAAGAAACAATGGATTTAATACCTTGAAACAAATGGAGTTGACAGAGATGTGTAAAACATTTTGTCCAACAACCCCACAATACACATTCTATTCAAATGCATGTGGAAGTTTCTCTAAGATAGACCATACACTAGGCCATAAAACAAGCCTCAATAAATTTAAGAAAATTGAAATAATATCAAGCACTGTCTCAGACCATAGTGGAATAAAACTTGAAATCAACTTCAAAAGGAATCTTCAAAAAGACGCAAATATATGAAAATTAAATAACCTGCTCCTGAATGAGCACTATGTCTAAAACAAAATCAAGGTGGAAATTAAAAAATTCTTCAATCTCAATGAAAATAATGACACAACCTACAAAAACCTCTATGTTACAGCAAAGGTGGTGCTAAGAGGAAAGTTTATAGGACTAAACACCTAAATCAAAAAGATTGAAAGAGCACAAACTGACATTCTAAAGTCACACCTAAGGCAACTAGAGAAACAAGAACAGACCAGACACAAGCCCAGCAGAAGAAAGGAAATAACCAAGATAAAAACAGAACTAAAGGAAATTAAAACAAACAAAATTAAAAAGATAAATAAAATGAAAAGCTTGTTTGAAAAGTAAAATTGATAGATCATTAGCAAGATTAACCAAGAAAAGAAGAGAGAAAATCCAAATACCCTCACCATATCTCTACTAAAAAATACAAAATTTAGCCAGGCTTGGTGGCAGGTTCTTTGTTGGTGTTCTGTCTTGACCTCTCTAGTGCTGTGATTGGAATACTGAAGTCTCCCACTATTATTGTGTTGCTGTCTATCTCATTTCTTAGGTCTATTAGTAATTGTTTTATAAATTTGGGAGTGCCAGTGTTAGATGCATATATGTGATATTTTCCTGTTGGACAAGCCCTTCACCATTATATAATGTCTTTCTTTGTCTCTATTAACTGCCGTTGCTTTAAAGTTTGTTTTGTCTGACATAAGAATAGATACTTGTGCTTGCTTTCAGTGTCCATTTGCATTTAAGCCATTTATATTCAATGTTAGTATTGAGATATGAGGTACTATTCCATTCACTGTGCTATTTCTTGCCTGTATACCTTGGCTTTTATTAATCGACATTTGATTAATTGAAATATTAAAATTTGTTTTTAAAAATATGCCAACATTTTCTTCTTGTGTTTAGCTTTTTCTCTGTTTTGATTAAGAAATCCTATTTGCAAAAACCTAAAAACCAAAAGAAAGCCTACACAGCCAAGACAATACTAAGCCAAAAGAACAAAGCTGGAGGAATCACACTGACTGGTTTCAAACTATACTACAAGGCTACCGTAATCAAAACAGCATGGTACTGGTGCCAAAGCAGATATAGACCAATGGAACAGAACAGAGGCCCTGGAGGCAATGCCAGGCATCTACAACCATCTGATCTTTGATAAACCTCACAAAAACAAGCAATGGGAAAGGATTACCTGTTTAATAAATGGTGTTGGGAAAACTGTCTAACAGTGTGCAGGAAGCAGAAACTGGACCCCTTCCTGACACCTTACACTAAAATTAACTCCAGATGGATTAAAGACTTAAACATAAGACCTAACACCATAAAAACCCTAGAATAAAACCTAGGCAAAACCATTCAGGACATAGTCATAGGCAAGGACTTGACTTCATGACCAAAACACAAAAAGCATTGGCAACAAAAGCCAAAATAGACAAATGGGACCTAATTAAACTCAAGAGCTTCTGTGCAGAAAAACGATCATTAGAGTGAACCAGCAGCCAATAGAATGGGAAAAAATTTTTACCATCTACCCATCTGACAAAGGGCTAATGTCGAAAATCTACAAAGAACTAAAGCAGATTTACAAGAAAAAACACACAAACCCACCCAAAAGTGGGCAAAGGATATGAACAGACACTTTTCAAAAGAATACATATATGAGTCCAACAAACCTAGGAAAATATGCTTATCATCACTAATTATTAGAGAAATGCAAATCAAAACCACATTGAGATACCACCTCACACCAGTTAGAATGGCAATCATTAAAAAAATCTGGAGACAGATGCTGGAGAGGATGTAGAGAAATAGGAACACTTTTACATTGTTGGTGGGAGTGTAAACTAGTTCAACCATTGTGGAAGACAGTGTGGCACTTCCTCAATGATCTAGAAATAGAAATTCTACTTGACCCAGCAGTCCATTACTGGGTATATATCCAAAGGGTTATAAATCATTCTATTATAAAGACACATGCACACGTATATTCATAGTGGCACTGTTTACAGAAACAAAGACCTGGAACCAGCCCAAATGCCCATCTATGATAGACTGGACAAGGAAAATGTGGCACATATACACCATGGAATACTATGCAGCCGTAAAAATAACAATGAGTTCATGTCCTCTGTAGGGACATGGATGAATCCGGAAACCATCATTCTCAGCAAACTGACACAAGAACAGAAAATCAAACACTGCATATTCTCACTCATAGGTGGGTGATGAACAATGAGAACACATGGACACAGGGAGGGGAGCATCGCATACTGGGGTATGTTGGTGGAGGCAAGGGAGGGACAGTGGTGTGGAGGGGTGGGGAGGTCAGGGATGGATAAAATGGAGAGAAATGCCAGATGTAGGTGACCGGGGGAATGGAGGCAGCAAACCACATTGCCATGTGTGTACCTATGCAACAATCCTGCGTGACCTACACATGTTCTCCAGAACCTAAAGTACAATTTAAAAAAAAATAGCTATTTCTCATATGCAGTATTGATTTTTAACAGGGTCATTTATGCAATTCATGAGGGAAAGAAAGTCTTCAATGAATAGCATTGACACAGTTCAATATTATAAAAAATGAGCCCCTATTTTCCTATCTTACATTTTAAGAGAGTTATTTTCAGATTCATTATAAACATAAACATAAAAGCTAAAGCGAGTGGCTTCTAGCAGCAAACAGTATAATAGCACTACAATTTTAGGGTAAGCAAAAATTTCTTAGAGAAACCACACAAAGGGTTAACCACAGGAAAAAAATGTTAAAATACTAATGATAAAATTATCATGATTAAATAATATAATTATAATAATTAGAAAAGATAAGAACACATAAACTCTGGTGACTTTAATTTGTTAATGTAGTTTTCCATGTAGCAAACTGAACAGCTAGGCAATTGGCAGTACTCCAAGATTCCGTAAAAATATAGTAAAATTAATCAAGGAGAGTGTTGGCCAGAACCATGGGGACAACTTTGAGTTCCGCCCAATGAGCAGATCAACAATGTCCATTTTCAGTTCTGCATAGCTGGTGCTAAGTTTAACAGGTGCAATAGCCTAGTCGATAGCATTGCATTTCAATTTAGATAAACCATCTATAAAACAGGCCCAGGCATTTAGGAAAATGTGGCCAGCTATCCTCTCAAATATCCCATTTTCAGTATACAAGTACATTTTGATGGGCCTTTTCCATTTTGATAATAAGTCTGAGTTGAGCTACCCCAAAAAGGGAATATCAGGCCAGAGGCCTGGGCCCTCTCGGGACAGGAATTCATTCTAACAAGAGCACAGTAACTATCTACTAACTGTTTTCTGGAGATGTACCTTGTAGCCATGTCATGGAAGGGATGAGTCAAAAGCTCACAGTGGAGAGAAGACAGGATAGAAACTGACATCCACTGCCAGAGGCTCCACATCAATCATGAGAATCCATTAATCAAAGTAGTATTTAGGGTTGTGGGGATCCAAAAGTAAAAATCATGCTGCAGTTTATTAAACAGTTTACAAGGTAACCTGTGATTTGGTATCCAATCCAACGATGCTAATTTGCAGTTTAGCCAATATAAGAGACCAAATATTATAAAATGCCCAAGTGAGGCACAAACTGTCTCCAAAACCTAGAAGCTTAACCAAGTGCTCGGTCTCCTTTTGGTAGTGTTGTAGGAACAAGATAAAGCAATTTTCTCTGGATGCCATAGGAACTGACACCTTTGAAGCCACCCACATAGTCTCAAGAATATTTACTTGGTGAGTAGGCACATGAAATTTATCAGGGTTTATTAACCACTCCTCCTACTGATGGAGGAAATATACCACCACAGTCAGCACCTTTGGGAATGAGACTGCCAACCTGTTAAACAACAGGACATCAATTATACTGTGTAGCTGAAAATCTTGGGCATCAGAACTGTAGACATGCATGCCAAATTCTGACTCAGCCTCAGGTGGCAAATGGCATGAGTTTAGAAACCCCTGTGAGAATATTGCAAATGTATATTAGAGACTTTGTCGTATGAATACAAATTGGTCTTGGTTCTTAGGTGCCTTTGGGATAGAAAAGAAAGAGCTGACAATGTCTATAACAGCATACCAAATGTTATTAGTTTGTGCAACATATTCAGTTATTTTGCAGAATCTTCACAGTCTCAATATTTGCAAGAACTGGAACTATGGAAGTAAAAATTGAATTCAACTGGTTGTTATGTACTGTGAAACTCCAGGCCCCTTTATCTTCACAAGTGAAGATATAAGGTTGTATTGAGATACTGCATTTTATATATGGTTGTAGTAAACATATATGGTTGTATCAATATATTGCATTTCATACTCTCTGTGTGATGTGTTTAAGTCCCTAGCAAGGCTAGGATTTCCCATTCTCTTCTTAAGATACTATATTGTTTCTATTGCACCTCCGTCATGAGGAGAGTGAGACAGGTTGAGGAGTGACTTACATCTTTTATTATCAGTTCTCTACATGCCATGGTCACTAGTAACCAAATCGCTCTTTTATGTATAAGCATTTGAATTAGTCTGTTTTCATGCTGCTATAAAGGACTGGCCAAGACTGGGTAATTTATAAAGGAAAGAGGTTTAATTGACTCACAGTTCTGCATGGCTGGGGAGGCCTCAGGAAAAGGCCCTAATAAAACCATCAGATCTCCTGAGATTTATTCATTACCATGAGAACGGTATGGGTGAAGTCACCCCCATGATTCAGTTATCTCTACCTGGCCCAGCTTTTGACACATGGAGATTATTACAATTCAAGGTGAGATTTGGATGGGTACAATCATGTAATACATCAACAGAAATAGTATGTGGGAAGTGGAACCACAGATAACATACAACTGGCCCATTTGCTAGTCAGCTTATCAGCTTTATAAACCTAGCAATCTAGGGCAGTATAAGCTTGCATACTAGATTTATTGTCTTCTCAAAATACTTCCTTTTTTTTCTCTCAGGGAAACAAACCTCTGTGAGAGGGTCAAAACTTCCTTATGGCACTCAGGAGCCACTGCAAAAACAAAAATAAAAACAAAGCACCTAATACTGAAAACCAAAAACATAATACTGAAACCTTTTTAGTTTCTTGTCCAAACGCATCTCAGGTTGGCATCATAAATTGCAGAAGAGGCTGAGTTCTTACTACTCTTTCTTAACAAGAATCATATACTTCCATCTCTTTGTCTTCAAGCAACCTGCCAAAAAATTAACAACTGGGTCCCAGTTTATGTTCATAGCAGTTGTGAAAATGTTCTCACCATGTAGCTGTGTGTTTTTGTAAATATGGTCTAAAATGTGGTGGGCAGTGGGCGGAGGGTGGGGGTAGAAGTATCTGTCAATCTAATTAAATCTTTGTACTAATTATAATAATGAGATAAACCCAAGGATGACCACCAGATCAGTGAGAAAATATCCCTGCCCAAAGTAGAGTTAGCACAATCAGGGCACCATTTGGGCAATTGTCTTTGTAACTTCTTTCTAGTACTCAGCTGCAAGCACCTCACTAGTGTCTCCTCATAAGCACATCTGTCAACCATACGATTTTATCAACATGTTGCTGCTATTCTGGTGCACTTCTCCCAAATCACATGAAAGAATCTCAGCCTTCATCTTTCCTTTTCTAGCATTCTTTGTCTGTCAACATTTATCCTTGTTATCAAACTACCAAAAACTGTTACGGGTTTGATATTTTACCCTACTTGCAAAGTCTGCCGTAGTTTTATGGAGACTAGAAAGAAAACAAAAGATTCCTGGGTCAGAGACAAAGGACAGGCAATTATTCACAGCAAGATCAGTAGCCATGCACAGGCCAGCAGTTGTGCAGAACTGCTAAGCCACAGTTCCCACAGGGTGGTGAAAATATGGTCAACAGATCCTTGTACAGGCAGAGATATGTTAAAGGAGAATAAACTTGAGGTTAGGAAAACTGAATTTTAAATAATAAACACTAAGTTTGCCCTGGAAGGAAATCTTTTCTTTATTATATGAACAGGATGCAAATCTGCCTTTTGCTCCTGAGGTGCACTGTCTTTAATTACCAAGGTTTTTCTATATACATGAAAATGGTAGTCCAAAACAAAAGCAGTCAGTACCCCTGCTCCCAAACATGCCAAAATGAGAGAGGCCTGTGGAGAATTTTCTCCCAACAAATTGATAAAACTTTTTGAGTCTATCTTAAAAGGTTAAGCATATACCTTTCCTGTAACCCAGCAATTCTCCTCCTAGGTATTTATCCAAAAGAAATAAAAATAGATGTTTACAAAATGCTTGTACCAAAATGGTTATAGCAACTTTATTTATTGTTAAGCAAAACAACAGGAGAATGAAGGAAAAGAAGTTTACAGTAAAATTATACAGTAGAGAACTCAGCAATAGGTGAAACTTGAAAATATTGTTTGGAAGCAAAGAAGAAAGAATGAGTATGTATGACTGCATTTATATGAAGTTCTGGAACAGGGAAAACTCCTCTCTGGTGTTAAAAAGTCTATGTTTGCTGGGTGGTTTAATCTTAGGAAAGGGATTAAGCAACTTTCTCCAGTAATGTATCTGTCAAAACTTATCTAACTATATACTTAAGATCTATGAATTTTACTATGTACGAATTATGCCAAATTAATTCTTGAAATTCAAAGTAATCTTTCAAAGTAATTTTTGCATGCAAAAATGTTGGCTAAAATTTATTTTTTTAAATGTCATTATACTTGTGTTAGACACAGTGTCAATGCTTTACAAATATCAACTAATTTAACTCTTACAATAATATTAATATTATTATCCCCTAATGAGGAGGCTGAAGCACAAAGTGGGCAAATACTTACCCAGGATGTCACATCTAGTAAGAGGCACAACAGTGATTTGAAACCGTGGATGCTAATTATTATTATTCTATATGGATTTATAATGTTGTCTTACCTTTATGGTAGTGTAAGTGTGCCACGTTTGAAGGAATTGATAAACACTTATCAACATCAAATAAGTCAATACTTATTACCCTGAGTTTCTTTATACAATTTTTTTTTGCCATAAGTGCCTTCTCATATCATCAAGATAAATTGGTTTTATCATCCAGACCTGTCTTTCCCAATAACCAGTAACCACTAGTCTCACATGGCTAGGCTATTTAAATTTAAATTTAAAATATATTAAATTAAAATTCAGTCTCAGTTACACTAGACACTTTTCAAAAGCTTAATAGCCACATGTGGCTATGGGCATCCTGCTGAACGGTACAGACATAGAACAGTTTCATCATGGCAGAGAGTGCTATTGATAGTAGTAGAGTAGAATCATCAGATTCAAAGCCACATTCTCAGGCCCATGACTCAGGCATTAAGGCATTACCTAGGTTTCTGCTAGAAATGTGGATCCTAGAACTACTAAATTAAAATCTGTGTCTTAAAAAGATTGCCAAGTTATTAAAATGCTTATCAATCAATGTTTATAATTTGATATCAATATTCACATAGTGATTAAATGTGATGTCAGTCTGATTTTGCAATTAAATTCTACTACTGATTAGATAATGTTTCTTTTTTTTTTTTTTTTGAGACTGAGTTTTGCTCTTGTTACCCAGGCTGGAGTGCAATGGCACAATCTCGGCTCACTGCAACCTCGGCCTCCTGGGTTCAAGCAATTCTCCTGCCTCGGCCTCCTGAGTAGCTAGGATTACAGGCACGCACCACCATGCCCAGCTAATTATTAAATTGTTTGTATTTTTAGTGGAGATGGGGTTTCACCATGTTGACCAGGATGGTCTCGATCTCTTGACCTCGTGATCGACCTGCCTTGTCCTCCCAAAGTGCTGGGATTACAGGCGTGAGCCACTGTGCCTGGCCTAGATAATAAGTTTCCTATCTCTTTTCTTAGTTTATAATACCTTAAACAATCTGATATATATCATGATAACTTGTACATGTAACAAAACTACATTTTACAGTTTTATCACAATTTTGTGACATGTCCATGAAGAATTTCCAATTGAAATATGTGTTGTAGTTTTATACGTGAGAGTAACTATCACAAATTTGATTTTATGTGACTGCTACTCCTTGACTCCTCTGAGGTATAGGATTCAGAATAATGGAATCTGGAAAAGAACTTCTTGTATTCAAGACAGCACTAAGAAGTCAGATGCAGAATTAATATAGGTGTTAGAATTTGATCTCAGATCTTAGAATCCAAGTTTATAATCATATTATATGTATTCTAAGAATAGCCACCTCTATACTTTCATTACATTGAAAAAAGTTTTCATTTTTTCATAAAATTAATGATACCAAAGCAACAAGCACATATTCCAAGCATTTTTTAATGTTTTTGATGAATTTAGTCCTTTTGTCTGTATTAACCATTTTATCTTCTAGTATTTTAGAAAGAAGTTTCATCTTTAAAAATCTAAAAAGTTTTTGTTGTAGGTTGTAAAAAGCATTATATAGATAAAACAGATTTTTTACTTTATAGGAAAAGCTCTATACCAGTTTCAAAAAAAATTGCCCTTGAATTTAGTGCAATATAATTCACATTTACTGAAGTATTCTATACAGTGTTGTATCATATAAGCAATGACTGGTTGATGTAAATTCATTAAAACACAAAATATTAATAGATATTTTATCAATATTTCACAAGTTGTTATGTTTTGTTTTCATTGCCTTAAGATACTTAGACCATAATCATATACATTTAAACTACTGAAACAATAAATATTCTACCATATCTTTCTTCCATGTTGCCCTTCAGAAATTTTTCAGATTGGGATTACTAAATTATGATGTATGATTAACTATTTTCCTCTTCTATAATATTGCATTAACCTAGGCTAGAGCTAGCTGCTGAAGACAATTTTAATTTGAAGTTTTTGTTTGTTTGTTTGTTTGTTTGTTTTGTGTGAAAGGTAGGTAGAGTATTAGTAGGGAGCTGAGTTATTAATAACCTACTATGTGATAGGTACTTTTCCTGTCTTCTCAAAAACCATGTGAAGTTATTATAATTATCACCAATTTTAAGATAAGGTGTGGATATTCAAAGAAGTAACACAGCTGATGATTCAAATTTTGTAACAATATTTTATTGGGAAACCATTCTCCATTTTCTGTATTTTCCTGCATTTTGTAATTTGCATTCTCAACCACCATTTTATGACATGCATAGAGAAGGAAAAACATCTCAGAAACTATATCTTTCAAAAGTAGAGCCAGAGTTAATATGAACATATGCAACTCCACAGCTGCAAGTAACTATAGGTTTGTTCAAATGCTGAGACTATTTAATATTTTGATTAAATTACCATCATCATCTTATAGAATAGATGAAGGACTATTGCTTTTAAGGAACTGATCATTTATTAAGTACATTTCATTTGGATTAAAATATCCAAAATATCCACTAAAATATTAAATAGGTTAAACCATATTACTTCAATACACTTAAGGATATTCAGAGATATCCTTTTTACAACCTACAACACTTAAGGATATTCAGAGATATCCTTAAGTGGATCTAAGTAATATGCTTTAACCTATTTAATGTTAGACATTGTACTGAGTAATTTACATGTTTTATCTCAAAATTATCATACCAAGTATTAGTCTGTTTTCTCTCTGCTGATAAAAACATACCTGAGACTGAAGAATTTATAAAGCAAATGAGGTTTAACAGACCCACAGTTCCATGTGGCTGGGGAGTCCTCACAATCATGATAATGGTGGAAGGCTAAAGGCATTTTTTCCATGGTGGCAGGCAAGAAAGAATGAGAGACAAGAAAAGGGGAAACCTTTTATAAAACCATCAGATCTCCTGAGATTTACTCACTACTACAAGACAGTATGGGGAAATGAGCCCCATGCTTCAACTATCTCCCAACAGGTCCGTCCCACAACATGTGGGAATTATGGGAGCTACAATTCAAAATGAGGTTTGGGTGGGGACACAGCCAAACCATATCGACATGGTTTTTGTTTTGTTTTGTTTTGTTTTTTAAACAAACAAGTTTATTGATAAGCAGGAATGCTGTCCAGCATACAGTGCAAACTCTCATTGTCTCATCAACACACAGAAGGGAACTGAGGCTCCAGAGTCTCCAAATTCATCGCTGCCTGGCTGGCTCTGCCTTTAATGCCAAGGAAGCCCGAGGTTCTCCCAGGACTGTCCACCAGAGGGTAGGTGCACTCCGTCGCGTCCTCATGAGGGTCCAATGTGGGCAGAAACCTGGCCAGCCCCGAGAATCTGACCTTTTTTTCTTTAAGAGGCAGGGTCTCATTCAGTGAAATTATGAAATTGATTTCATAACCTCATTCTGCAGATGTTTTGCATATGCTTCAAAGAGTTTAGGTAACCTCCTCAAGTTTACACAATTAGTAAGTCAAAGGCCAGTAGGCAATTATAACCCACTTTACTGTCAAAAAAGCAAAGTCAGACTCTACCCAGGTCACAGAAAGCTTATGGCTTCAATATGAGTGCCAGTTGTGTTTTAGAGCTGACTTTGATTTTTGCCTTACTTTTATAAATTAGAGTCTATTTATTTTTGAATTTGTTTCCAATTAAGCTTCTCAGAAATATCAGTGAAGTGGTTTGACAATAGGGAGAAAACCTGAGGAATGTCATTACTATTCAGCCTGCTTGTTTCACCACCTATTAACTTTTGTGAAGGAAAGATCCATATAAATAAGGGTATTGGACATAATTGTCATGCTAATATCCTATCCCCGTTCATCCTTTTAATTGCTTGAATGATATACATATATATTTGGATCTGATATTTTATTTACTGAGGCTGATTACTTAGTCTATTAACAGATAAATATTGACAGATGTCTGAGGGAGATAATGAGAAAAGGCATTTCTGAAGTTTCCAGTAATTTCATCTGAACTCATAAAGCCATTTTGTTATTCAGGCTAAACTACTCTACAGAGATAGAAGGGAAAACAAGATGTCTTTTTTTATCCATATAATTACTTCTTTATTTCTATATAATTACTTTCCTTAAAAATTACTGCTAGAAGGAAAAAAGAGAGATATTCTAAATTCTTAACAAAACCTTTGCAACAAACTTCCAACAATTCAAAGGGACAATTCTTCAAATTTTTAATTCAGGACAATTTTGCAGTAACTTTGAAGGTAATTCACTTTCATCACAGAATAATTACAAAACAAATATAGATGGACAAAATAACTATAGTTCTGCAACTATTACTCAAGGTCATATGTGTAACCTTGAACCACAGGAGTGCCTCCCTTCTACCATTGCCTCCCATTCTACTCATGCCATGCAGTCTCCACACTGTGACAAACAGAATTTATTTTTTTGCTTATATTTGCATCTTGAGAGATGAGCATTCTGCCTTTAATGAACTCAAATATATATTATATTGTATACATTTGTAGGTCACATGTATGACCTTGAGTAATAGTTGTAGAACCATAGTTTTGTCTATATATTTTATTGTATTTACTTTTATCTATATATTTTATCATATTTACCTTTATCTATTTATATATTTTACCTTTATCTATATATCTTATTGTATTTACTGTTAGCATATTTTTCTAAATGCAGGTAATTTTTTTTCTAATAAAAATGACAATCATTCAATAGATATAATTTGCATCCTCTTTCTGATTTATGTAAATTATAAATTGAATATTAATTTTTAAATTTTAATGCTTTATCAATTTTAAGTATTCTTAAATAGCCATGACTCCATGTACAGATTTCATTATCATCTTGAAATAATATATATTTGTATCACTGAAAAAAATTATCACTTACAAATGAATGTTTATTCTCAAAGTCTAGGTTTTCAGACTATCTACAGGTATATTATAAGTTGTAGTATACCTGTACACAGAAGAGAAAAAAATACTGCTAATTTTCTCAAAGGTATTTAAGAGACGACATACACTTATTCTCTGAATTTCTTAAATTGGGTAATACTAGGTTTATTGTGTGCTGATGCTGAGGAAATAAAGAGACTGAAACAACTTTAGCAAGCACCTGGAACTGGTTAGTAATGGGCTATGTAATTTTTCCTGCATAGCTCTGCCAGCACAATGCAAAGCTGCTTATTTGCAGTGTTCATTTTCACTTAAGGGCAGTCCAGAATGGCACACCAAAGATCTGATGCCAGAACTCTACCATCAGAAACAGCAAAGCCCTTCTCTGGCCTGGACAGGATCCCCAGGGTGAGTTCTATGATCTGCATGTGAAATTAGGTGTCTACAAGCCTCTTTCCAATGAATAGGCTTAGAAGCATTCTAGATGTAATATGTTTATAGAGTGAGACCCCACGCAACAGATATTGAGCTCTTTTTACATGCAAGGCAGAGTGCTCGTCTCTCAAGATACAGGTATAAACAAGACAAATATATCCTGTTTGTCACAGTATGGAGCCTGCATGAAATGAGTAGAATGGAAGACACTGGTAGAGGGGAGGCACTCCCGTGATTTAATCTATAACGCAGGTAGTGGTGGTAGTTTTTTTCTCTCCATTTTTTTTTTAGATAGAAATTTCCACTAGAATCACCTGTGTCATTTATTTTAGAAAAGTAAATTTCTCTAATTTCATTAAAAGTAGCCACTGCATTAGGGTCATCTAGAGACAAAGGAATCCCATTTATAATAGCAACCAATAAAATTAAATACCTAGGAATAACCTTAATCAAAGAAGTAAAAAAAAATCTCTACAGTAAAACTATAAAATGTTAAAGCAAGAAATTGAAGTGGATACAAAAATATGAAAAGATATTCTATGTTAATAGATTGAAAGAATTAATATTGTTAAAATATCCATATTATGCAAAACAATCAACAGATTTACTATAATCCCTATCAAAATCCCATGGCATTCTTCACTGAAATAGAAGAAATAATAGGGTTAGGGTTAGGGTTAGGTTTACGCCTGAAGCCAGCATAGCACTGATTACAGGAGAGAAGGAATCTCTACTGGAGCTGCCAGCTGTGCTGCATGGAGTTTGGAGAGGGATGGCACAAGCACTTCCTTGGCTGCCCCAGCTGGTGTCTCCCTAGAGATGTACGAATGCTTCATCTACTGACGCAGAGCCCAGCACAGCACCAAGACTTGCTCTGGACTTGCAAGCCTTGTGGCCTAGATTGACTTTCAAATTTATTTAGAATCCCAGAGCACTTTTTTTTGGTGCTGGGCTTACTGGAACTCAGGCTGTGACTACTGAAATACATGATTCATTTCCCATTAGGGATGGTCTAAATGCTCCCTCCAGGGGTGCCGGCTGAGTTCTGTCCTGTGTTGTTTTCCACTGTGACATGGCAGCACTGAGTTCCAATGCAAAATTTCATAATCGCTATGCTCTCTCTCCATCAAGAATACAGATTGTATATCCATACCATTTGGCTACTGCTGGGGTTTGGGAGAGGGATATTATAGGTGATTAAAACCTATTTCTCCTTCTCTCTTCAGTGCCTACTCTCTTCAGTGCTCACCTGACTCTTCCTTCTCATGAAGGTACTTTTTTATGGACTTTTGTTCAATTTGGTGTTACTGTGGGAAGGGATGATCACTGGAGGCTTCTGTATAGCTATCTTGCTCTGTCTCTTTGTCCAGGGATAAAAGAATTTCTTTTTTACGGAATCTGTATTCTCAAGCTTTCTGTGTATCATCCCTGGGCCTCCTCATGGCCCACTAAGACTGTACCTTTTATATTTGTATTGAACAGTTTGAAAATGGATTATGTTAACAGCAGTTTTATTTAGTGAGACAAAATGAGTGCTGTCCAGTCTCCTTTATAAGGTGCACCTTTGCTTATATCATAGGGATGAACCTAACCATGCCTCTTTGCCATTACACCCATTTTTATGTGAATGTTAATTTTGATCTTTCTCTTTTTCCGTAATTAAAAATGAAATGATAAGAAAGGGTGTTCCCAACCTCAGAGTGTTTTGAGGAATCTAAATATTACTTAAAATAGTCAAAGAGGAAAATAAATTCACAAGTGTAAGTCTGGAGTGGTATTTAGCTGACCTGTCTGTGCCCCCTGTAAACATGTTTCTGCAAAGTTGCTTGATCCATTGCTGTATTCAGGTTCCTGGATATCTTCAGGTTTTTGCTCTCACTTGATATGTCTGTAATAAGCCCCAGTTTACCAACTGATGAACAACTTAATAGGAAAAAGAGAACAAGTGCCAACTTAACAAAATCAAGGAGCTGCCAATAGAGAAAAGAAGCACTTTTCTTTTTAAGTCTAATTTCTGTTCTATGTAAAAATTAATGTGAATCTTTTCTCCCTCTTTCAGCGTAAGAAAGAAATAACTCCAAGTACCAACAATTTTCCTTAATTTTTTTCTTTCTTTACATGGAATGAGTAAAAATTACCCATTTGAACATCAATTACAAGTTGCTTCAGTGATTCCCAGGGAAGCTATATTCCTTTTTCTCTATACTACTGCAGAATGTTTCAAGGCAGCATAAAGACTAATCAAGTGAAGACCTTTAGCAAAAATATTTTTAATGCTGAGAGTTTATAAAGGAATTTTTAAGCTGCTAAAAACTGTACACATAAAATGAACTTTGACAGACCTGTTAGATTTGCTTGACTAAATGAAAAGTAGTATTCTATGCCATAGAGAAAAAAAGTCACTTCTTTTTCCCACTCATCATTTTACATGGGAGAAAATTAATCTATAGATAGCCCAAATGTGGAGTGATGGATATGAGAGTTCTATGGATACATGCCGGTAGCATATGTATAGCCCTTTGCTAATATTATAGGAGACAGTGTAGTACCTTAATGGAACTTTAATATGAGACTGGGAAATATTTTATATTACTATTTTCCCATCTTTTCATTGTGGGGAATTGTGTAAGTCACTGAAGACCTCTGAGTCTCATCAATAAAATTAAAGTATCAATATCTATTTCTCATGTTATGAAATATAACTATAATAAATATAACAACAACAATAATTATTAAATGATAATAGATTCTAAGCATTCTTCTAAGCATTTTGCATGGATAAATGAGCCACAAACTCTATGAGTAAGGTGATATTATCATACTCATTTTATAGAGTAGGAAACTGATGGATAGGAAGAGGAGTAGAACACTGTGGTTTTGGGTGAATTTATTCATCTCACCAAAGGTTCTATAGTATAAAACCTATTTGTTATTAGCTGTTTCATATTAGGTAGTTCTTTTCATGATACCTTGGATCTGTAGAGCTTATTTTGTAAATAAAATGTGCCTCAGATGCCACCTGATATTTGATTTTACAGACACAAATACACATACACCCACATACACACACACACACGTTTTGCTCTGTATTTCAAATTATAGTTGTTTCTTGTATGGTAGAAGTAATGATACTGCACAATGGGATTGCTAAAGTAGAGTTGTACCAATTCTCTTATGTGAGATAATAAATATGGGTTACACATATTCACAGTGAACACAAGACTGTGCTGGATACTGTGAACTGGGAACTGAGAACTTTTTGTAAGTTTCTTCTTCCCTGACAATCATTCACATCTATAATTAATCATAGATGGTAGGTAGATTGATGGTAGAGAGAAGTAAAAAATAAATTTTTTATCTAGATATTCTTGTCCATTAATTTGGATAACATAGTAAAACTTCCCATATACTTATGGGAAGAAAAGTTATTTTTATTCTTACTCTCCCTATAAAACAGGGGCTCATTTATGCTTCCGAATTGAAACTTCTCATTATCTAAGACCACTGAAAGTAGATGAGAGTGATAAAAACAAGAAAGAATTAATGAAATTCTATTTACCTTCCAAGTGACATGTGTGTACAAGCTGGGAATAAAGTCGTATTTCACATTTGATTTTAAAATTGCTGTTGTTAGTCTATATTTCAATTATGCATAATTTTCCTAAAATAATATATTTAGCTTATAACTCCCAAAAGCAAACAGCTGTTGGAGATAACGTTTAAGGTTTACAACCTTTGTCTCATTGAATTTTATACAGAAAAGAAAAAAGGGAAAGTAAAGACAAATTTACCTAATTATCTTTAATAAATTAGATATTTTAATATATTTGGACAATGCTAGATCCTAGCAAGGATGAGGGTTATAAAACCAAAATAATCCCAGCTATTAAATAAAAAAAATCAGAAAATCCGAGTGCTAATGCTGCATTTTACCAATTTATATTCATAGTAAATCACAAGGACATGTTTAATGTGATTTATATCTAAAAAAGAGAAAATATCAAAACTGAAAGGGAACCTAAGATACTAAACCAAAGAAATGCATAGAAAGGAGAGAATTAGAAACTCATATTTTTTTTAATGTGTGTGTTCTTCTTGGTTCTAAATAAATGCTAAAGTAAAAGAGAAAGTAAGATGTAAAGGATTGAACCTAAATTTTGAAATTTTACCATTTTGTTACTTAGGTTGGATTCTGAATCTCAGTTAATAATCTTATAAATAGGCAAATAGTACCCACTTTACCAATGTGTAGCAGAAAATAGTATCACACATATACTATAGTTTGACCAAAATAAATCACAAACACTTTGTTGTTGCTGCAGTTGCAACTTTTGTTATAATAATAATTATGATTATTATAATAATTATCATGCTCTGAACTGAATCTTCTTTTCATGTTCCATTTGTTAACAGGCCAGTGACACCACACTTTTTGCTTTACTGTTCAGGGATCAAGGATAGTTTTACAGCTGCTTTTTGGGGGAAAATGGGAAATAAAGTATAATTGAATCACATAATGTTTATGATATTTGGGTTAATCTCATACACATATATGCACACATAACCCATGCATGCACATGCAAACACATGCATAGCTCATAAACTTGAGAGTCAAAAAATAGAAGGAAATGAACTCAATACCATGGAGAATATCTTTTGTTCATGTATCTACATAAACACAAAAGAAAAAATAGTAGAAAAAGAAAATAGACAATTATATTACACTCCATCTACATCCCCTCTCTCATATTAAAGTCTTTAAAAGGCAAAAAATGTAAGTAAGGTAGAAGACAGACAAAGAAAACTTGGTTGATTCAAAATCACATAAAATCTCTAAAACTCAAGAATCCATTAGAACTATATTACAGAAGGAAGTTACAGACCAGGAAAGTAAAAGGTAGAGTTGGCAACAAAAGTGCTTAATAGCTCGAGGTGTAGATTCAAAAAGCAAATAGGAACATATATTAGTGTCCAGTGGCTGCGATAATAACTTGCTACAATCTTTGTTGCTTAAAGCCACAGAAATGTACTATTTCACAGTTCTGGGCCGCAGAAGTCTGAAATCAGTATTGCTAGGCCCACATCAGGGTGTTGTCAGGTCACACTCCTTCTGAGGCTCTAGGAAAATTAAAAGATTGTTTTTTGCTTCTTCTAGCTTCTGGTGATTGCCAATATCCTTGGCTTGTGATCAAGACCTGCATTTTCAAATCTCTTTCTGCTCCATCCTCACTTCGCTTTTCTCCTCTGAGTACCTGTCTTCTTTATTTCTGTTTGTAGCAAATGTGATTGCATTTGGGACCCACCAGATCATTCAGAATAATAGTGCTCTATCAAGATTCTTATTTTAGTTCCATCTACAAAGACCATTTTTCCTTGTAAGATAACATTTGTAGATTTCAGGAGGTAGGACGCATTGTCTTTAGGTGGTCATTGTTTAGCTGTATACACAACCTAAGTTCATTAAGCTTACTGTTACTATATATGCTATAGTGGAATTACTAGCAAGTGACCATAAAGAAGGAACACTATCCAGAATTAAAAACTGCTATGAGTTTCCAAATCAGAAGGACCCTTAAGTGCTAAGTTTTACAGCATCAAAGATAAGAAAAAACATTCAAACCATTCAGAAGTAGAAAAGAGACCTATACTCACACTCAACCCGTACTAAAACAGCCTTTTTAAAAATAAATGAGCATTAAATTGACTTGATATTTTTTAAATTTACCTCACAAAATTAAAGAAGAAAATAAAGCAATTTCTGCAAAATCCTGAGAGACTTAAACATGAATTAATTTTTATAAGCATCAATTAAAATATTTAAATATATAAATAACTAAATACATGACTTTAAAAGCCTTAAACAATAGGATATTTTATCTCTTGTAACAGGAACTTCAGAAGAAAGGTTTCTATGGTGACTAAAACATGTTAGAGTCCCTTGGTTGTTTTCTCTGGAGGAGAGGTTGTAATTGCCCAGATTACACTTGCACTGTCAATTTATTACCTTGGGTGGAAAGGGTGTCAGAGTTCCTAAAGACACCTTAGTAAAGAGTGAAAGACAAAAATGTGACTATCAGACTAGGAGGCAGCATCACATACCTCCTCTCTGAAGGTAAGTATATTGTATTGGCATACAGGGAGACAAATAGGCCAATGGACGAGAATAGTTAGGAGAGAGACACAGAAATTTATGATTACCTAATATAGGGCAAAGTTTTATTATAGTATAGTTGAAAGGGTAGTCTATTTAATAAAAGTACTGGGATTGCAGGTTATCTATGCAGGCACGCATGTACATACGTAGTTAAATATAATATATATATACATATATATATATGATATATAAGAGCCATATATAGTTGCAAATATAATATTATTAATACTTATCATTATGCTAAAGACCAATTATAGATGCATAGCAGATCTAAATAATAAGGTAAAGTAAAACAACAAAGCTTGCAGAAGAAAATTGTCTTCATGATAATATAGACAAAGACTTCTTAATGAGGACCAAATAAATCTTGGTAAACTTATTTATATTTAAGAATAAACTTATAGTTTTTCATAAATGCCATTAAGGGAGCATAAAGGGAAACCACACAGTGGGAGTTGATATCTACATTATGCATAAGCAACAAAGGACTGATGTTTAGAATATAAGGAAAGTCAAAATTTAGAATATTCTAGGACATTTAGAAGAATATGAAATATTCCTACAAACAAACAGATGGAAAAACATTCCATGTTCATGGTTAGGAAGAATCAATATCATGAAAATGGATATACTGCCCAAAGTAATTTACAGGATCAACGCTATCCCCATCAAGCTACCATTGACTTTCTTCACAGAACTGGAAAAAACCACCTTGAACTTCATATGGAACCAAAAGACAGCCCGCATAGCCAAGTCAATCCTAAGCAAAAAGAACACAGCGGAAGGCATCACACTACCAGACTTCAAACTATACTACAAGGCTACAGTAATCATAACAGCATGGTACTGGTATCAAAACAGAGATATAGACCAATGGAACAGAACAGAGGCATCGGAGGCAACACAACATATCTACAACCATACAATCTTTGATAAACCTGACAAAAACAAGCAATGGGGAAACGATTCCCTGTTTAATAAATGGTGTTGGGAAAACTGGCTAGCCATGTGCAGAAAGCAGAAAATGGACCACTTCCTGACACATTACACTAAAATTAACTCCAGATGGATTAAAGACTTAACCGTAAGACCAGGCACCATAAAAACCCTAGAAGAAAATCTAGCCCT
>CM052657.1:92112114-92134683 GCA_028533165.1 Leontopithecus rosalia | reverse complement strand
TACTGGGTATATATCCAAAGGACTATAAATTGTTCTACTGTAAGGACACATGCACACGAATGTTCATTGCAGCACTGTTTACAATAGCAAAGACCTGGAACCAACCCAAATGCCCATTGATGATAGACTGGACAGGGAAAATGTGGCACATATACACCATGGAATATTATGCAGAAATCAAAAATCATGAGTTCGTATCCTTTGTAGGGACATGGATGAATCTGGAGAACATCATTCTCAGCAAATTGACACAAGACCAGAAAATGAAACACCATATATTCTCACTCATAGGCGGGTGATGAACAATAAGAACACATGGACACAGGGAAGGGAGTACTACACACTGAGGTCTATTGGGGGAAATAGGGGAGGGACAGTGGGGCGGGGAGTGAGGGAGGGACAGCATGGGGAGAAATGCCAAATGTGGGTGAAGGGGCAGAAGGCAGCAAAACACACTGCCATGTGTGTACCTATGCAACTATCTTACATGTTCTACACATGTACCCCAAAACCTAAAACACAATTAAAAAAAATACAAAAACAAAAACTAAGATTTTGAAAAAAAAAAAAGACATACAACCTCTTTTCAAAGGACAAAATTATTTATAAGGCACTTCACAATAGAGCTTATCAAGATAGCCAAGAAACATATGAAAAGGTTTTCAATATTATTTGTTACCAATAAAAGCAAGTAAGTTCTATAATGCAATATCACCTCACATCCAAAAGAATGGCTACATTTAAGAAGACTGGCTATCCTGGGGGTAGGGTAGAAAAATTACATCCTGGGTACAAAGTTTAATATTTGGGTGATGGATACACTAGAATCCCAAATCTCCATCATTATCTATATAATACCCAACAGACAAGCACATGTGCCCCTTAAATCTAATATGAAAATATATATTATAAAAAATATCAACTATCCCAAGTCTGACAAACATGTGGTGCAATGAGAACTTCCTTTTGTTAAAAATAGAAATGTAAAATGATACAATTGCCTTGGGAATCCATTTACTAATGTCTGCTAAAGCTGAAAAAAATACCTATAGTATCATTAACAATTTTATTCCTAGCTATATTCCCAATAAAATGTGTACCATAAAATATCTATAAAAATGTTTAAAGTACAGTGAAAACTTCAAGATGGCAACATAACCAAATATCCATCAAGATCAGACTGGATAAATTAATTGTAATATATTCACATAATGAAATGTTATTCACCATTGAGAATGAAAAACTACAGGTTCTTCTGAAACAATACCACTGAATTAGAAAAGCCAAACACAAAATAGTACATTTGTCATTTGATTTATATAAACTTTAAAAACTAACACATGGTATTATATTACATATCAAGAAAACGATTGCCCAAGGTACTGTGGTAACTCAAAGGAAGCATGAGGCAGGTTATAAGATGTTGAAAATATTCTTTTTCTTCATCTGTTTGTGGTTCTATGTGATAATTTACAGTATTGTATTTTTATGATACGTACATTTTCCATATGGCTTCAGCAAGAGAATTATGTAAAATTATGTGTGAGAAACTAATAAAAGTGATTTTATTTAGTTGTATAAGGCCCAAGAAAATTATTAACTGAACAATCCTCTCTGAAACCATATCTAGAATGTTCACTAACACTGAAGGAAATGTAGCAGAAGGAAGTAAGAAATTCAAATGTAGAGCAATGAAATAAATTAGTAAAATATACTGAAAAATCCACTGGAAAGAAAAAGTTCCATCCATTCTGTAAACTACTTAAACAAAGGCTTTATGTTTGCATTGCAACAGGACAGAATGGTGTCAGTCATTACACTGACTGATTGTGTAATACATGACTTTATTTCATCAGCCAAACAAACAATTCATGAGTTGTATGAATTGATGGAATCCTAAAAGTGTGTTAAAGTATATAATCAGTGTCAATTTAATTTAGAAAAGAGTAATTATTTGGGCTAACTAGTACTTTGGGGAAGTTTGTGAATCTCTGCCCATCATTGTGAGGGGCACCATTATCTACATGCATCACTGTCAATTATAGCTGGATATATGGAATATTTACAATATTATGTTTAGTGACATTAATGTGTAAACTCTCTGCTTTGTTAGGGTTTAACCTGCACTTCAGCAAGACAATTTTATACTAGCACTCTATTGTCAGAAAGCAAAATTCACGTCATAAAACTACCAGGCTGTATCTTACTGATCTTTAAGGTTTGGTTGCCTTTGCTAGGTCTAGGATGGGCCTAAAAGACACCCTAGTTTGTCACAAGTATAATTCTCCAGAGGTTTACTGCAGCCTGGATTGCATTTATATTGGTTTTAATGCACTCATCTTGAACTAGGAAGACAGAGCTACTTTGATTGATTATAGACCATAGTCTTTCTTGAACTACAATCAAATGTTCAAGAGTTGTTTGATTGTGCATGTTTTCTATAATCAGGCCTTAAATTCCTGTCTGTTTCCCTGAAGGTATTCATAATAAAATTTGCCAACTATTTAATAGTCACTGAAGTGCCTTGTACAGCTTTCCCTATTAATTTAATCTAATCCTGGTATTAGAATTCTAAAGGCCCCATTAGACACAAATTGCTATTTTTGAGGCCTGATAAGTCTTTCTTTGTGCTACAATAAAGTTTATTAGTAATTCTGAACAGGAGAGACAAAGTCCTAAGAAAATCCTCAGCTGTCATTTCCTTAGCTGGCTTTTTTATTGCCATCACTAAAATTATTTTATTATTTTGTTTTTATAATGCTAACATTTTAAGTTTGTAAAAAATACTTAATACATAAAATTGACACTTGGGTATGTGTGTATATATATATATATATATATATATATATATATATATATATACACACACATATATATGTGAAAGAAAGATGGATTGATAGATAAATCAATAGATAAATAGATAGCTGTGAGGCCGTATGTTTTTGAATTATACTAAAGGGGAGACAGAATTTTACAAAGTTGCTGTGAGTCAGAATGTGAATATTGGGCATTGGATACTGGCAAATATTTCACTTTATAATCTTTCATACCATGAAATTTCTATCTAAGGTACAGCATCCATCAGTTCTGAACAAAAGGATAAACATGTTCTAGCTTTGGAAATATACATTTAAATTATATTTAGGAAGGAGAAAAAGCATGTAATTTAATGACAAAATAATTTGCATTTGTTATATCAAAGCATTATATATCACTAAGTTCAGTAAAAGTTTTCCATGTGTTTTAAAGAGTAAAATATATAACCAAAGGTAATTCCTTACTTGTGTCAGGGACATATTTATACCACTCAGGCTCTCAAGAATACATGTTTATGCTTATCTGTCATTATGATAACTTGTTTAAAAAGTACATTATAGAAACCAATGAGGGTTTCATTATCAGCTTGCAGTTTTTTGGGGTTTTTTTTGTTTGTTTGTTTGTTTTCAGTTTTCCACATTTTGCCTGCATCTGGAAGCAGCTCTGCTGATTTTTTTAGCTTAGTGTTTTTCATTAGGTTGCAGAAAAGCTGTTGATGGGGACAGTAGTAGTCTTCAAAGACATGATGGGGGGCCTAAAGTTCTTTTTCCAAGTTCATGCATATGGTTGTTGTCAGGAGGTTTCAATTCCTCCAACTTGCGTCTCTCCCAAAGCAAGTGATTCCATAGCAAGAGCAAGAGAGATAGAAAGTGAACACGTGCTTATAATGAAAACTGTACTCTTAAAAATATGCTTATCTTGTAAGTGATGGCCTAACTTCTGGCTTATGTTGTCAGTGCAATGAGGAAGGGGATTGCAAAATGTATGAAAACCAGGAAAGAGAGACCACTGGGGGCCATCCTAGAGGGTGACTGCTACAACATCCTTCCCAATAACTCACTTCTAAGGAAAGGAAATTACAGAGTAGCAGGGCCAAGGTCAAGACACACACACACACACACACACACACGTTTCTAAATTATTTTTCTTCTTTTCATAGCCAACAGAGGTACTATAACATTCTCGATAATTAATTCTCTTATTTTTATTTATTTGTGGGCGATTTGCCCTAGAATATTAAGTACAGTCCCAGTAATCTCATTAATTCTCCAAATTTAATAAGGATTCCAGGTACCCACATCATGGCAACTTTCAAACAAACTTATCAAAGAAAACATGTACAATAGAAGAAAAATAAAAATAGAAAGCTCGTGCAGAGATCAAACCTCTAATTATTTCTAGGACAGACAATTTTGGATTTCATGCTGCTAAATAGGTTAAAGAAAGAACTTGGATGGAAGAATTTTGAAATATTATCTAACGTGGCCTCCAGCCAACTAATTCAGGCTGTGAACTCATCAGATTGATGCAAACTAAGCAAGACTTAAATAACCGAATGGGTCCCTCAAAGGACTGCCTTTTGGCAGTCGCAGTTTTGCATGTTTTTCCTCTCTTTACTTCATGTACCATCTAAAAAGTAGAGCTACAGTGGAGTTGGCCTGTTCAAATAAAATTAAAATTCTAGATTTCTTTATAATAGTGCTATCATAATAATACATGATTTCCTGCTTTTAAAATGAGCCACAGTAAATTGTTAAATATTTAGGTTTTCCTATAATATCTTTCTGTTCAGTTCCTGATCTCCAAACATATTATTTGGTGAAGTACTCAATAAATCCTGATTGTATTAAATAGTTGGCTTTTGATATTTTAAGACATTTAGAAATTCAAGGTTGATTAATATCTTGAAATTCTTCAATAATGATATTAATGGCAAAAGTTTTCTTTCTGACATGTCAGTCCTGACAGGGTAAATGCAATAATGACTTCAATATTCTGTAAAATTGCATATCAAATACTAAGTATTTTATGCTTTACTATTATTCATTTTATAAAGTAATGATATTTGATTCTGTTTTTTTTTTAATTTTCTGTTTGATTTTCTTTCCCATTTTCTCACTGACTATAAAATAGAATTAGGTACAAAATGTCCAGAAGAGTAACAATGAAGTGAAACAAAGTAGAGGATAAAAGAAAGGGAAACTTATGGTTTCCTTTTGTACTGCTTGCATTTATTTTCATTTAATTCTTGCACAAAATAATAAAGTGTGAATTTTATTCTATATTTTATATGATAAAACTGGGACTCAAAGCAGGGTTAAGGTAGTGAAATAACTTGTTGATTTTCACAAAACAAGGAACGAAGAACCGTGGAGTTGAGATCAAGTCATTCTAACCCCAGAGTACTTGAATGTTTCAAAATAACATACTCCATTTTCTGAAATAAACCTTGGTAGAATTTTGTTCATTTGGAAAACAGGCAGAAATCTCATAAAGTTTTCTCTTCCTAATTTTGGGAACATGGTTTGTAAATAATTTCCAACTCTGATATAAAACTTTCCCTAAGTGATGAGAGTGGTACACTATGCTTAGACTCCTCCATGTGGCTTTTGCTGAACACCTGCCTTTCACCTGGGAATCCGGATTCTGAAACTTACAAGGAGGAGGGTGCCTACCTGACAAGCCCCCAATAAGTTCCCCAGGCACTGAGTCTCTAAATAGAGCTTCTGTGATACACAACACTTCACACATATTGTCACAATTGGAATCTGGATGAATTAAGCATGTCCTACACAGCATCACAGGAGAGAACCCTTGGAAGCTTGCACTTGGTTTCTTGTGGACTTTACTCCATGTGCCCTTTTTCTTTTCTGATTGTGTTTTTCATCATTTTACAAATCATATTCAAGAGTACATCTATATGCTAAGTGCTGTGAACTTTCCTAATAAACCATCAAATAGGGGGATGGTCCTGGGCACTCCCAACACAGTGTCAAAAAACAATAATAATAAAGGAAAGGATAAAAGTCAACAACAAAACCTTTCCAAGGAAAAACTGATAGAACTATGTCAAAATAAAGGATTATGATTAGTATAATTTACACATAAAGAAATTTAAAAGGTTGAAGAATGACATTACAGAAAATTTTATGGGTCTTATAAAGTCACCTTATCCCTACTATTTATCTTGACGTGTGACCATATTAGTAATTTCTTAGTCGTCTCTTGCCTCTTCGTATTCTTGACCATGAAAATGGATTTCAGAATGCTCAACTATACCACACCTCTCAGCACTCTCCTCTATAGTTTACAAAGAGAGGTAATCTAAGATCTGAATATGAAACTTTAGAAATACAAATTCATAGTTATTGGTGAAATTCAGAGGTTGTGGCCATCCTTCAGAGAAAAATACAAAGAGACTGGGAAAATTCTGAAGTGTTCAAATGCTGCATTTATCTTCAGGATGACAGATAGGATAACTAAGATAAGAAAAAGGTTAGTAGAGTGGATTGAAAAAAATGGTACAATTTCAGGTTTCACCAATTTACAAGAATAAATAAGCCAAACATACAATGAGAGAATGCAGTGTGAATTGGTTGGTTGAAACAAGAATTCAGTTTTGAAGACTAACTTTTAGCAGAGGAGAGAACACTAGGTAGCTTAGGAATGGTAGTATGATGAAGGGGGATGTCTGGACAACATTTCTTTTGTAATTTCTTATTTTTAAATATATAGTAAATAAAAGGCATCTGCATTAAAAATATGTCAAAATAGCATCTAGCTTGTAGACAGGAAAATAGTTATTTCTCCTTTGGCAATGACACCAAAATTGACAGGAAATGGCATTTCACAAATACCAAGTACATCCTAGTGATAGGCTAGGCATACTAAGTGAGCAAAAATTGGATTTTATAGTAAAGATATAGTGCATTAGACACAGACAATTTCATTCAAATGGTTTCAGTCCTTTGTCTATGCTTAAAACAGTGGCAGATTAAATAAAATTTTAAACCTCAATTTTAAATATTTGACACATTACGTCTCTAGAAAAACATAGTAACACTGAAATCATACTGGAGGTAGGAACACTATTTTTTTCCTAGTCATAGAGTATTATGTTTCTTCTCTCAAAAAAGTAAATAAATAGGGATATCCTTTCAGCAGGAATTGGATAAGAAGATAGAATCTCTCTCTCTTTCTCTTTATTTCTGTCTCTCAGTGGATAATGTAAATGTCTGTAGAGTGTGCATGTTTTCTCCAAAATATCTTAAACAGTAACATGTGGGGATATTAGCATATTCCATTGTTGTCCATTGTTACCTTAATAATTTTCTTTGTATAAATAATTATATGTATTGAAGCAAAAGACCCGGCATCCTCTATAAAAAATAAAAATAAGAAGTAAGGATAGCAGAAGTCTAGTTAACTTTTGGAGTGAATCTGAAATAAAGAGCAATTTTATTGTGGTGATTATAACCAGTAGTAAAACAGCACTTATTAAACTACTTAATATGATTTCTCAAGGTACAGAAACTTGGAAAAGCAATAAAGGTCAAATGTGAGAAACCTCAGTATCCTTGTCAACTAATTTTAATGATCACTTGGAAATTATATGTTAGTGAAAAAAACAATTATACTTCTGGAATAAGGATTGAAACATTTGAAAGAGAAAAATATTCCATAGATTTCTCGCTCAGCATCTGACAAAGCTCCTCTTACATACTACTACGTCATTGATAATGAAAGTATCTTTACAGAATTGTTTCCTTGATTCATTATAACAGATTCAGCAAAATATAAACAACCTATGTGGGAAAATCCAAAAGATATAAATATATAAAAATATTTTATAAAGGCATACAAATGTAGGCAATGTTACATTGTCAAAAGAAAGGCAAACATATTAATAAAACCAAACAGCATGGAAATAGGCCTGCAGAAATATAGTCAGCTTGTTACTGACAGAGGTCCTAAGATAGTACAACAGAAAAAAAATACTTTCAACAAATGGTGCTAGAATTTGATATCAATATGCAAAAAAAAGAACCTTGACATAGAATTTAGCCCTTTCACATACTCAGCTCAACATGGATCATACCTAAATATAATATGCAAAAATATGAAACATCTGGAAGAAAATTGAGAAAATCCAGGTGACCTTGGGTTTGATGATGATTTTCAAATACAACACTAAAAGCGTGATCCATTTTATGAAAAAAATTAATGGTAAGTTCGATGTTATTTAAAGTAAAAATGTTTGCTCCGTGAAAGATACTACAAAAAATAAAATAAGACATGAACAGGGATAAAATAATTGTAAAACACTTGTATGATAATAATCTTACATTAAAAAATTCAAATAACTGTAAGACCCAACAAAGAAAGCAAACAACCAAATTAAAAAATTGGAAAGAGATCTGAACAGACACTCAACAAATAAGATACACAAATGTCAACCATAATATGAAAATATACTCAACATCATGTCATAGGGCAAATTAAAACAATAATGAGATACCATTAAACACCTATTAGGATGGCCAAACACACAGACATACACACAACACAATAACCAACACACACACACAAAAACCTGGCAATTCTAATTGCTTGGAGGAAAATAACAGCAGAACCTCTTTTTCACTTTTGGTGGGAATGCAAAATGGTACAGACACTTTGAATACAATTTGGAAGTTTTGTACAAAATTAAACATATTTACCATATAATCCAGCACTTGCACTCCTAGGTATTTACACAGGTGAGGAGAAAAACTTATATCAACACAAAAATATGAATGCACAGGTTTATAACAATTTTATTCATAATTACCAAAAACTGTAAGCCACTGAGATACTCCTCAATATGTGAATGGATTAAAATATGTGGTGCATCCATACAATCAAATAGTATCCAGTAATAAAAAGTAATAACTATTCAAGTCAACAAAAAGCATGAATAAACCTTAAATGCATATTGCTAAATAAAGTAACTGATTCTGAAGGGCCACATGCTGTATAACTCTAGAGGAAATTCTGGGAAAGACAAACCTAAAGACAGTAAACAAATGGGTTGTTAATGGAGCAAGGGATTGGCTTTAATTGGTGAAGCACAGAGTAGAGTGGTGGAACTATACTATATGATAATACATGGTAGATACATGACGATATTCACTCGTCAAAACCCATAGACCTTTACATCTTACAACATAGAATGACCTTAATGAATGTGCATGAGTATACATATAAATATATGTGCAAAATACACACATATATATCATCACATTTTTTTTAGGAAAAATGTGGACTGTGACAAAAGAAGCCAAATATATTACAAATTTCACATTTTGTGAAACAATGTGTCTTGTCCTGTCTCGTATCCTGCCAATCTCTACCATCTCATTTTTTCTTATTGGTGCGGGGTGATTGTAAAGTCTCAAGTTCCTACTGAACATTGCTGAGAGCAGAGGAGGGAAGAGAATAATGCTAACCATCCCACTACATTTCTATTCACTGATGCCAGCTGGAAGTGGAGCCAGTACTCCTCACTGGCCCTGCTAACAGGGGAAGGGAAAATAGGGGGCCAGATAGTCCTGTTTCAGTCTTATTGCCACCAATTTGATGTGGGTCTTAATCTCTTGATAATACAGGGATAAGGGGATATTCATGTTATTTTTAGTCCGGCCTTTACTCCTCATTTTTCAGTCTTCTTGATGACAGAGAGATTTGGAAGGGAAGCTTCCACTATCTCATTGAACCTCATCGACATGGAGTAGGAATGAAGCCTAATTAATGGTGACTAGTCCCAGTTTTACCTTATTAAATCTTATTACTAGTGTATGAGAGTAGGTCTCAGTTCGCCAATAGACCATACTGATACTACCCTGCTAAGGAAATAAGAGCACTGCCTGCTTCACCCAGGTGGTGCAGCTCCCCGCTCAAAGTGCTCATACTGTTCCTGTTGGGGGAGAGGACTGTTTGCTTCCTCCCACCAGGGGATGAAATGATTAGCTCCCTTTTTAACCTTAGTAACACCATCCAGCAGAGGACTTGATTGCACTACTTGCTTCCATAGGAAGTGAAGAGTGTGGGGTGTAAGATCAATTTGTTGTTAGGCCTAGTGAGTCTGTGTGGAATAGGTTGTGAAATTTGTTTTTAACCAGTATTTAGCTAAAGATAAATGAGTTTTGTCAAAAATGTGTGTTCTGTTGTTAGGTCAGTTATTTCACAAAGGGAATGAGTTTTTCTTGGAGTAAGGACCTATTCAGTTTTCCTCGTTGTTTTTCTTCCTTCTGTTCTTCATGCTGCATAATCTCAATTGACCAGTATTCAAGTTCACTGATTCTTTTATACCAGTATAACTGTTGCTATCAAACCCTTTAGTAATTTTTTCATTTCAGGCATTGTTCTTTCAACTCCAAAATTTATATTTAGTTGTATTTTATAACACTGATGTCATTATTGCTACTATTTACTAGTTAGACATTGTTCCTTTACTTTTATTCAATTTTTAGATATGATTTACTTAAGGATTTGAAAATATTTAAAATAGCTTATTTAAAGTCTTCTTGTCTAGTAAGTAAAACATCTAGGCCACCTGAGGGACAGTTTTCTATTGAATATTTTTTTCCATATTGACCAGTTTTTCCTGTTTCCTAGCTTATAATTTTTGGTTGAAAATAAAACAGTTTAGATAATATAATGTGGAAACTCTGGAAATCAGAATTCTCTGCTCTCTCTGCAGGACTTGGTTTGTTGTCCTTTTTGTTTATCTTTGTTTGTAACCTTCCTGAACTTGCATTTCTTGTAGTGTGCAGCCTCTGAGGAATCCACATTGTTAGGTTAACAGTAGATAATGATCAATGAGGGATTTCCTTGAATATCTTGAATCAATAATTATTTTATTATTTGCTGAGACCTCCATGTGTGTTGAGATGCATTCAACAATCATCTCTCCCTTAGCCTACGCTTCTCTTCAGGACCTCAGTGTAAGCCAGAGTTGGAAGACAGAGCTTCTATAAGATCTTTGCTGGGCAAAGATCTTCAGGAAACTGTAATGTTAGACAACTTCCACTGATTATTTTCAATAAACTTCCAGGAGACAGGGCTTTCCTCATATTGGAGGGAATTTTGCATCAAGTCAAATAATGACAATGTTCTGTAAATGAGGATGTTATAAGCAGTTATAAGAAAGATTAAATAATGTCATGGTCTATGGATAAAAATCTTTGATCAACTCCAAACCAGTCTTCTCTGTCATTTGTTGCAAGTCTGGTCTTGATAGCCACTATGGTTGTGAGGCTGCTTCTTTTCAAGGTTTGAACAGAAATGGCGAGAGGAAAATGTAACTAAGTCAGGTTAAAATGCCATGAAGTTATCTGTACTTAGTGGCTATGCAGTCTTTCTTGATTAAACACCTCTCAGTATTTACCAAGCCTTTGTATAATTTCTAGAGTTTAGTAAAAGTCGATTTTGACAATTTTGACAGTGGTCTACACAGGTTCTCACTTTTTCATCCTGGAAGTGCTTTATGTCATTTAGCTTAAGTGCCAAAAACAAGCAAATAAAAAGTAGAAACAAATTTAATTTTTAAGATATTCAAATTCAGTCAAGTATTTAATATGTAAGCTCAAATGTGTACATAGCAATTAAAAATTCTTAATACGCCGGGCGCGGTGGCTCAAGCCTGTAATCCCAGCACTTTGGGAGGCCGAGGCGGGTGGATCACGAGGTCAACAGATCGAGACCATCCTGGTCAACATAGTGAAACCCCGTCTCTACTAAAGATACAAAAAATTAGCTGGGCATGGTGGCGCTTGCCTGTAATCCCAGCTACTCGGGAGGCTGAGGCAGGAGAACTGCCTGAACCCAGGAGGCGGAGGTTGCGGTGAGCCGAGATCGGGCCATTGCACTCCAGCCTGGGTAACAAGAGTGAAACTCCGTCTCAAAAAAAAAAAAAAAATTCTTAATACTTCATGGATAGTCCTCACTATGTTTCCCTGGTTCAAATTTTAAATGCAAATTTCTATATGGTCACACAGAAATTAGTAAATTGAATAATTCTAGTTCTATTTCTTTGTCTTTATAACCACTAACATTGCTTACTTTGCACTGTAACCTATTATTATGTACACTGTATACGTATACATGTATACTGTGTTTATAGACATATAAACAGAAGTATATAAGGCTACAGAGGTTAGAGTCACAAACTGTCTCTAGCCAGCTCATTCACTCTTAAAGTGAATTTCATGTACATGAGTCCAGATGTTGGGTTACGTGTTGTCTATGTAAGTGGAACTTGCCTGTATTCAATTCTATTTAGAATAAAATGTTTACTAGAGGATAGGTAATAAGATATGCTAATTTGAAGCACATCTCTCTATATAGTTTCAACTGTGACAAGAGCAAATGGTTAAAATATAGTACCAGGAAAGATATTTCTGAAGAAGTATTTTATCAATGGCTTTTTAAAGATGTATTGGTACTTGGCTAGATAATAAAAAGCAGTCTAATGGTAATGGCTTTTATTACTGTTCTTACATTTTCTACAGCAAATTTACTCCTCATTGTTTGCAGTTGAGGCAATTTGTACCCCTCACTCCATCTATAATATGTGATTTTCAAAGATCAGTGAGCTTTTTTCAAGCTTGTCTGTTACCGGGAGAGTGTTCATTTCACCATACCACTCTTCTTTTACTTACTGGTCTTAGATACGTATAAAACAATACATTTTAACATGTGCAATGCTGATGCTTCCAGGAGCTACAAAAGTAGTGATAGCCTGGATTTATCACTTTTCTCATTAAGATGATATATTGAGACATAGTAACACACAATTCACACCTGATTTTTGCTTTTGATCTTTAATAAATGTTTTGAGAATTTGCTTTGATTTAGAAAATGAAGTAAGATTTCTTTCATCTGCCTCTCTAGACATGACAGAAAGGTAAATGCAATATAGGTTTTGCTTTTTCCTCCTATGAAAAATCTTCCACTTCTCAGGTTGACACTGATTCTGTGGTTACAAAGTCAAGACAAATAATTAGCATATTCTGGTGTTACAGACTTAATGTTTTCTCCCTCAAGTATCATATTGGTTTTAAAAATTCAAGTCCTTAAGGGGCTATTCCAAACACAAGATTAAGGTATCTACATTTGCTATCTAAATGGTCTTTAGGCATTTTTTTCCAGTAGCTACATAAGTAATACCATGCATATTGCCATTGTTGCTTAATACTACCTCTGGTTGTGTCTTTTCTCTTTGGACTTCCTGGTATTTCTGCACTCTGTTACCCTGGTCATAGTTTCATAAAACAAAATTCCCTCTGTTTTTCTTTTGATGATTTTAATACTAAAACATTATAAAATGGTATTTTCCTTATCATTTAAGGTTATTATCTTTGGCTTCATTATGTAACAGTCAATTCTATTTTTTAAAGATGGTATCAGCAACTTCGTTCTATAGGGTCAGATAGTAAATATTTTAGTTTCACAGGGATATAATCTTTGTTGCAACTATTCAACTTTATATATTTTACTAAAGACAATATGTAAATAATTATGCATGGCTATTTTCTAATGTATTTTCAAATGCTGAAATTTGAATTTTATATAATTTTACATTTTACAAAATATTCTTTGACTTTTTAAAATAATTAGAAAACAACAAATTATCGAAGTTCATAGCTGTACAAAAACATGAAGATTAGATTTGGCCGAAAGGCCATAGTTTGCCAATCCTTTGCCTAAAGAAAGAATATCTTTATAGCCCTCCCATCACCTGTCAAGTTGTTTTCACATTCCTAGTCAGGGGATAACAGAATGAAGAGAGAGTTTCCTACGTTTAGTTTTCAGAAGGTCTGATAAACTTCTGGGAAGATAGGCCATGTTTAGAGAATGGGGAGAAGGTTACATGAAAATCATCAAAGCTAAAAAGGGTGTTGGAATTTTCTGGAAAGTAAGCAGCAGGGCCATTGACTTGTGGGCCTCCACAATGAGTCTATAAAAATAAGCCCTTTTAAATTAAGACTAGAGGGAACTGCTCAAATATTCATGTTGTAGAAGTATTGCATCTAAAGTAGTCATGTAATAAGCTGGTTAAACACACACACACACACACACACACACACACACACACGAGAGAGACAGAGAGACAGAGAGAGACTGACTATACAAAACACCTGAGAAGAGGTTTTACTACTGGGTTTGAGGGGAAAGGAATGAGAAGACCTAATAGGGTTTGTCTATGTCCTCACCCAAATCTCATCTTGTTTTATAGTTCCCACAATCCCCACGTCATGGGAGGGACCTGGTAAGAGGTACTTAAATCATAGGGATAGTTACACCCATGCTGCTGTTCTTGTGATAGTGAGCAAATTCTCACAAGATCTAATGATTCTGTAAGGAGTTTTTAACCTCTGTTCTTGGCCTTTATTCCTGCCATCAGATGAAAAGGACATGTTTGCTTCCCCTTCTGCCATGATTGTAAGCTTCCCGAGGTCTCCACAGCCAGAACTGTGAATCAATTAAACTTCTTTCCTTTATAAATTACCCAGTCTTGGAAAGTTCTTTATAATAGCATAAGAAAGGACTAATACAAGGACATTGTGTCATTTAAAATCTGAAGAGGGTTTCTGTCTGTTGGGAGCATCAGCAGTGCCCCAACGGCATTTGTGCTTGGGGGGATCAATGGCATCCTCCTTGTCAATCCAATATGTTTGAAATATTAAAATCAGGTAAAACATCAGTTATCCATGAATGGAAAAAGTGTAGGAAAAATAGAAGTAAGAATGTCTATGTTATATTTATTCAAACATAAATTAGACACTGTCTAGTTTAGGTTTTGCTTTCATAGCATTACTGGAGAATTGCCCAAGTATATCTGGAAAGAAAAGACAGTATCTTATATATAGATCATGTGGATGATTTATTTGTAACATGACACTTAATGAGTGATTTCATTTAGTAAGAAATTCAAGTCCAACTCTAAATTCAAAGTTCTTACTAAAACTCTTTAGCATTCTCCCTTGATATTTAAAATATGTTAAAGCTGTTTATTGCCATTCTTGAAAGCCAATTAAAAGCTCTCCTGTGACTCACATAGAGACCTCATACATACCTCAAAACTGTTCTGGTTGAAGAATATTTAATTAAGAAAATAGCAGTGGGTGTCTGAGCAGCTTAAAAAGTGAAATGCACTTGGTGGGAAGGTTCAGGGAGAGGAAATCATTGCTTTCAGGAGGAAAGGAGAGAAATGAATTTATTTCAGCTTTTGCATTATATTATCTGGTTCATATCATGGCATGGTGTTGAGCAGATCGGGAAGAAAGTAAGAACGCACTAGCGTTTTTCTTTAAGCTTCAAACTGAGTTTCAGTCATAAGCACAATACCTTAGTGTTATATTGGTCATTTTAATCCATTTTAGAATTTTCTAAAATATTTTCCTGAGAAGTATTGTATAATTTATTCCTTTATTGAAGATACAAATTACATGCATATCATCATACATACAATTGTAATCTCCTATCCAAAAGAAGGTTTTTTTAAACTAAATTTCTATTTTTTTAAATATCAACTTGTGATACATTGTATCAAGGAAAATTACCAAGACCTACATGATAAAAGACATAATATGGCAGGGGATAGGGAGTGAAATCAAATATGGGTTAAAAGATAGATTATGCAAGACTACTACAATTATTATTACTGTATTTGTCTTCATCAAGAGCCAAATGGAAATTATTAAAGATTTTTAAATGAGAGTGGGGATGTCACTAAGATTTGAAATTCAAGAAGGCTGCTATGGCTGCAGTACAAAGAATACTTCAGTATCTAGGTAAGAGACAGGGGAACTAGTTAATAATAAAATCTTGTGCATGAATGGGACATCACAGAGTGAAGAAGAGGGGAACTACAAATGAGGGGCTAAAACTACACTTATGCCCTGCATGTAGCTTCCTTAAAATCCATTCCATATTGTCTCCTTAATTCAAGATTCTTCTATCCTGTATTCTTAGAATCACCAAATATATTACTGATTCTGGCCAAATACAACTGGGTGTTAGCAAGCTTAGAAATTACCAGGCCAGGCAACAAAATGATGAAACATATTTAAATAATTATCACAATAAGCATGGCTAATATAGTCATTCTGGCTCTAGTTTGTAGTCAGAACCATGAATTTTAGGCTGGTGATGTAGACATAACAAGTAATTTTTAATGTTATTATAAATTGGTAGCAAAATTTCTCATAAGAATATCTTGTCTTCTTTAGCTAACTGTGAAGGAGTTTTGAGAGTACCTAATCAATTCTTCCTTGTGTATTTTTAAATATTTTATGAGTCACACAACTGAATTACTTTTTAATAGAATATGTTTTCTTTGCAAACTATTTTTTTGTGAAAAAGCTGAGCTATTTCCATGTATAAATATTCAACTACATCTAATATGCATTTGATCAAATATTATTATATGGACTTTTCTGTAATACAACTGCTCAATATCATCACCAAAAAGTATGATATGGTATTCTTAGTATGAGAAGAAATAAATAATATAATTAGTCATTATATAATTAAAATAATTTAAAATAAGAGCCAAAGTACCCTGGACTAATATTCCATGTCTTATACCAGCTATTCTAACAGTTTGCAGGGATATCCAATCTTTTGGCTTCCCTGGGCCACAGTGGAGAATAATTGTCTTGGGTCACACATAAAATACACTATCACTAACAATAGTTGACGAGCTAAAAAAAAAATCACAAAAGACACATAATGTTTGAAGAAACTTTAGAAATTTGTTTTGGGCCACATATAAAGCCATTCTCAGGCCATGGGTTGAACAAGCTTTGTTTAAAGTAAAGCATTTAAGAAAGAAAAAAAAAAGAAAATAACACATTTAGGAAACAAATATAATATACATTTTCACTTACAGAGTGTTTCACATGCAACATGATGGGTCCATTCACTTCATTTGGTAAACTGGGATAACTTACAGCCAATCTCTATAGCCCCATTCCCCCACACACAAAAATTCAAACCTTTGAATAGTTGAATTACTTGTAGTAACTCTCATCATATGTTATCTGTGATTATACAGTTTTATAATCAAGGATATGAAGTGAATAGCAAAATTAAGTATGTCGGAAGAGGTTATACTGTTAGAGCAAATACAACCTAAAAGAGTAAAATATTTATTTTTTGTAAATGACTTTAACAACTTTTAAAAGGTGAGGTTTAATGAAAGAGAAAAAAACAGAAAGAAGAAGAGAGATTCAGATATGTATTTCTTAGCCACAAAATTGCTCTAAGATCTAAGGAACATTATTAGACATATATGACTGCCTCTGAGTGTATAATGAAAAGAACAAAACAGAGAACAAATATGGCAAAATTTATGTTGTTCAGAAAATGTGATAACCAACTTAGGCTGAAGTCAATTTTGAGTGTGTTTATATGCTTACTGACACTATGAAGCGTCTGTTTCAGAAATGTTCATTTATATTGCAGTAAATAAGAAATTTATTCTTTTTAATGGATCAATAATATTTTGATATATGTATATTTTACATTTTGTTTATCAATACATCAGTTGATGGACATTTTGATTGTTTTCAATTTAAGCTATTAAAAATATTGCAATGAATGAATTAACACCAATGTGCTAGTTATCGTTTTCTTTATTTTTTAATAACTATTTTTATTTCTCTTTGATATACTTCTGTTTTCCATAGTGACTATACCATTTTACATTCCCATTAGTATTAAATGAGGGGTTTTTTTTATTCTAGTTAACACTTAGCTATTCTCCGTTTCTTTGAGTATCTGTCATCATGGGTGTTAAGCTGCATCTCATTGAGATTTCAGTTGTGTTTCTCTCAAGACTAATGATACAGCAGGCATTTGTTCATATGCCTATTAGAAATACCTGTATCTTCTCGAGAGAAATGTCTATTCAAATCATTTGCCCAGTTTTAAATTAGGTTGTTGGTCTTTCTCTTACTGAGTTGTAAGAGTATTTTATTTTCTCAATACTAGATAATTATCAGATATATGACTTGCAAATATTTTCTCTCATTTCATTGGGTTTTTTTTTTTGCACTTTCTTGATA
This sequence comes from Leontopithecus rosalia, assembly GCA_028533165.1. Taxonomy (NCBI): domain Eukaryota; kingdom Metazoa; phylum Chordata; class Mammalia; order Primates; family Cebidae; genus Leontopithecus; species Leontopithecus rosalia. The sequence goes on along the minus strand of CM052657.1, from coordinate 92,116,753 downwards.
AACTCCTTTAAAAGATTTTAATTTTGGTGAAGTCCACTTAATCTCTCTTTTTTTTTTTGAGATGGAGTTTCGCTCTCGGTACCCAGGCTCACCGCAACCTCCGCCTCCTGGGTTCAGGCAATTCTCCTACCTCAGCCTCCTGAGTAGCTGGGATTATAGGCACGCACCACCATGCCCAGCTAATTTTTTGTATTTTTAGTAGAGACGGGGTTTTACCATGTTGACCAGGGTGGTCTCAATCTCTTGACCTCGTGATCCACCCGCCTTGGCCTCCCAAAGTGCTGGGATTACAGCACTTGATCTCTTTTTAAAAGTTATTTCTTAGGCTTTTGGTGTTATGCTTCAAAAAATATTGCCCACTTCAAGATCATAAAAATGATCTTAAATATACCCATTTTATGGTAATAGTTTTATAGTTAGCCCCTATGTTTAGGTCTTTTATTCATTTTTCAATTAATTGTTTGTATATGGAGTAGATAGAGTTCCAAATTCATGTTGATGCATGTGGCATGCATTTGTGAATACACTATTTTTCCCATTAATTGGCCCTAGCCCCATGGGTGAAAGTCAAGTGACTATAAAGATGGGTTAATTTTAGAACTCTATTTCATCTATGTCTGTGCCCTTATGCAAGTAGAATACTTTTTAATTACTGCAAATTTGTGGTATGTTTGCGGTTGTGAAGCGTGAATCTTGCAAAATTGTTCTTGTTCTTCAAGATGGTTTTGGCAGTTTGGGGACTCTTACAATATCATAATCAACTGAAAAAAAAACAGCTTTACATATTCGCAAAAAAAAAAAAGGCAGTTAGGAATTTAATAGTGATTGCATTGAATCTATGGCTAATTTGAGTAGTATTGTCATCTTAACAATATTGTCTTTCAATCCATGAGCATGGGATGTCTTTCAAGTTGTTTAGATGTTCTTTGATTTATTTTAACAGTGTTTGATAGCTTTTAGTGTACAAGTCTTACAGTTCATTATCTAAATTTATCCAAATAATTTTATTAATATTGATGAGCTTAAAAATAAAATTGTTGAGTGTGTGTGTGTTCTTGTTAAAGGGCATCCCTTTTATTTGTATAACAATAATTATAACCTCTTGTGAAATTTAAGTTATATAAAGTTGAATGCATGACAAAATGATGCAAAAGTAATGGTATATAAAATCTAAACATTGTAACATTTGAGCAAAGTAAAAAAAGGTAAACTAAATTATTTGTGTTAGACAATACTAAATCAGCAATGTATATGCTAATCTCTAGAGTAACTACTCAAGAAATAATGAAACGATCTTTAAGAAATAGAGGAAAGTAAGGGAATAACAAAAACATTTAATCTAAAGGAAGGCCAGAAATCAAAATCAAAGAAATGTAAAATATATATCTATACAAAATGAATAATAACGTGGTATATGTTAACCTAACTGCATCACTAACTGAAGTAATTAAATTACTTCATATATGTGAATGTGTAAGTGGACTATGTCTTTGTGTATATATAGATATAGGTATATATTAATATATTATCCCTGTGTTAAATGCTATGTGTGTTATCAATGTTGAGTTTCTGATGAATGCTCACATACTGTGAGTTAGGGATACTACCAACATTTTAAATATGAAAAAGAAAAGTTCAAAAAGATCAAACTGTATGCCTTTGATATTTTGTTATGGTAGCCCAGATTCCACTACAGGAATAATATATATAATAATATATATATTATTATTTTATATATAATAATATAATGTGTTATAGTATATACTATATATATAAAATGTGTTATGCTATATATAATATGTACACAGAAACATTCATTTTAAAATTTACAATTATATTTTGGAGAATATTTCCATATACATTTAAAAAAATTGTCCAAAGTACAGCATAAAAAACTATGAAGATATTGATTTATAGTACCTTTCAGATGATTACTTAAAAAGAACTTCATAATTAACCCATTCAAGGATAAAAGTGTTTGTATACATTTTGAAAATATATACTATTTACCTTCTTGACATAGGCAGAAATAAGAATGAATACAAAAATATAATATCTGAACCTTCTAACCTCAGGCCTTTGCTTGGGTTTCTGTAAAAAGCAGAGATGAAGTCAAGAGATCACATGCATGTAACTCATTTGGTAAAGTAATTCCAGCAACACTGAGCAGTGTTTCCCCACTGGTCCAGTACCTCCTTTCCAAACATCATGGCTTTGTGAATGTTGGCAGCTTCTAGCAGATTTCTAGCCTACCTAAAGTGAAGCATCAGAAATAACCTACAGCAGATAAAGGAGCTTCAGCCAAACCCAGATGCTCAGGTCACACCTGGGTGAAACTAACTATACAAAAGTGAACAAAGCAAAAGACAAGTTGTGAAACTGGCAGAGAAAGAGCAAGAACTGTGTGCCACATTCCATAAATATGTAAATTACCACTTACTCTTTCAAGTAAAATTTATTTTAAAAAATATTTTTTACTCTAAATGAACAATCATATATTGTTGAAAATAAACCCTGAGAATAAGATTAAATTTTTTCTATAAATACTTTCAAGTTGTTAGAAGAAATCCTATGTACATTTACAATATTTGCGTTCATTTTTTTGTAAGAATTTCATTATGGAGTTTCTCTTTTAATTTCTGTTAAAGAACAAAGTATAACTAAATATTAAACATGTAAATAATTTTATAATATTATGTATTTGAGAAACGAATACAAGGTATAGATGTGAAAAATATCACCAACTACTGTGTGTCCTTCAGATTTACTTATTTAAACTCAAGTTTCCTTTTCTGTATGCCTGGGTTATTCCATTCAAATAACGTATAATGTAATGGTTTAGAGAGTGACTCTGGTGTTGAACTTGTTTAAAAGCTCATTGGTAGAATTAAGCTTTCCCTCAATTTCATGATCCTGGGTATGTCACTTAGGGTCTGTGACTCAGTTTAGTCATTTTAAAATAGGGAAATGATGTCTGTTTAATACTTGCAGTGAACACTCATTTAACTTTGAGAATGTATTTACTCAAAGGGATTAACTGATTTGCCCTAGGTCATATCACTTCTGACTAAATCAAAGAACTAGAACTAGAGCCCTGATTGTTAAACGTTCATTTCATCCCATGCCATTCCCCCCATTGCCTAACACAGTGGTTTTGTGATGTCTTTTTGTCCCTAAAATATATGATGAGTTCCTCAGTAATCACTAATCAAGAAGTTTAGCTAATCACTACAGACTGATTGGTTTTGCTTTTGAGGTGTTTGAACAATATCTGGATAAACCAATGTCTTTTTTTTATCTTAGCATTTATTTGGAAAGTATCTGAAACTGCCTGCTCTTAAGGATTTATCCTGATGCTTTTAGAGAATTGATGTATTTTAGAAGCTCAAGCCTTATCTGGTTTGGGAAATAGAGAAGACTGACAAACTGATTCTTCCAATAGATTCTCCAATACCTTTCAGTGATATGCAGCAGAAAATGGGTTTATGATGCACAGTAAGACCAGAAATCAACAATAGTAAGCCAAATAGAAAAGTCAAAGAGAATGTCCCTGGGGCATCACTATGGAAACCAAAGAAGCTCAAGTTAGCAATACAGGAGAAAGAGAAAGCACTGGACAAGAACAGAGCCCCATACAAATTAAACCCAAACGCTGTGATTGAAGCTGAAACAGTATTTATAATCCCTTACAATGCATGCCTTTATTTCAAATTTATTTTCCCATGATGGTGCTAGGCTTTGTAAACAGTCATGGCCAGCAAGATCAGGCATTTCAACTCAAAATCACTATTTCATCATTACAAAACTTATTTCATGCTACATTAGGCTTCTCCAGCTGGGCTAAATACGATTGTAATATAATGTTTGTTTCTAAAATATAAGGAAGGAACTTTCATTCAGTTGCCAGTGAGCTGAGACTGCTGTATCTTAAAATTTCCAGTGAACTTTAGAGTTATAAATTAGGTTCTGGTCTTCAGAGTTATAAATTAGACCCTGGTATTCTCTCTGCCTTAAGAAAATTCAGTGATGGGAAAGAAAATTACAATGATGGGAAGAAGCCAGAGTGAAAAGTCTGAGAATACTCAAAATCAGAATGCCTCTCCCTCTAAGGAGGATCACAGTCCCTCATCAACAAGAGAACAAGGCTTGATGGAGAATGAGTGCATTCCTTTAACAGAATCAGGCTTCAGAAGGTGGGTAATAAGAAACTTCTGTGAGTTAAAAGAACATGTTATAGCCCAATGTAACAAAACTAAGAACTTTGTAAAAAGGTTTGATGAAATCCTAATGAGAATAGATAATTTAGAGAGGAATATAAGTGAATTAATGCAACTGAAGAATACAATATGGGAACTCCGAGAAGTATGCACAGGTTTAAACACTCGAATTGATCAAGCAGAAGAAAGGATATCAGAGGTCAAAGACCAACTTAATGAAATAAAACGAGAAAACAAGAATAGAGAAAAAAGGATAAAATGGAATGAGCAAAGTCTCCAAGAAATATGGGACTATGTGAAAAGACCTGACTTACATTTGATAGGTGTACCTGAATGCAACGGAGAGAATGAATCCAAGCTGGAAAATACCCTTCAGGATATTATTCAGGAAAACTTTCCCAACCTAGCAAAGCAGGACAATA
>CM052657.1:92098604-92111614 GCA_028533165.1 Leontopithecus rosalia | reverse complement strand
ATACCAAAAAGTAAACAGCATCAACATAAAGAAGAATTTACATCAACGAATAGATAAAACAGCCAGTTAACATCAAATGGCAGTAACCCTAAATTTAAATCGATTAGATCCCCCAATCAAAAGAAACAGCCAAAACCCAACTGTATGCTACATCCAGACCCATTTCACATGCAAGGATACACAAAGACTCAAAACAAAGGGATGGAGAAAGATTTACCAACCAAAGGGAGAGTAAAAATATAAATAAATAAATAAATAAATAAAAAGCAGGAGTTGCAATTCTCGCATCTGATAAAATAGATTTTAGAGCAACAAAGATATAGTAGTAAAAGGATCAAAGCAACAATAAGAGCTAATGATCCTAACACCCAGATACATAAGACCTATAAAGAAACTTAGACTCAACAAGACAGAAAATTAACAAGGATATCCAGGACTTGAACTGAGATCCAGAACAGGTTAACTTAATAAATATTTATAGAGCTCTCCACTTTAAATATACAAAATATACATTCTTGTCAATACCACATCACACCTACTCCTAGGTTTAAATGAAGTATTGATTGGCCATTATTAATACCCATTTTTAGATTAAAGCAACATTTCCGTTCTCTCTTTCTCTTTTTCTTCTTCTCTCTTCCTCTCCTTCACTTCCTTTTTTTATTTCCTTCTCTCCAAAAAAGAAAAAGAAAAAAAGAAAATTCAGGGGGAAAGACTCAAATAATTTCAAGTGGTTTTAAAGAACACCTACCCTTGAGAAATGTTTTGAAAAATGTGGATATCCGGAGACGTTGTAAAGAGAAAAGGTTTTGATTGTTGGGCTTCAATGACTATAAGGTCACATTAGTTCCATTTGTGGATCTTTTGCATTACTTTCAGCAAGTTTCAAAATCTATATCCTAAAACCTTGTATATCCTATGGTTTTATTAGTTCTAAGCAATCAGGTATATTGATACATAATGATAAGAGAAGATCAAACACCAAAGTGCAAACAATAAAATATTTTAACACACTTTTAATTCTTATAACTACTGACCTTAGAATTACCTGAGGAGTATTTTGTATCTCCTTACATATACCTGCCTGTAGAACTTACCTAGTTCCTTCTAACTAAATTAAATTCTTAATATAGTTACTTGTATTAATTACTCATATCTTTTATGCTTGCTCTTTTATTAAATTAATACTGGTATATATTTTCTTGTGATAGTATAATTTTAGGCAACCTGAGACCATCAATTGTAATTTCTTGATTTCAACTTCAGAAAGCCTAAGGTAGTCAGGACATCAAGTTCTTCTTGCTAAGTGATATTATTTGGCTGTGTCTTCTCAGTCAGCCAAAATTCTCATCTTGAATTGCAATAATTTCCATGTGTCAAGGGAAGGACCAGGTAGAGGCAATTAAATCATGGGGGCAGTTTCTCCCATGTGATTCTCTAATAGTAGGTGAGTTCTTATGAATTCTGATGGTTTTATAAGCATCTGATATTTCCCCTGCTGGCACTCCTTCTCTCTCCTGCTATCACATGAAGAAGGATGTGTTTGCTTCCCCTTCTGCCATGCCCATAGGTTTCCTGAGGCTTCCCTAGCTATATGGAACTGTGAGTCAATTAAACCTCTTTTCTTTATAAGTTACCCAGGATCAGGCAGTTCTTTATAGCAGCACAAGAATGGACTAATACAGTAACCATGTCACAAAGAATGTTGCATGTCAGAGAAACATGGTGATATATCTTGGCTCTGTGTCCCTATCCAAACCTCATTTTTTGAAATATCATCTTTAGTGTTGGAGGAGGGACATGGTGGGAGGTGATTGAATCATGGCGGCGTATTTTCCCCTTGCTGTTTTCATGATCGTGGGTAATTTCTCAGGAGATCTGATGGTTTAAAAGTTTGTGGCACTTTCTCCTTTGCTCTCTCTCTCCTACTCCATCATGGTAAGACATATTTGCTTCTGTTCACCTTCCATCATGATTATAAGTTTCCTGAGGTCTCCCAGCCATGCTTCTTGTACAGTTTGCTGAACTTTGAATCAACTTAGCCACACTTCTTTATAAATTACTGAGTCTCAGCTAGTTCTTTATAGCAGTATGAGAAAAAACTAAGACAGAAAATTGGCAGCACAGAAGTGGGGCATTGTACAAAAATACCTTAAAGCTACTTTAAAATTAGGTCATGGGCAGAAGTTGAAACATCTTGGAGGGACCAGAAGAAGACAGGAAGATGAGGGAAAGTTTGGAACTGCTTACGGAGTTGTGGAATGGTTTTGATGAAAATGCTGATACTTATATGGACGGTGAAGTCCAGGCTGAGGTGGCCTCAGATGAATATGAGAAACTTACTGGGAACTGGAGTAAAGGTCATTCTTGCTGTCCTTTAGCAAAGAGACTGGAAGCATAGGCTCCAGCTCTAGAGATCTGTGGAACTTTGAACTTGAGAAAAAGATGATTTAGAGTATCTGGCAGAAAAAATTTGTAAGCACAAAGCATTTAAGATGTTGCCTGGTTGCTACTAAAAGCCTATGCTCACTTGCATAAAGAAAAAAATGACCTGAAACTAGAATTTATAAGTAAAAGTGAAACAAAACATAAATGTTTGATAAATTTGCAGTCTGACTATGAGATAGGAAAGAAAAAAAGAAATCTAGGGAAGAATTCAGTGCTACAGAAATTCACATAAATAAAGAGTCAAATATTAATAGTCACAAAAGTAGAAAAAAGCTGCATCTAGGGCATTTCAGAGACCTTTGTTGTGACAGACACTTCCATCATAGGCCTGGAAAGCTAGGAGAGAAAAATGGTTTTGTCGTCCAGGCCTAGGGCCCCGCTGCTCTGTGCAGCCTTGGGACATGGTACCCTGCATCCCAGCCACCCTGGCTCCAGCCATGTATAAGTGGGCAAGTTCCAGCTTGGGCCATTGCTTCAGAAGGTACAAGCCCCAAACCTTGGTGGCTTCCACATAATATTGGGCCTGAAGGTGCACAGAAGGCAAAAATTAAGATCTGCGGTCTCCACCAGAATTCAGAGGATGTAGGAAATCCCTGGATGTCTAAGCAGAACTCTGCTGCAGGAGTGGAGCCCTTATTGGGAATGTCTGCTAAGGCAGTGCAGAGTGGAAATGTGGGGTTGGACCCCCACAGAGTCCCCACTGGGGCACTGCCTAGTGGACCATTGAGATAAGGGCCACCATCCTACATATCCCAGAATAGTAAATCCACCAATAGTTTGCAACATGCACCTGGAAAAGTCACAGGCACTCAATGCCAGCCCATGAATGCAGCCACAGGGGCTGTAACCTGCAGAGCCACAGAGGCAGACTGCCTAAGGCCTCAGGTGTGCACCTCTTGCATCAGTGTGACCTAGATGTAAAACATGAAGTCAAAGGAGATGATTTTGGAGCTTTAAAATTTAATGATGGTCTTGCTGGATTTTAGACTTACATAGGACCTATAGCCCCTTTGTTTTATCCAATTTCTCTCTTTTGGAATAGGAGCATTTACCCAATGCCTGTACCCCCATTGTACTTGGAAGGAGCTAACTTGTTTTTGATTCTGCAGGCTCATAGGCAGAAGCAACTTACCTTGTCTCAGATGAGACTTTCAACTTGGGCTTTGAGCTAATGCTGGAATGAGTTAAGAGTTTGGGGGATTGTTGGAAAGACATAATTGTGTTTTGAAGTTTGAAAAGAATGTGATATTTGGAAGGGGTCATTGTCAAAGTGATAACATTTGGCTCTGTGGCCCTACCCAAGTCTCATTTTGAATTATGACCATCAGTGTTGGAGTAGGGGCATAGTGGGAGATCGCTGGATCATGAGGGAAGATTTTCCCCCTGCTGTTCTTATTATAGTGAGTGAGTTCTCATATCTGCTGCTTTACAAGTGTGTGGCACTTTCCCCTTTGCTCTCTCCTACTCCATCATGGTAAGATGTGCTTGCTTACACTTCAGCTTCAAATGTAATCCTAAATTTCCTGAGCTCTCCCAGCCATGCTTCCTGTACAGTCTGCAGAAGTGTGAGCCAATTAAACCTCTTTTCTTCAAAATTACCCAATCTCACTAGTTTTTTTTATAGCGGTGTGAGAATGAACTAATGCAAATGCACAGCAAATGTTTCTGCTCTTCTATGCCTGAAGAAAAAGGGATGTCCTGTAATCTAAATAAATCTGAAGAGGACTTTGCTTTCCATGTTACTCTGGAATCTCTGTGGACCACTGATAATTTACCTCACAATACTCCAAACTGTTACATACTCAGTCATGCCTTTAACTTGGAGTTATTTCAACTTGAAGTTATTTCTAAACTAAAGAGTCATGCAGTTTAAGAAATGATTATAGATAATATTGTTGTTTTGGAAAAGCCCTTTCTTTTCTTTTTGTGCTGTCTACACTAAACATTTATTGAATCTAGAGACATATAAAAGACTGGTACTTAGAGATAATCTGTTTCAGTTTTCTTATGACTTAGATGTAAAATGAATTTAATGTAAGTGTTCAAGATTTTGGAGCTATTTTTCAGAATCTTACTGAGATGGCATTGGGCTTCTGAATTCTCTCTCTCTCTCTTTTTTAGTATGTTTTATTGTGCTTTAGGTTCTGGGGTACGTGTGCAGAACATGCAGGATTCTTGCATAGGTACATACATGGCAATGTGATTTGCTGCCTCCATCCCCGTCACCTATATCTGGCATTTCTCCCCATGTTATCCCTCCCCAACTCCCTACCCACTGCTGTCCCCCACAACAGACCCCAGTGTGTGATGCTCCCCTCCCTGTGTCCATGTGTTTTCATTGTTCAACACCCATCTATGAGTGAGAACATGTAGTGTTTGATTTTCTGTTCTTTTGTCAGTTTGCTGAGAATTATGTTTTCCAGATTCATCCATGTCCCTTCAAAAGACAAAAATTCATCATTTTTTATGGCTGCATAGTATTCCATGGTGTATATGTGCCACATTTTCCTTGTCCAGTCTATCATCGATGGGCATTTGGGTTGGTTCCAGGTCTTTGCTGTTGTAAACAGTGCTTCAGTGAATTCTCTCGGTTGAAAGCTATTTTTAGTTTCAGAAATAAAAAGAGAGAAACACTAAGTGAAAATATAAGAAATACTATGGCTTCAGTGCTTGCAGAGATCTATGTTTTAGTTCTGTTTAATGAGCCTTTTTCATAAATGCACACATGTGTAGGGGGGAACTCCAGATATGAGAAACTAAATATATATTCTTTATAGAGAAACTCTCTATTAATGCATACATGCAAAACAGAGACCTTTGTATGTCATATTAAATTGCAACATACTCTACTTGGTTATATATTGTTTTTTATGCATCTGTCAATCAAAAAGTAAACTGAGGAAACAATGATTTTTGAGAAAATAATTCGACATTCACAACTTGCCATTTTATAATCTACCAGGGATTTTAAAAGGTATTTATTTGTTAATCTATTGAAGGACATATAATTGCTTCCAGTTTGGTACAACTATGAATAAAGCTAATATAACCATTTATGTGTAGGTTTTTGTGTGAACAGAAGTTTTCAAATAAATTGAGTAATACCTACGGTATGACTGCTGGATTATATAGTAGGACTGCATGTATCTTTGTAAGAAGTTTCCAAATGTTCTTCTAAAAATGGCTATAACATTTTGCATTCCCTTCTTAGATGGTCATGTCATCTCTGAACAAAGATTGTTTCATTTCTTCCATCCCAATATGCTTACCTTTTATTTCTTTCTTTGGTCTTATTGCATAATCAAGGACAGGGGTCCCCAAGATGGTAATGATCTATGGCCCATTATAAACCTGACCACACATCAGGAGGTGAGGAGGTGAGTGGTGGAAGAGCAAGCATTATTGCCTGATTTCTGCCTCCTGTCAGATCAGTGGTGGCATTAGATTCTCATAGAAGCACAAACTCTATTTTGAACAGCACCTGTGAGGTATATTAGTCTGTTCTCACACTGCTATAAAGATACTACCTGAGACTGCATAGTTTATAAACAAAAAATGTTTAAATTATTCACAGTTCTGCCTGGCTGGGGAGGCCTCAGGAAATGTACAATCATTGTAGAAGGCAAAGGGAAAAGAAGGCACATCTTACAAGGCAGCTGGAGAGAGGGAGAATGCAAGGGAAACTGCCACTTTTAAAACTATCAGATCTCATCCCTCACTATTAGGAGAACAGAATGAGGAAATCTACCCCTATGATTCAGTCACTTCCTACCAGGTCCCTCCATCAGCATGTGAGGGTTACAATTTAGATAAAATTTTGGTGGGTACACAGAGCCAAACTGTATCATGAGGGTTCTAGATTTTGCACTCCTTATGAGAATCTAATATGTGATGATCTGAGATGGCACAGTTTTATCCCCAAACCATTTCTCCCAGCTTTGTCTGTGGAAAAACTGTCCTCCACAAAACCAGTCATTGGTCCCAAAAGGTTAGGGACTGGTGATCTAGGACTTCAAATATGATATTGAACAGGAGAAAAGCATTCAATGTCACAAAATCAAGTATGATGTTAGCTGTTGGCTTTTTTTAACGTTCTTTATCAAGTAGAAAAAGCTTGTCTCTATCTCTAGTTTGCTGAGAGTTTTAAGTAACTATGGATGATATTTTTAAGTGCTTTTTTGCATGAATTTATATAATCATATGATTTATTCCTCTTCATCCCTTTGAAAGGGATTTCACTACCCTGAGAACAGTATAGGGGAAAACACCCCCATGATTTAATTATCTCCACCTGGCCCTGTCCTTGATATGTGGGGATTATTACAATTTAAAATGAGATTGCCTGGGGTAAGAGGAGGACACAGAGCCAAACCATAACTTTCTACCCCTGGACTCTACCGAATCTCATGTCCACACATTTTAAAACCAATCATGCCTTCCCAACAGTCCCCCAAAGTTTTAACTCATTTCAGCATTAACTCAAAAGTCTGCAAAGTCTCATCTGAGACAAGGCAAGTCCCTTCCACCTATGAGCCTGTAAAATTAAAAGCAAGTTACTTACTTCCAAGGCACAATGAAAGTATAGTCATTGTGTAAATATGACCACTCCAAATGGGAGAAATTAGCCAAAACAAAGAGTCTACAGGCCCATAGAAAGTCCAAAATCCAACTGGGGAGTCAAATTTTAAAGCTCTGAAATTATCTCCATTGACTTCATGTCTCACATCCAGCTTATGATGATGCAAGTTGTGGGCTCCCACAACCTTGAGCCACTCTGCACTTGTAGCCTTGAAGGATACAGCCTGACTCCTGGCTGCTTTCTGGGGCTAGCATTGAGTGTCTGCGTCTTTGCCAGGCACATGGTGCAAGTTGTCAGTAGATCTAAAGGATCTTCTAACAGCTCCATTAGACAGTGTCCCAGTGGGGACTCTATGTGGGTGCTCCAACCCCACATTTCCCTCTGTACTGCCCTACTAAAGTTTCTCCCTGAGGGCTCTGCCCTGCAACAAACTTCTGCCTGAGCATCCAGGCATTTCCATAGATCATCTGAAATCGAGGTAGAGGTTCCCAAATTTCAGTTCTTGACTTCTGTGCACCTGCAGGCTCAAAACCATCTGGAATCTGCCAAGTCTTGGGGCTTGCATCCTCTGGAGCCATGATATGAGTTGTACTATGGACTCTTTTAGCCACAGCTAGAGCACCTGGGATGCAGGGTGCCACGTTCCTAAGATACACACAGTAGGGGGGCCCTGGGCATGGCTCAGGAAACCATTTTGTCTCTTAGGTTTCCAAGCCTGTGCTGGGAAGGGCTGCTGCAAAGGACTCTGCCGTGCCTTGGAGACATTTTCCCCATTGACTTGGTGATTAATACTGGGTTCCTCATTACTTATGCAAATTTTTGAAATGGGCTTGAATTTCTCCCCAGAAAATGGGTTTTTCTTTTCTATTCCATTGTCAGGCTGCAGATTTTCCAAACTTTTATGCTTCTTTTCCTCTTGAATACGTTTCCACTTAGCATTTTTTTTCACTAGATAACTTAAATCATCTCTCTCAAATTCAAAGTTCCACAGTTCTTGAGGGCAGGGACAAAATGTTGTCTGTCTTTTCATATAACAAGAGTGACGTTTACTCCCAGGAAGTTCCCCATCTTGTTCTGAAGTCTTCTTTCTCTGGAATTAATAAGGATATCTCAGATTTTTAAATTAGTTTTAGCATGGTAGTCTTTCTCCATCTCTTTTATGCTATAGGAGTTGTTATATTTAGAATATGTTTCTTGTAGACAAAATAGAATTGAGTTGTGTTTTTTAATATAGCTTGAAAATTCCTGCCTTTTAGTTGACTTATTTAGTCAGTTCACATTTGAAGTGATTATTTATGTAGTTATTACCTGTTATGTTTATAATATTTTCTTCTAGTTTTATTTTAAACATTTTATCTTCTTTTTTGTCTTATCCAGCTTTAATTGAACAATTTACATTTCATTTCACTCTCTTCTTATTATATAAATTATATATCGTTTTTTATTATTCATATATTATTGTATATATGCCTTTTTTTGTGACAGATTTTCACTTTGGCTGGAGTGAACTGGTGTGATCTCTTCCCACTGCAACTTCAGCCCCCATGGGTTCAAGTGATTCTCTTCCCTCAGCCTCCTGAGTAGCTAGGATTATAGGTGGCCTTCACCACAACCAGCTGTTTTTTGTATTTTGAGTAGAGATGGGGTTTCGCCATGTTGACCAAGCTAGTCTCAAACTTCTGACTCAGGTGATCCACCCACCTTGGCCCCCAAAGTGCTAAGATTACAGGTTTGAGCCACCACATCCAGCCATATATTTTTAAAACAAAAAAATTTAGTAATTGTCCTATAGTGTAGATCATATAATTTTAAATAAGTTTGTTCACATTCATATAACACTGCACTGCTTCAAATGTGATACAGGAAACTCCTAGCAGAGTAGTTCAAATTCCTGCTTCCCAATCCTTTTGACAAGGTTGTCATTCATTTCACTCATTCATATGCTACAATCAGCCCATAAATTGTTACTATTTTTACTTTAACCAAAAAGTTATCTTTTTGATGAATTAAGAGTATGATATCTTAAAGATTTTATTGAGTGTACATTTATTTTTTTTCTCAGAACATTTTTTTGTTGTTATTTGTATAATTTAATGGAGTAAAAGTACAATTTGTTATATGCACACATTGGGTAGTGGTTAGGTCAGGATTTATAGGGTATCTATCATTTGAATAATGTATATTGTATCCATTACTTTCTGATCATCCACTTCCCTCTCACTCCCTCATCCTTCTAAGTTTCCATTGTCTATTATTTCACTCTCTATGCCATTGTGTACACAATTTTTACTACCTACTTATGAGTGAGAACTTTTGATATTTGACTTTCTCTGCCTGGCTTGCTTCACTTAAGATGATGACCTCCAGTTCCATTCATGTTGCTGCAAAAGATATAACTTCATTCTTTTTTATGGCTCAATAGTAGTCTGTTATGTGTATATAACACATTTTATTTATCTGATCATCCAGTGATAGACACTTAGGTTGATTCCATATCTTTGTTATTGTAAATAGTGCTGCCATAAACATGAGTGCAAGTATCTTTTTAACATATCGATTTATTTTCCTTTGAGTAGATACTCAGTAGTGGCATTGGTGGATTGAATTGTCGTTCTCCTTTTAGTTCTCTAAAAAACTTTCATACTGTTTTTCATAGAGGTTATACTAATTTATATTTAAGTATAAATATAAATTATCTTCTTTTATATATCTAATATAAATATAAATTTATATCTAATATAAATATATATCTAATATAAATATAAATTTGTATTTAAGTATAAATATAAATTATCTTCTTTTTTGTCTTATCCAGCTTTAATTGAACAATTTACATTTCATTTCACTCTCTTCTTATTATATAAATTATATATCGTTTTTTATTATTCATATATTATTATATATATGCCTTTTTTTGTGACAGATTTTCACTTTGGCTGGAGTGAACTGGTGTGATCTCTTCCCACTGCAACTTCAGCCCCCATAGGTTCAAGTGATTCTCTTCCCTCAGCCTCCTGAGTAGCTAGGATTATAGGTGGCTATATTAAATATATTATTAAAAATATATATTAAATTTATTAATATATATTTATATTATATTTATAATAAATATTTATATATATTTATATTTATATATAAATTTATATTATATTTATATATTTATAAATATAATATAAATTATTAAATTTTTAATATATATTAAAAATATATATTAAATTTATATTTAAGTATAAATATAAATTATGTATTTATATATATACCACTAACAGTGTATAAGAGTTTTCTTGTCTCCCCATCCTTGACAACACTGGTTGTTTTTTGGTCTTTTTTGTAATTATCCTTTTTAGTTGAGTAAATAATATCTCATTGTGGTTTTAATTTGAATTTCTTCGATGATTAGTGATGTTGAACATTTTTTTATATACCAGTCTGCCATTTGCATGTCTTCTTTTGAAAATATACCTGTTTTTTCTTGCATGATTTCTGAAGAGGGGTCTCCTGTAATGCCTGTACCTGCATTACTGTACTCGGGTCTCTCGAGATTTTCTATTTGTCTCTTTTTTCTCTTACTGGTTTTCTGCAGATGCGTATAAATCCTCACAATAAAAGGCTAATGTACCTAAGTTCCTATTAAAGATATGTATATGATAAGAGTATGACATGCCTACCCAAGGTATGTGTGTTTGTAGGGCAGTTAGGGAGAGTCGTTAATGGTGTTAACTTTAGTCTGAGCTTACTGAATCTGTGGTTTGTTAACAAATTTAAATTTGTTAAATTTGGAAAATTTTAGGTCTTTTTACTTTTAATATATATATTTTTTTCCTGCTCTCTTCTCTCATTCTTCTTCTTCTGGAATTCAGCCTACATGTTATACTTTTTAACTTGACATAATTCTTAGCTGTTTTATTCTTTATTTTCTTTTATTATTTGCTTTTGATTCCAGTTTGGGAAATTTCTTTTGACTTGCGTTCAAGCTCCCTGATTGTTCCCTAGGCAGTATCTAGTCTGTTGAACTTGTTTAAGTCATTCTTCATTTACGTTAAAGTGTTCTGGATTTCTAAAATTTCCTTTTTATCCTTTCTTAGAATTTTACCTTTTGTTTATATTGCTTGTTATTTTCTCATGTTGTCTACTTTATTTCCATTATAGCATTTAACATATTAAATATACTTGTTTGATAAATATACATAACTATTAAATCTGACTGGTTCTGATACTTGTTTTTTTTCTCTTCAGTGTGTTTTGTTGCTTTGATATGCATCACAATTTTTTGTTCACCATCAGACACAGATCTCTAATAGGAACTTAGGCAAATCGGCCTTTTATTGGGAGGATTTATAACAATGTGGCTAGAAGTTGAATTGTTCTAATGTTTGCTATAGCTGTCAGTGGCACAGTCTTCAAATTATTCTTGTGCTCTCTTTTTAGTTTTCCCTCTTCTCTTTAAATTTGTTTAGGACTCACATTCAGAGTACATCTTTTTCTTGAAACTCTTTTGCTATAGCCCACAGATATTATACTGGAGCCAAGTTATGTAGGTAAAGTACGGGTGAGGCAGGATAATTCTATAATCTTCTGATCAGTTCTCACTGTTTTAGTGGCCCTCCATGTTAGATATGTGACATTCAAATGTATTTCTTCATTGGTATAGCTCTCTTGTACCTTCTGCAACCTCACAGTTACCCACTCTCTTATACTGTCTCTGGTTTCTTTCCCTGACTATGGAATTATTGACCTTTCTTTCATGATTTTTTAAAATATGAAAATAATTTTATTAATACTTGTTTTAAACTTTATGACTAGGTTTCTTCAGCTTAATTAGCAGCAAAGAATGAATACTGTAGAAGAAAAATTGAAAAGAGCTGCAGTGCCCATTTTCTCCTGAAGTCCTCACACTTGAATATTCTTCCCTGTCTTATGTGAGACAGAAAAGTGAATGAGAGCTGGGATAAAACTGTGGAAAAGTTTTTTCTCCTGGAGCATAAGCTTAGTTTCTGGAGAAAACTCTGAACTTATTTTAATTATAAATTGTGTCTACTCTTAAAAGACTCGTATTGGGATTTTTCTTGAATCTTCACTCCAAGAACCTAGTGGGTACCTGGATATAAAACCCATGGAAGTGTGGGTAACTCCCTAATACTACAGTCCCCAGGAGTTTCTTAATCTCACACTAAAATTCATTTAGATGAATTTTAAGATGTTTCTAGTTTTGTTTTATTTTATTGTGAATTATACTTTTTTTTCAAAATAAAATGCTGCAAAAACTGTGAAACTATGAGACATGCTTTAATTAAAACTGCTTAAGATGTTTCTTACAAATTTTTTCCAGCATGATTTTCGTTTACCCTCTTTTTAGAACTCTGATTATACTTGGATCATTTTCCCATTCTGGATTTCTTTTTCATTTTAGGTTTTGTTATTTTCCATTCTTAAATTTCCCATTTAGTTTTTTTAGAGTCATTACATACATCTATGTTTTATGATCTTAAATGTATTTATACTAGCTGATAAAGCCCTTGTCTGCTAATTGTAACATCTGGGGCATATTGCATTCAATTTCCATTGAATACTTCCCTATCCCCTTGATTATAAATGTGAGCATAATGTTTATTTTGTTTTTTCTTAAATGCTCGATATAGTAGATGGCCTGCTATAAGGAGCCTAAAATATGTAGCTTCTTTTAAACAGTATTGAATTTTGTTCAGGCAGACAAATTACTATATGCAAATTATCTTGGTCTTGTCAAAATTGGCTTCACAGTGTGTTGGATAAACATTATTCTGGTGCCGGGCGCGGTGGCTCAAGCCTGTAATCCCAGCACTTTGGGAGGCCGAGGCGGGTGGATCACGAGGTCAACAGATCGAGACCATCCTGGTCAACATAGTGAAACCCCGTCTCTACTAAAGATACAAAAAATTAGCTGGGCCCGGTGGCGCGTGCCTGTAATCCCAGCTACTTGGGAGGCTGAGGCAGGAGAATTGCC
>CM052657.1:92087220-92098504 GCA_028533165.1 Leontopithecus rosalia | reverse complement strand
CATTATTCTGGTATTGTACCTACTCTAGCATGTGATCTTTACCTTGCAGCTGTGTCCTTTTGGCATTGTCAATTATTCACGAATCATAGAAATGTATATCTTTTGGGGGTCGATATATAAAGTTTCTCAGCACTAGTGATCTCTGACATTATTCTTGAGTTCTTTTTATCATGTTACCTAGTCTTTAGTTTGCCTTGCAGGTTGTCCATCTACTAATTTGTGGACAAGCTTCTTGATAACTTCCTGTAGGTTAACCATATCCAAAGCCTTGGGACTCCTTTCCCCTATTGTTCATTTCTCTCTGGTCTAACACCTCACCAGTCTAACCACTGCATCAGCTCAAACTCCTATCTAGCTCTCTTTAGTTCAGCAAGACCATTGTTCTCTCCTTGGACTCCACTTTTTTATGTCATTATTTAGAAAGTGCTACCAGGCTAAAACCTAGGGTAAGTGAATTTCTTTTTGCTCACATATCACATGACTGTGTGATGGTCCCATTTCTGAAAACAGTTTCCTCATGTATGCTGACAGTTTTATAGTTGTTTACAGTAAGACAAGTACAATTTCTGTTACTTCTTCACAGCAGGAAGCAGAAGTTCTATGCCACCTGCTTGTCTTGTAACTTTTGCCATAAGATGTATTTATTCTTATGCAGCTCATTTTAATTTTTCTTCAAAACTTTACATTTTGTGTTATTTTTAAAGAAAAGTTTTATGCTCCAAATTGAGAACAGATTAAGGCCTTATTCTATTTTTGAGTTCATAGTTTTCCTTTTTTTTGTTTTCAGTAAAGTTAAATATGTTACTAATAATGTATATAACAGTTTTCTATTATTAGAGTGTGTTTGGACATGACAGAATAATATCTGAAAATTGAACATTGAAATTGTCCAATTGCATTTGCAAAAATAAACATTATGTCAATTGTGACAAAAAAGGCCAGTGAAACAGTCTTCTGCTGTTACTTCACTCTTCAATATGCCTCCTGCTTAAAATGCAGTAAATTCTCCAAAAGAAATCAGATTGTTTTCCTCATCAAATTATTTGTTACTATGTCTATTCAGCCTAGAATATCATTCTTAGCTATCCCTATAGTATTTCCATAGTACTAGTCTTTTCTTTCAAATATCAACCTCAGAATTAGGTGTTTCTCCACTCTCCATTCTCGAAATGTTTGTTACCAGGACCCCCCCCCCCCACCAAAACCCACCCTTTATTTGCATATTCAAAATTCTCAGTTACTGTAAATGCCTTGAGTGCAGGAAGGTACTAAGTCTTATTTACCATTGACAGCTGACACCTATGCCAATATGATGTTTGGCATTTATAACTGGTATTTCATAGATAATTTTGACCACTAGCAAATTTTTGAAAACAGAAACTTCTGGCAGTATTGTGAAAATAAAAATGAGCTTTTTTCTACTGTATATGCTATGATAGTTTTCTTTCATATTAATATTATTATTGCTAAGATTATCTCTGATTACTGAGCATATCCTTAATGCCAGACCCTATGCAATTAATTTACATAAAGATTTTTAAAATAACACTTGCAACAATACTAATGTATATAGTCATTATTACTCTCTGCTTGTTTTACAGATTTAAAAACATTAAAGCATAGAGGTTTAATAATTTTTCAAGCACATACAAGTAGTAAATGGTAGAGTCAGTATTTAAAGGTATGTCTGACTGAAATTCTGTGCCCTCGTCTGCTATAGTACACTATCTTCAGCATTTGTTTCTCTCTAAAGAGATAATAAATCCTAAGCAAATTTTCTACTTGATTTAGCATTTGTAGTCTTTGAAGGTGTGTGAAAAAGTGTGGTCTCTTTGTCCCATCATCACTGAGAGCTTCTCTCCTTGACTTTTTCCACTCAAAGACATTCCTAAAGGAGTAGGTCTAATAACTGAACCAAGATATTAATAAAGTCAGAATCAGGGGGAAAAAGCTGTATCATGCTTCTGAGAGTAGAAACTGAAATAAACACATAATTTTAGATTTGATATATTCAAAAGTGTAGTTGACAAAAAAAAACAAAAACAAAGTATCGTTGTACTTTATTGGTAAGTGACTAGAGAATACTTCCTTACAGTCTGATAAAATACCATTCTTCTCAAAATTTCTCTTGGAACAGATAAAATTAAATATTAGTTTATTGTAATGCATGCATATTTCAGGGCAGTAAGTAAACTATTTTTTTCTGTAAAAAAAATAAATAAATAAAAGCACTTGGCTAAAGAACATTGATTTTTTTTTTTTACCCTGTCTACAGGGTTTACAATTTAGTTTGTATATCTATTTTAGGGAATCCTGAGATATTACAATGTTATTTGAATATATAATACTACATCTTCAAAACTAGGGATCTCATTTCATAGGTGTAAAAACTGAACTCTGTATGAGCTATTCCAATCTGTTCCTCTGTTATCATTTTACTCAATTAACTTCTAACTTTATCAGTTTAGGATTCCCTTTCTCAAAAAAAGCTTTCTCAACTCTTCAAGACCAGGTTAAGTCTTTTTTCCTTGTGTCTTTTCATTGCTTCCATTTGTTCCACAGCACCTTTTTTTTTTAAGCCTGTTTAGAAATGTCTGGACCTAGAATATAACTCTTTATATATAAAATATATTCCCTTGTAAAAATATACTAATTTTATTATATCCTCCTCAAAAATCAAGGAAAGCCTGTGCAGTTTTAGTTACAATTTGACCAATAGATGCCTCTCACTTCATTAATTTACATCAAGGCTGTTAAAGATCTTCATAGTATTTGAGCTACAAAAACAACATATCTCTTTCAAGTCTACATTTTTAGTTGGCACATTCTAATACCTTATTTTTAATTCTAATAGTCACATAGTGGTATCTTGTTTTGTTTTAATTTGCATTTTCATGATAATTAGTGGTGCATATTTTCTGTGTTGATATTTATGAAAGTACTTGAAATTTTTTCACGGCTACCTCTACCAGTAACTGAAATATTTTTAAAATAACTTATAATACATTTAGGTTTTACTCACACATACATGTACTATAAACATATATCATAAAACTATTACTGAAATATATTGTAAAGCCTATCATGTCAGATAAATTATAACCATTTACCAACAGCAGGAATGAGAGAATATAGGTGTCTGTCAGTGAGGTTCTTTAACATTGCATTGATTCTATTTAATTCAAATTTTGAAATAGTTGCTACATGCAGATCATTAAGCTATGCACTCTACATAGTGAAAATATCTTAGTAAACACATAATTTATAAAATGCTATTTGTCTTTAAATTTTGAGAGGCAGGAATCCAAGCAATGCAACTGCATGAGTTTCAAGCTAAAACTCAGAAGTTCCACATTTCCAATCTTGATATTAAATTTTGTGAAGATATGTTGCTAATTCTAAAAGGAGCTTGAAAATATCAAAATTGTTTAATCTAGCCTTTGTTGTTATATTGCTAATGAGTACTATGTCATCTTCAGAACAATCCACTTAGAGATAGCACAGAAACTCAAAGCTCTCTCTAAATGTCTGGCAAAGTATGGTTCATTAACTGAATATTTTACTTTAGAACTCAATTTATGAGCATAAAAAATGAACATATGCAAGAATATCCCAAAAACTAAGTAGCTAATTAAACTCAATTAGTCCATTAATATGTGGCCAAATGAGAAGTTGAGAAGATTAAGGAGAGGCATTTCTTAGAGAAAAATAGGACCTTCATATAGTAATGAATACATGGTCAAGAAGAAATTGTCTGACTTTAGTTTTATTTTGGTGCCATCTCTGAGCATTTGAATTGAATGCTTAAGGCTGTTTAACAAAGCTAAATTTGACATAGCTATCAAATACAAGAAGAGTTCCTCTTCAAAGGGTTTAGTTGGTTCTCTTGTTCTTTATTCTCCACTTTCAAGGCCAGACTTCCTTATCCTTTGTGCTTCCCTGTCCTGGTTTCAGTAATCAACTTTCCCGCTATTCCTAATCTACAGAGCCACATCTGCTGCTCACTCTGTAACTTACTCCTCCCACCCTAACAGCTCTTCCTGTGGAAACTGCCTTTCCCTCCTCATTACACACACCCCTGTGGTCTTCAAGTTAGCCAGTCAGGTTCAGCTTAGAATGTGTGGTACAACTCCAGCCAATGGAGTCAGGACATAGCAGCAGGGACAAACTGCATTAGAAATAAAAACATCTTCCCTTCTTTGTCTGATGTGCTCTCATGGAGAACAGACCCGCAAGAAGCACCTTTCTGCAGAAGTAAATTTGCCTTGCTGACAAATCCTTTGCTTGAGTGCTTGTTTGCTTTGTGACTTTGAGCTTTTATTTCCAACAATAGCTAACTTTGTCTAATGCTCCTTAACAACCTGATGGAAAATAAATGTATGTATAGCAACTCAGGCTAACAATTTCATAATTTTATCTGAATAAAGTAAGATTGTTTTCATGCATCTTTGCAGTTTGTCTTCAGTCTTCGTATCTTCTGACCCAGAGTGTGTCTTTAGTACCTTAATTCTCTCATTTCTAGGTTATGCTCAAAGGTCTTGAGAGTTAAGCCATGCCTTGGATTAAACTGCCTATTTGCCAACAAAAGTACATACTTTATATAAAAGGAAAAGATAAAGAGGAGGGGCAAGATGTTAGGGTAGATCACTCCAAGGATTGCTCCCCCAAAGAAGGCTTAGATTCAAACCAAATAAAACTACCTCTTGATATATTATAAATAAACTGTTAATGATCAAAGACAAAAAGTCAATCCTGAAGACAGCAAGAGAAAACAAATAACATCAATATGAATAATTATTCATGAATAAAATGCCTTCACAAGAGCTTAAAAAAACCAGTGAGAGATCCCATTACCTGAAGTTAGCATAACAAGAAAGATCCATTGAAGAGGGTAGAAAGAACAGTTTTACATTAACCACATCACTTCTTCCACAACCACAGGCAGCTGAGCACAAAGGAAGATACCACTTGCTTGAAGGAAGGAAAAGAAAGTAAGTGTAGGACTTTGCCTTGCAACTAAGTACTGGACCCACCCCACTGAAACCTAGCAATGAGCAGACTCCATGGCCCCTCATCAAGAGAGAATCCACATTTGGGGGCTCTTGACCTGGCCTAATACCAAACAGCAACCCATGGTCCTGTCTAGATGGACGTGAGATCTATTACACATCATTACTGGTTAACTACTGCAACCTGAAGCCTTGTATAAGCCGTGGTAGAGAGCAGGCTACAGCAGCTGCAGGCCTTAGGTGTGCCACAGTGCTTACAATGTTCTATGTAATTATAAACTTTGTGTCTAACCCAGTGCTTTGTCAGCCTCAGTGGCCAAAGAATTCTAACATAGTGGTCCACAGCTTAGGATACCTCCTACTGCTGCAATGACTGAAACAATTTGTAGGCTGGAATACCTAATCAAACAACTCACATGAAATCTCTGAACAGGTTTACTGCTGAAGAAAAATCCCAAACAAAGCCAGAATAGGAAGACTGGATTAGGTACCTATGCCAATGTGCAGACATTGACACACATTCACAGTTTTAAAGACATGATGTCACTAAGTAGACAAAAGAAGTGTCAGTGACTGACCCTCAACTGGCAATGAGAGAACAGCTTGATAAAGAATTCAGAATAGAATCTTTAAGGAGGCTCTGCAGATTTCATTCAAAATACAAGGAAATTTTGAGAAATTTGTCAGATACATTTTTAACAGAAACATGTAAATTGAAAAAAAATTAAATTCTGGAACTGAAAAATACAATAAAATACATTTCAAAAGAGAGCATAAATAACAGAATTGATCAAGCAGAAGAAAATATCTATGAACTCAAAGGTAGGTTAATTGAAAATATATACTCAAAGGAGAGAAAAGAAAAATTAATATAAAGTAATGAAGAAAACTTATCAGATTTATAAGACAATGTCAAAGTGCAAATGGATGTGTAATTGATGTTCAAAAGTGTGTTGAAAAGGAAAAGTGATTGAAAATGTATTTCAGGAAATAATAAAGTAGAAACTGTCCAAACCTAGAGGAAGATACAAATATCCATATAAACGAAGCATATGACTCTAGTTAGATTCCAATGAAATAAAACTATATCTAGACGTATTAAACTGTTAAAGATGAAAGACAAAAAGTCAGTCCTGAAAACAGCAAGAGAAGACAAATAACGTACGAGAGTGCAAATACATCTAATATCAGAATTTTCAGCAAAAATCTACAGATAAGGAGTGAGTGGGATAATATAGTTTCAGAAAATAAAAAGAACAAAACTTCCAATCAAGAATAATACTATGTCCAGTAAATCTGTTCTTCAGAAATGGAGAAATACTTTTCAGTTTAAAAGACAAAACTATTAAAGATAATTACAATAATTTGTTAGAAAATGTACAATATTAAAAAATATCGTGACATTACAAATGCAAAATGTAGACGGAAAGAAAAGATAGAGTAGACTTTTTTCCCAATCATTTTTCTCTTATTTTTTATAATCAAAGTTAAGTTCTTGTCAGTTAAGATAACCTATTGTAACTATAACTTACTTTTTGAAAACCCCTTGATAACCCTCCCTGCTCAAAAGGCTATATAAGATGTACTTAAAAAGAAACAAATTAAAGCATACTACTAGAGAAAATCACTTAATCTCAAAGGTAGATAGTAAGAGAGAAAGAAAAAAAGAAAATATCTGATATTGGTAGGTAAATCCTTACCTACCAATGATTACTTTAAATATAAATGGATTAAATTATCCAATTAAAAGACGAGCTTTGAGAAACATTACAAGACACTGGTATGAGCAAATATTTATTGAATGAGACTGCAAAAACATAGACAACCAAAACAAATGGGATTATATCAAGCTAAATAACTACACAGCAAAGGACACAATGAGAAGGTGAAGAGAAAGCTACCAAATAAGAGAAAATATTTCTAAACTACCTATCTGACAAGGGATTGATAACCAAAATATGTAGGAAATTTGAACAACTCAATAGAAAATAGTAATCGAATTTAAAATGGACAAAAGCTATAAATACACATTTTTCAAAAGAAAACATGCACATACCCAACAGATAAGGATGCTCAATATCACCAATTATCAAAGAAATGCAGATTAAAACCACAGTGAGATATCATCTTGTCCAAATTAAAATGGCTTTTGTCCAAAAGATGGGCAATAACAGGTGCTGATGAAGATGTGAAGAAAAGGGACCCCTCAAACATTCTGGGTAGGAATGTAAATTAGTACAGCCATTCGGGAGAAGAGCATGTGGGTTTTCAAAAACCAAAAAATAAAACTACCATATGATCTAGAAATGTCAATGTTTGGAATATAGCCAAAAGAAAGAAAATCAACGTATCAAAGAGATATCAGTACTCCCATGTTTATTACAACACCATTAACAATAGCCAAAATATGGAATCAACCTAAGTGCATGTCAATGAATAAATGTATTAAGAAAATGTGGTACATATACCTAATGAAATATTATATGGTCATAAAAATGAGATTCTGTCCTTTGTAACAGGATAAATGAAATTAGAGGACATTATTTGAGTGAAATAAGCTGGGCACTGAAAGGCAAGTATCACATATTCTCACTTATATGTACAAGAAAAAATTAACTCATGTACTCAGAAACTAGAATAATGATTACTGGAGGCTAGAACGAGTAGTGGGGTGGAAGGTGATAAAAAGGGAAAGAGGCAATGATTAATGGGCACAGTAATACAGTTTTTGAGACAAATGAAAATGGTAATACAACAAAGCAAAACCTATGAGATACAGCAAAAGCAGTTCTTAGAGGAAAGTTTACAGCAATGCCTTAGTCCATTTGCTTTGCTATAAAGGAATAGTAAAGGGTGAGTTATTTATAAAGAAAATAGATTCATTTAACTCATGGTTTTGTGGGCTGTACAAGAACCATGGCATCAGCACCTGCTTATAGTGAAGGATTCAGGGCACTTCCACTAATGGTGAAAGATGAAAAGGAGATACATAAGAAACTGCATATCACATGCAAGGCAGGAAGAGAGAGAAGATGAAAGTGCCACATTCTTTTTAACAGCTAAATCTCAAGGGAACTTAGAGTAAAAACACTCAATCTCATGAGAATAGTACGTACCCCCAAGACACATCACCTCTTGCTAGGCTCCATCTTCAGCATTAGGTATCAATTTTTTACATGAGATTTGTAAGGGACCGAGATCCAAATAATATCAAACAATAAATGCCCACAAAAGAAGAAGGATTTCAAATAGAAAACTTAATATTGTGCCTCAAGGAACTAACAAAAAAAGAACAAACTAAACAGAGAATTAGTAGAATAAAAGAAATAATAAATATCAGAGCATAAACTAAATGTAAACTAAAGAAACAAAGTTAAGAAATCAAAAAAACAAAGAGTTACTTTTTGAAAAGATAAAATTGACAAACCTCTAGCTAGACTAATTGAAAAAAAGAAGACAAAATAAGAATAAAGTTATATTACAACTGATATCACAGAAATACAAAGGATTATAAGACAATATTTATTAACAACGATATACCAACAAATTGAGAACCTAGAAGAAATGGATAAATTCCCAGACATATACAATCTACCAAAATTAAATCATGAAGAATTAGAAAAGCCAAACAGCCCAGTAATAGGTAATGAGATTGAATCAATAATAAAATGTCTCTCACCAAAAAAGCCCTGGAAATGAGGGCTTTACTACTCAGTTTGACCAAACATTTAGAGAATAATTAATATTTATCATATTGTTCCAAAAAATTGAAGAGAATTCTTCCAAACTCCTTTATGGAGTCAGTATTATCCTAATGTCAAAACCAGAGAAGACCACCATCACTACCAAAACAACAACAAAATTTCAGCTCAATATTTCTGTTGAATTATTTGCAGAAATCCTCAACAATACAATAACAAACCAAATTCAACAGCACATTAAAAAGATCACTCACTATGATCATGTGGACTTCATCCCAGGGATATAAAAATAGTTCATTGTATGCAAATCAATAAATGTAATACGTAGCATTAACAGAATTAATGGCAAAAATCATATAATGAATAGATGCAGAAAAATCATTAATAAAATTCAGCATCCATTCATGATAAAAATTTTCACTAGGCTTAATGGCTCAGGCTTGTAATCCCAGCACTTTGGGAGGCTGAGTGGGGCAGATCATCTGAAGTCAGAAGTTTGAGTCCAGTCTGGCCAACATGGCAAAATCCAGTCTCTGTTAAAAGTGCAAAAATTAGCTGGGCATGGTGGTGGGCACCTATAATACCAGCTACTCTGGAGGCTGAGGCAGGACAATTGCTTGAACCTGGCAGGCAGAGGTTGCAGTGAGCTGAGATAGTGCCTCTTCACTCCAGCCTGGGTGACAAGAGTGAAACTCTGTCTCAAAAAAACAAATCTTATCAAACAAGGTAGAGAAGGAATTTACCTCAATACATGGAAAGCCATATATGACAAACCCAATGTGGAATGGGGAAATGTTAAGTCATTTTGTTTAACATCTGGAACAAGACAACAATGTCCACTTCTACCACTTCTATTTAAGGTAGTACTGGAAATCCTACCCAGAAAAATTAGGCAAAAATGTAAATAAATGTCATCTAAATTGAAAAGGAGGAAGTCAAATTCTCTCTACTTTAGGTAACATAATCTTTTATCAAGAAAACACTTGGAAACTCCACAAAGTAACTTCTATAACTGAGTATAGCTAGTAAACTTATAGGATGCAAAATTAACATACAAAAATCTGCAGAATTTCTACATACCGAAAACAAACTATCTGAAACAGAAATCAAGAAAACAATCTTGTTTACAATGGAAAAAACAGTAAGATGCCTGAGAATAAATTAAACCAAGAGAGTATAAAATGTCTACAATGAAAACCAGAAAACATTAATGAAAGACATTGAAGAAGACACAAATAAATGGAAAGATAGCCCATGTTCATGGATTGGAAGAATTATTATTATTAAAATGTTTATACTACCCAATCAGATCTACAGATTAAATGTAATCCTTACCAAAATATCAGGGATATTCTTCCAGGAAATAGGAGGGGAAAACCCTAAAATTTATATGGATCCACAAGAGACTCCATATAGCCAAATATATTTTGAGCAGAAAGAACAGAACTGGTGGCATCACTTTAATTGACTTCAAAATATACTACAAACCACAGTAACCAAAAAAGCATAATAGTGGCGTGTAGACACATGGGCCAGTGGAACATATTTTTATCACAGAAACAAATCCATGCCCTTAAAGTCATCTGATTTTCAACAAAGGTGTCAATAATACAACTTAGGAAGATGTCAGTCTCTTCAATAAATGATGCTAGTAAAATTGTATATTAACATGCAGTGCAATTAAGCTAGACCCAATGTCTAGCCATATACAAAAAAAATCAACTCAAAGAAGATTGAAGACTTAAATGTAAAAACCAAAATAATAAAACCACTTGAAGAAATCATAGTGAAAATGCTTAATGGCATTGCTATGTGCAACGATATTTTTAGATAAGATTTCAAAAGTACAAACAACAAAAACAAATTAGACAAACGAGATTACATCAAACTATGAAAGCTTCTATATAGCAAAAGGGAACAACCAGTAGAATGAACATACAACCTGTTCAATTGGAGAGAATATTTGCAAGCTATGCTTATTAACCCCAAATATATAAGGAACTAAAATAACTTAATAGCAAAAACAAAGACTCCAATTTAAAAATGTTCCAAAGACCTGAATAGACACTTCTCAAAAGAAGAAATACACATGGCCAACAAACAGGTACATAAAACAATGCTTGACATCACAATAGTCATTGGGAAAAATGCTAATTGAAACCACAGTGAAACATCACCTCACCCTAATTAGAATGGCTGTTATCAAAAAGATTTAAAGAAATACAAAAACAAATGCTGGCATGAATGTGGAGAAAGAGGAACACTCAAATACTCTGCAAGAATGTAAGTTACTGGCCGGGCGCGGTGGCTCAAGCCTGTAATCCCAGCACTTTGGGAGGCCGAGGCGGGTGGATCACGAGGTCAACAGATCGAGTCCATCCTGGTCAACATAGTGAAACCCCGTCTCTACTAAAGATACAAAAAATTAGCTGGGCCCGGTGGCGCGTGCCTGTAATCCCAGCTACTCGGGAGGCTGAGGCAGGAGAATTGCCTGTACCCAGGAGGTGGAGGTTGCAGTGAGCCAAGATCGGGCCATTGCACTCCAGCCTGGGTAACAAGAGCGAAACTCCGCCT
>CM052657.1:92048779-92087120 GCA_028533165.1 Leontopithecus rosalia | reverse complement strand
AGCAGATAAGTGGATAAAGAAAATATGGTGAATATACACAAGGGAATACTGTTTAGCCATAAAAAAAATGAGATCTTGTCATATTTGCAACATGAATGAACGTGGAGGATATTATGTTAAATTATAAGCCACACATAGCAAAAGCAAAATCACATAATCTCATTCTTGTGTGGAATCTAAAGACATTAATTTCATAGAATAGAGTTAGAATCGTGATCAGCAGAGCCTGGGAAAGGAAGAAAGGAGACATGCATAGGGAGAGATTTGTCAACAGGTACAAAGTCAAAGTTAGAAAGGAGGAATAAGTTCTAGTGTTCTACTGCGCAGAGGGATGACTAAAGTTAACAATATTCTATTATATTTCAAAGCAGCTAGGAGAGAGAATTTGAATGTTCTCATTACAAAGAAATAATAAACGTATGAGGGGATGGATATGCTCAGTATCCTGATTTGATTATTATACAATGTATACATATATTGAAACATCACACTGTATGCTATAAATACATATAATTATTATGTATTTTTAAATAAATATTATATAAATGATTTTTTAAAAGAATTCATAAAATAGTTTATTTTTAATTTAATTTTGTATTAATTTGACATAGTATTAGGCTATATTTCAAATAGGATTAATGGCCTCAACATTAAAAAATAATTCTAGAAAGGAAACAATATTTGAGCAAATTTCTTATTTTAGATGAAGAGGATTTCTATAAAAGAACTTCATGTTTGATATTATAGTGAAACCAAACATCACCACTTTGAAAGTCCTTCTTAACATATTGGGAGGCAATTTTCCATGAGTCTCTTTCTTTTCTGTATTTCTAGCAATCAGAGGCACTGACGGTTGTTTGTTCTGGACGATCTTTTCAAGGATATTTGCCTTGGAAGGTAAAAATAGTCCCTCTAAAGCACAGGTCTATCTATCTATCTATCTATCTATCTATCTATCTATCTATCTATCTATCTATCTATCTTTCTGTCTGTCTGTCTGTCTATCTAATCAACCATCTCTCACCTATCTATCTGTCTATTCATTTGTCTGTCTTTCTATCATCTATCTTCCCTCCATGGAAAAGTTTGTACAGGTGGTGGGCAGGTTTGTTTGCAGCTCAACAAAGGGATTAGAAAGGAGGCAACCCACTAGGAAATAGCATATGCATCATTGGAATTATGTGTTCCTTGGACATCTAGTTGTGCTCATTTGTATAAAGTTTATTATTTATGTATAATACATACACAAGTCAAGATGACTTATCTGTAGATAAATATATTACATGGTTACATTTCTTAGCATAGATTATTAAGTATACATTATTTTATATTATGGTCATTTTTAAAAGTGCTCAATAATTAGCAAAAACAATTATAAATAAGAAAATTTTATATACATTTTTAACTTACTTGTTTCTACAGAGATGTTAACATATTGTAATTTTGAAGTTATATGATGATTCTCCTTTAGCTTTATTTAGTTAAAAATGAGTCTTTTTCAGAAATCACTTTGTCTTGCAAATATCTTAATGTCTGAGCTATATAACTCTCACTTAAAATGATTATTACTTTACTTAGAATCAATTTTTATTGCCTGCAATATAATTTAGGGAAATCTAACAAAGAATCTCAATTACATAAAGGTTAAAAAAAAAGCAGCTGTCTTTTACCATGTTAGTTTTTAACATTCAACAACTGATTCTGTGGGGCAAATTTGCATTACCAACTCACTCAACAGACAGACTGTTACCTGAAAACTATTTCCTTAGCATTCCACAGGAGATTATCAGCTTTGAACTTGCTATCCCATTTGTTGTTTTGCATGTAAGCCTATTCCTAACTCCTACATGATGCCTCTGTTTTCAAAGACAGCACAAACACTTTTGGTTACAGTTTTGCTGGTGAAATGACCCCTTTATTTTCAATTAGTCATTTAAATCCTACAGCTGCTTTTGTAGAATTTCTTCCTTGATAATTTGACTTCTGTGTAGACATTTGAATAGACCCCAGGATCATCCTGCTTTACTTTTATTTCTATTTTTATATCATTATTCTCCACTCACTTCAATACCATATTATTTTTAAATGTTTATTCATACTGAGGAAAGTTAAATATATATAAACTATATCCATTTCACAGGTACACATGGCAGATATGTGGAATTTAGTACAAGAACACTTTTGTTTTGGTCATAATTATTTTTTATATAATTTACATACTCCATGCATTCCATATGCCCAGGACAGTATTGCTAGTGTAATGTGTCTAAAATACAAACTGAATTGTTCTATTACTGAAAAAGCTCCGAAGAAATGACACACTTGCAGCAATGAGTATATATAGCATATACATACTGGTTTCTAAATACCCTTCTCCTCCAAAGGAACAAAGCTTCCAAGCAATGAAAGATCCTAACACTAGTATTTAAAAGTTTCAAAATGGAAAGAAACCTAATCCCAAAGATCACTTGAAAGATGTGAATATAAGATTCTTTCTCAAGAACTCCAAATATTTAAGGCTATGCATGGTAGAAACTCAGTGACCCAAAAAACACATCAAAGAATATTAAGGCCATTTCCACAGTAGCCTGAAATGTCGACTAACATAGAGAAACTTGTCTCAGGCCGGGCATGGTGGCTCAAGCCTGTAATCCCAGCACTTTGGGAGGCCGTGGCGGGTGGATCATGAGGTCAAGAGATAGAGACCATCCTGGTCAACATGGTGAAACCCCGTCTCTACTAAAGATACAAAAAATCAGCTGGACATGGTGGCGCATGCCTGTAATCCCAGCTACTCAGGAGGCTGAGGCAGGAGAATTGCCTGAACCCAGGAGGCGGAGGTTGCGGTGAGCCAAGACCGAGCCATTGCACTCCAGCCTGGGTAACAAGAGCAAAACTCCGTCTCCAAAAAAAAAAAAAAAGAGAAACTTGTCTCAAAGAGAATCAGGGAGTTATCTTTTGTTAAATGAACTTAACTATTATTTATAAGTAGAAGCCCTGCAGTTTAAGGGAGACATATCAACAGAACACCACTAGCAGTTGATGAAAAGAACCTAAGACCTTTAAATTTTCAAAATCTTACTGGACTTCCAAATTTCGAAGTCAGGAAGCAATCTCATTTGGAAAACCTGGGATAGGAAACCATTTTATTTTGAAACCTAGTAAGTACTGTCTGGCACTTTCAACATTCTCCCCGAAAATCATCTTATCAAGATCTAATATGTACATTGAGTACATATTCTGTCTTCAAAATTCACTAAGGCAAGAGTTTTACCAATATTTTCACACTATTACATGACACAAGTTACTACATTTGCAGCATACTATATTAGTTTCTTCCTGAGTTTTCCACCTACTGCAAATGTTGTGCTTGCCTTTTTTCCCCGTGTTTGGTAATAGCTTTTTCAATGCTTTTACAGACACTGCATGCTGATCAGTCCCAATGTAGTTTATGATTTCCATATGTTCTATATTTAGCTTATAATTCTATATGTTCTATATTTGGCTTATGATTCTATATATTGACTGGTTAGATATTTGGATCTGTGTCAGGTAAGCCGGTGGCTCTGTGATGGCATTATTCACATCTGGTGGTTGATATTTTTTCACTTGCAATGACAAGGGCAATTGGGCCATCTATCTCTCCATACATATAGCTCACATCCAGTAGACTACACTGAGCTTTGACACATGGCAGCGGTGTTCCAAGAATAGCAAGGATTTAAGTCCCTATGTGAAAGTGCTTTTACAAGCCTCTGCATGTGTTACACTTGCTTATACAAAATTGGTCAAGGCAAATAATAAGGCCCTCTCAGTATAGGAGAAAATTATTAAATGGGATGTATAAAGAAAGAAATAATTCATTTACGTTTTTGCAATTATGCAATTTTATCATCTAAAAATACTGTTTTTATTAATTTTCTGATGAAAATTTTGCTAACTTTTTTTAATTTTTCTCTTACATGAAGAGTGCCATTTTACTTTGGATGATTATAAGGTTTTATCTTTATCTTCTTATTTCAGCATTTTGGCTAACAAGTGTCTACCTGCAGTTATCTCTGTATTAATCCTGTTGGTGTTTCCTGAGGTTCTTGGCTTCATGGATTTAATACTTTCATAAATTTACAAAAATATTAGCCAGTATTTATTAAATATTGTCCTCTGTCTCAGACCTCTTCTGCTATTTATCTAGTATTTGATTTAGATACATGTCAAATGGCTTAATCCTTTCCCACATGCTATTAAAGCTCACTTTAACATTTTCCATCTATAATTTGTAAATCCATTTGCATAATTTCTATTGCTTTGTTCTTCAGTACACAGACATTTTACTATGCATTGTCTAATTCCCTATCAAGACCATTTATCAAAATATTGATTTCAGGTGTTGCATATTTTCAGGTTTAAAATTTTCATTTTATACATTTTTTTTAAAACAGTTTTCATTATACTCCTGACATTTTCCACCATGTGAAAATTCTGACCTCTTAGTCCTCAGCCTATTAAAATAGTTTCCTTCTACTTAAGCTGTTACTCCACATTAGCTTTGTGGACTGTGGAGTACCTTTAAGGGGAAAGCAAGATAAGTGTATATTTCCTCCTCTATGTTACTCTGGTTTTAAGAGCCATTTCACCTCCAGTTTCTGCCTGCTTTGTTTGCTTCCCAGTGTCTTCAAAGAGGTGTTAGTGCATTTGATTATTTTCCAAAGTTTATTTTTTTTAGAGGCAGGAGGGTAAATCTGTTATAAGGTACTTCTTGGAAGCTACAAGTTTAGAGATGAATATATTTAATTTCTACCAAATTATTGAATATTAATTTATTGCATTTAACTGATATAAATAAATATTTTGGGAAAATGTTGGTGCATGTATCTATGTGCTATTTCTGCTCACTTCATAGAACATAGTACTAGAAGGGGAATGTTGTGGTTAACGTGTGTCATTGTCACTGGGCCACAGATACCCAGATATCTGGTTTGAATGTTATTTCTGAATGTGTCTGTGAGCGTGTTTTTAGGAGATATCAGCATTTTAATTGATGGAGTAAATAAAATAGATTGCCCTCCCTAATGTAGGTAGACATCTTTTAATCTTTTGAAAACCAGGGATAGAACAAAAAGGTGGAAGGTGGCAGAATTCTTTCTGCTGGAATACATGACCTGAGACCTCAGTCTCCTTCTGCCATTGAACTAAGACTTACACCGTCAGTGTTCCTGCTTCACAAGCATTCAGACTCAGGCTGGAATTTAAACCACTG
Organism: Leontopithecus rosalia; assembly: GCA_028533165.1. Taxonomy (NCBI): domain Eukaryota; kingdom Metazoa; phylum Chordata; class Mammalia; order Primates; family Cebidae; genus Leontopithecus; species Leontopithecus rosalia. The sequence continues at coordinate 92,081,863 of CM052657.1, read as the reverse complement.
GCTTTACTGAGACTCCAGTTTGCAGATGGTAGATAGCAGTAATTCTCAACCCCCATAAAGGCATGAAACAACTCCCTATAATAAGCTGTCAGGTTTTTTCTTTCTCTCTCTTTTTTCTTTCTTCTCTTTCTCTCTCTAAATACGCGCGCGCGCACACACACACACACACACACACAATTTCTATCTTAAATGTTGCTAAATTCTTTTCTAGAAAGAATTTATAAATTTACATTATTCAAAAGCAGCAAAATGACAGCTTTACCACATCTACTTACATTAAATAATGTCATTATATTACTCTTTTCAGAGATGGTAGATTAAATTATCATTGTATGTAAAACTTGGCTTGATATTTAACTTTATGTACTTTATTATTACTGAAATGAGGTTGAACTAGCCTTCCTTTTCTATGGATTGTCATTTGGCTGGTAGGTTTTCTAAAACAGGAAAAACTGATTGGCCAAATCAGTTATTTCATTCATATATTTGCACTGGTCAAGTCATGTAGTTTTTACATTGTCAGAATTGTAAAATTTTCATAATCAGCCCAGCTGACAGCATTTCAGCTTGGAATCCTAAGAAGGCATTTTATGGTGGGAAAATCATTCAGCAGCTCTAACCTGACAGCTGCCATTAGGTCACATGATTGGAACAAAAATGTGACAGAGTGATGAAGCAAGACCAAAGCTGCTAAAATAGTTACTCATATTTCCACACCTGGTTAAACAGAGTAAAATGGAACCAATGCTTTTGATAGAAAGTATGCAAAAAAGAAAACATAATGTGACATTTTAACTACTGGATAGGGTTGAATTTGCAGAGAAAAATTATTTTTGTCATGAATTATACTTCACATTTGGTTAGTTGCCAGTATATTGCAGGAAGCCTTAGATTGCAGAATACGGATCAGGGAAATGAACACAGTTCTAGGTAAAATAAGCTGAAGTAGTATTAAAGTAACTTTTTTTTTTTTGAGATGGAGTTTCCCTCTTGTTACCCAGGCTGGAGTGCAATGGCGCGATCTCGGCTCACAGCAACCTCCGCCTCCTGGTTTCAGGCAATTCTCCTGCCTCAGCCTCCTGAGTAGCTGGGATTACTGGCACGCGCCACCATGCCCAGCTAATTTTTTGTATTTTTAGTAGAGACAGGGTTTCACCATGTTAACCAGTTAAAGTAACTTTTTATCCTTAGTTCTGAAGCAGGAGTGGCCACAAACAAATCTCTGGAACATCATGGAAGGAAGTGGTGATTTATTCCGCGAGGAGCTGGGGACGGTTGAAAATACCTTAACAGCCCAGCTCCTCCACAAAGAAAATCCTTGCCCTTTTAAAGGTTTATAATTCTAGAAATTACATGTGAAAGGGTCTTGATCCATGAAGTAGGCGTGGGTTATGGGACTAGGTGGGGGTTTGATTCTGTTTAAGCAAAAACAATGCCTTCTGGAAAGATTCCTCCATACTTCGCCTAGGATCTACAGAAGTGCAGATTAAGGGTGGCACCCTTTTTGCAAGCCTTTACTTCTCCTATTGAAATGCAATGTAGAAGTCTAGGGGGAAGGGCCCTGAGAAGTTAAAGAGGATTAACAGTCTCCTTCCACAGTTCCACTAACACTAAATCGTAATTACTTTAATTCAACAACAAAATACTGTGTTGCATTGAACTTGAGCACAGAAAGTCAACACCAGAACAAAAGTATGCCAAATTGCAGGGTTTATTGCCGGCGACCACGGAGGACTCACGTCTCTCCAACCCGTGGCAGAGAAAGAAGGGTGACAAGACTTTTTTATACCCATAAAATCACCTTGGGGGTGAGGGGAGAGGATGGGGTGAGGGGCTTCAGGCATTCCGAGGGCCAGCAGATTCAGATCACCTTCTGGGCGGAGATGAGGGTGAGGGGGTTCCGGACATATCGAGGGCCAGGGGACTATTCTGATTGTTATTTAAGGAGTTCATAGATGCTAAGATTAGCATTCATTTACACATCCTCTGGGTAGGGGTGGGATCCATAGATTTTCAGTTGCTTGGCGCCAGGATGGAATTATCTGGGGTTGCTTACTCTGGGAAACAAAGGCCAGCAATTCTGGCAGATAAGAGGAGGTATGCAGCTTTACTTCTCTTTGCATCCTGCAAATAATCTAGCAGTTTACAGAAACCAAGGTTAGCAGTCCTTGTGAGGAGAATGGAAACATTTTTGTCTTTTATAAGATGGCAGTGTGCAGGTTCCAACTCTAAGTTAGCTATATCACAACTGAACACCCATGTGTCCAGCATTTTTGCCCAGAAGTTTTCTGTGTGACTTCATTCAATCCAATAATTGGGTAATTATTATTCATATCAGTATTATTAGTGCCCATGTGTAAGGAAAGAAACTGAGACCCTAAAGTGCATAGTCACCAGTCACATGGATGATGTAAGTTCAGGATTGTGTCTTGGATCAGTAGCCTTTAAATTAGAAACCAATAACAGTTTTATTGTGTATCACTAATAAAAATATATAGAAATACAACTATGTAGATATAGACTGAAGCTGTTTCACATGTTATATGTGACTGTCCTGGAACTTTTCCCATATGTAAGTACGTATAATTATATATATTCTATATGTTTACATATATAAACATATATTCAATTCAGGTGTTGCCAAAGTGATAGTATTAAGAGGTGAGGCTTTTTTTTTTCTTTTTTAGAAGGAGTCTTGCTCTGTCTCCAGGCTGGAGTGCAGTAGCTTGATCTCAGCTCACTGCAAACTCCGCCTCTCGATTCAAGCGATTCTCCTGCCTCAGCCTCTGGAGTAGCTGGGACTACAGGCATGCACCACTATATTCAGCTGATTTTAAAAAAATATTTTTAGTAGAGACAATATTTTACTGTGTTGGTCAGGATGATCTCTATCTCTTGACCTTGTGATCCACTGCCTTGGCTTCCCAAAGTGCGTGAGCCACTGTGGCCAGCTGAGGTGGGGCTTTTAGGAAGTGATTAGGCCAATAGGGCTTCTACCTTGTGAATGAGATTAAAGCCCTTACAAGTGAAGCTTCTTGCAGCATTGTTTAGTTTTTCTTCCACCTTCTGCCTCTTGAAGGCACAGCATTTCTCCCCTCAGGATAATGCAGCCTTTACCAGACAAACAAATCTCCTGCAGGCACATTGATCTTGGACTTCCCAACCTCCAGAGCAGTGAGATATAAATGTATTCTTAAAATAAATAACCAAGTCTCATAATAAGTATTTTGTAATAGCATCACAAATGGATGAAGACCATATCCATATATACATATGTATAACTTATATGTGTATATACATATGTAAATTAATGATGGCAGTGGCAGCTGGTTAGAGCAACAGCTATGAAGACACTAGCTGCAGCAGGGAGGTGTGGCCAGGACTGAGTGTTCCACAGTGCTGTCAGAGTCTGGAAACGTGGAAACCCTGCTGCCTACTGAGTTGGAGGGATGGGAAACCCATGCTCCTGGGAACAGCTGCAGCTTTACAGCTGCAGCTCCAGACCCAGGCATCCCTGCACTCTCAGGACCCCAGAAATCCCCTGCAGGCTCAGACTTGGAGAAAGGGGGCTTCCTGGGTCACCGAGAAGGGGCTTTGCTCCTGGTCTCTGGCCTCTCTCTCCTTCTAGCCCCCACTATGATTTTGGAGCTAAACTGAAGCTGAGCCCAGGCACTGTCATGACCCAGCCAGGTGTATGCCCACTTGTGGTATCACTGACTTGCTAGCCCCCTGATGATTTGACCTTCTCCAGACACTGGGTGCTGACAAGCATGGGAGGGAGGCTAGGGATGCTGAGGGTGGCTTGGCATGGGCCTGCAGGCTCCCCTTGACATGGATAGTCTTTATGCTGTGGAAGCATGTTGATGGTGGCAGGAGTCAGACAGGTTCCTGGGTAGAATGGAATGGGTCCTCAGTGAAGCCCCATTTTCAATCTAAATATGACCTAAAGCCTGGGGTCCAGGCTGCCAGTTCTGGGTGGAGTCTGCAACTCAGAGTGAGAACTTATGGTGCATTTTCCTGGAATGTCTATAGCTGCCCATGAACAAATCAGCACAGGCTTCCTCCCTTCTGAACCCATAAAAGCCTCAGACACAGCGAGATTCACAGAGATACTGGGACTAACAGTTGCGGGAAGGAACTTCCCACTTCGTGTCTCCTGGGCATGTCAGGATAACCTGCCTGCAGAAAGGAGCTACCCACTATGGGACTCCTCTTTACCAAGAGATAGACAATCGGCACAACCTTCCTGCAGAAAGGAGCTACTCAATTTGAGTCTCCGGAGAGCTGTTCTGACAATAAGGCTCCTCTCTGACTTGCTAACCCTCCAGTTGTCTGCATACCTCATTATTCCTGACCATGGGAAAAAAACTTGGGACCTGCCAAATGGTGGGACTGATAGAGTTATAACACAAACAGGACTGAAACATAATATCCCCACCCCTGCTTGACATATTGTGGACAATGAGGAGAGAGGAGCTATGGTTCTTTGGGCATCCCAGATTTAGGGGGTCTGTGAGCTACAGCTATGAAACTCTTTTTGAGGCTCTGTGGTTTCTGCCATTTCCAAGCTTCTGAGGACCACCACATTCCCCTCATCCCAATTCAGGTGCCCACAGGAGAAGCCTCTTGTGGTGCATCTGATCCAGCTGCAGGCTTGCACAGACCTGGCATCTGTGCTGGTGCCTGGAGCTGGCCACCACACCTCAGCAGCCAGTCGTGCCTGGTTGTACACAGTGGCCAGACCTTGTGCTCATTAGCTCACATACCCCTCACTGCTTCACAGCTCTCTAACCCTTGGCAGGCATGGGATCAAGGCCAGTAGTGCAAGCCAAATGCTTACTAGGCTGAGTGGTTGGAACAAGCCTAGTGGCCTGAGCAAAACTTGAGCAAAAGCTTCACCAGCTGCAGAGGTTTCCAGGTGCAAAAGTGACACCCTAAGGATCCTGTGGAAGTGTGGTGTTTTCTATCACATACATGTATATGATGGTATTAATATCACAGGATTTTACTTCAACTCGAATTCTCCTAGGCCTATTAAGCTATTATTGTTAAACTCACTGACACAAATAACAACATATTTAGAATAATACCCAACTTTGAATGGCTTAGAAGCCTTCAGTGCATTACTACATGACTACAGTTCTCTTTCCCCAAAATAATCTGAAGGATCTAGGGGAAATATCTCTTGTCTTCAGAAATGACTGCAGGTCATTCTAGTTCCCTAGTCAGCATCCTCAGGGCATCTTCAAGGTTTTTAGGGTACTCTGACTTCTCTGCTCACTATGATTGTTGCTTACTCTTTACCTCTTAAAGTGAACAGTCTTCGAGTAACAAACAGACATATTTTCTTCACTAATTTCTGCTTTACTGAAGTTGTGTAATTTTACATTTATTATAATAAAATGTTCTGCTTTCTTCAGTTTTCTCTTTCTTTAGACATTTTATATTATCCTTACCATGAACATAGATATAATTACTCTTATATTTTCTCTATTTTTCCCCAATCCAATCTTTTAAAATGTCTTATTTATCTTAGTTTTTACCTTTGTGCTAATTTAGTATTCAAAATATTTCCCAATAGTTTTTTTTCTTTCAATTTAAAATGTCTTTTATTTTTAGCCATCATAGATTAGGCAATTTGTGAGCTATTATATTTATCATGATCTCTCCTTCTTTCATACTTTGTAAGTTATATTATTTATCTATTTAAGACTATATAATATTTTTGTTCTATGCTACTAACCTTATGGTTACCATTGTTGTTTTTCTTACTCTTAGATTTACATTATATACAACTGTTTTCTTATTATTACCAATACTTTTACCAAGGTCTTTCTTGTCATACTTTGATTAATTACAATTTGTCCTATAATAGTTTTATTAACAATAACTCATGAGAATTACATTCTTCAAGCTCTTCTATTTTAAAAGTGGTTTATCACTTAAAAGTTAATTTTATTTGACATAAAATCCCTGGCTCACATAGTCTTTTTTCTTCAACTTTCTCATGTTTCAGTGCTGTGAGGATGTCTGAGGCTACTGTGATTTTTTAATCCCTCAAAGTTGAGCCACCATGTAGCCTGGTTTATGACTGATGTTCATCATAATTATGAATAACACACAATATTATTGTTAAAATTTCTCAATTACATGATAAATAATATACCTAGGTAAGTATAGGTACTTTACTTATTTTGCCAGAAGTCTGTTTGTTTGATTTTTACCCAGATAATTTTTCTTAAATTAAGGTATGAATAATATTACTAACATATTTCATACTGTGTACTATTCTGAGCCTCATTTTGTAAGGATAAGCCTAGGTTATGCTGCATTTTCAAGTTTTATTCTATAGCTTTTGTATGTTTTATCTTGAGGTTATCACTAAATCTTTTTATAATTTTTACTATTTTAATTTTTTTCTCCTACAACATTGTGTAACTATTGTTTGTACACATAAAAATATTTCTTTCCTGTAATCCTAGCACTTTGGGAGGCCGAGGCGGCTGGATCACGAGGTCAAGAGATCGAGACCACCCTGGTCAACATGGTGAAACCCCGTCTCTACTAAAAATACAAAAAATTAGCTGGGCGTGGTGGCACGTGCCTGTAATCCCAGCTACTCAGGAGGCTGAAGCAAGAGAATTGCCTGAACCCAGGAGGCGGAGGTTGTGGTGAGCCGAGATCGCGCCATTGCACTCCAGCCTGGGTAACAAGTGAAACTCAGTCTCAAAAAAAAAAATTATTTTAAGTATCTAATATGAACCTAGCACTGTTCTAGATGTCATAGATCAAGTTAATACACATATATATACTTTGTATATTAGCATGTATTGAGTTCCTCTGATGCACATAATTATGGAATGCAAGTAGAGATTGTTTTATTCATTTTTCAATTATTATGCCTCAAGTTTTTCTCCTGAATCAACACACTAGCTAGTATACAAGCAGTATTCAATTTCAGTAAACAGTAAAATCTTTGCCCTGTTCTTGACTTAGTAGAACTGTGATGGTTAATTATGTGTTAACTGGCTAGGCTTTGATATCAAGATACTTGACCAAATACTAGTTGACACTGCTGTGATTATTTTTTAGAAGAAGGTTGACATTTCAACTGGTAGACTCTAAGTAGAATATCCTCTATAATGTGGGTAGTGGGTAAGCCTTATTTAATCTGTTAAAGGCCTTAATGAAAGCATTCACACATACAAACTGAAGTTTCTCTACAAAGAAGGAATTCTACCTGAAGTCAGTCTTCAGACACAATCTGCAAAATCAGCTCTTCCACATATCTCCAGCATGCCAGCCTACTGTGCAGATTTTGAACTTGCCAAACCCCACAATCACATGAACTTATTCCTGCAAATAAATATGTCTCTTTTCTCTCTCTCTCTCTCTAAATATATATACACATACACACACACACACATACACATATGTAAACGTATATATGTGTGTGTATGTATACACAATACACATACACACATGTATGTATACACAATACACATACACACATGTATGTATATATACACACATATACATACATATGATAGTTAACATGAGAGAAAAGTGATAAAATTTAAACTGGAAAATATATACCTAGACTACGACTGGACAATGGTTGACAAGTAAATCTGCCTAAGGAATATAGATATATCTCTTGGGATTAGCAAAATGTAATTATACATTAGCAAAATGTATATGTATGTACATACAAATATATATACGCATGTATACACACAAATACAAATATGTATAGTGGAGGGTAAGGTACACACACAAACACATACACATAGTAGAGGGTAAGGTAAATGGCAAGAAAAGTAGTAAATCTAAACAGGAAAATATACACCAAGAGTATCTAAATATACACTGGAGAATCACTGACAAGTAAATCTGCCTAAAGAATAGGGATGTATCTCTTAAAATTGATGTAAGGTAAAGAGACCCACTGCAGAGGAAACTCAATTATCTAGCAGATACGTGTGACTAATTTAGTTGGCATTAGTCAATGTCTTTTCTCTGCCACCTAATGTTTGCTCTCTGGGCTTAAGAAATTTGGAAGGAAGAAGACAGCAAAATCCATATTTGCATTCTGGCTACTAATAGCAAATTGATGGATTTCAGCAGATAAGAGATTTTGCAAACAATTTTTTTTTGTAAACTACCTTACTTGGTGATGGAGTCTGCTGAATCATCACCTATCATTCCCTAAAATGTACCTGTAAATCAGAGATGTAATAGCAGTTTTTACATTTATTTCTTCTGCCTTTCAGTGAAGTAAATCCTTATAATAAATACCTTTCTGTTTGAAACATTTAGAACAGGTATTGTTTTGACTGATCCATGTCGAATTTGTACCTTTATCTGTAGCTGTATATAGATATAAACATATATGTATATTGTTTTAAAGGTATCTATATATGTGTATTAACTTGATCTATGACATCTAGAACAGTGCTAGGTTCATATTAGATACTTAAAATAATTGGTTTTTTTTTTTTTGAGACGGAGTTTCACTCTTGTTACCCAGGCTGGAGTGCAATGGCACGATCTCGGCTCACTGCAACCTCTGCCTCCTGGGTTCAGGCAATTCTCCTGCCTCAGCCTCCTGAGTAGCTGGGATTACAGGCACAAGCCACCATACCCAGCTAATTTTTCGTATTTTTAGTAGAGACGGGGTTTCACCATGTTGACCAGGATGGTCTCTATCTCTTGACCTCATGATCCACCCACCTCGGCCTCCCAAAGTGCTGGGATTACAGGAGTGAGCCACTGCGCCCGGCCAAATCACTGGGTTTTTTAAAAACCACACATGATTTTCAAACCAAAACCACAGTTTATTTTCTATAAAAAAGAATAAGAAATCTACATCTATATCTGATGCATTTTCTTTTTTTTTTTTTTGAGACGGAGTTTCACTCTTGTTACCCAGGCTGGAATGCAATGGCCTGATCTCGGCTCACTGCAACCTCCGCCTCCTGTGTTCAGGCGATTCTCCTGCCTCAGCCTCCTGAGTAGCTGGGATTGTAGGCAATCCCTCATTCCTCATTCCTCCCTCATTTCTGAGGGAGTTATTTGTGTTAAAGAGGATTGTAGGCACGTGCCACCGTGCCCAGCTAATTTTTTGTATTTTTAGTAGACACGGGGTTTCACCATGTTGACCAGGATGGTCTCGATCTCTTGACCTCATGATCTACCAGCCTTGGCCTCCCAAAGTGCCGGGATTACAGGCGTGAGCCACCGTGCCTGGTAAAATTCCCAAGACAATGAAAGAAACAACATACTACATATCTGCTAAACACCTTTAGTTGTACCTCAGGAGTTTCCAAATTCTATTGTAAAGCTTGTGACAGTTGTACAATCTCTGAAGTAGTTTCCTTGTGTGTAAAATAAAAGGTTAGACTGTATAATATTGGTAGCCTGCTTTAGCCTTTAATACTTTCTGATACCTTTCCTATTTTTCTGATTTCTTCATTGTTCTTTATAAGATTTAATAAAGCTACATCAATACAAAAATACAACCCAGCGATTTGGGATATTCCTCCAGTTTCTAAATCCATAATATTCCACTGCTTCCTTACAGTATTTCTTTCACAAACTAAATATTTCAGTCTTCATTTAGGTCGGGTTTTACACACAAAGAACCAAACGGTTAGCAGTCTCAGAAGATCAGTCAAATGGGCCATATAAATAGCCCAGAAATTTTAGATGATAAGAAGAATTTTCATTGCAGATATAGTCCTTTCCTTATTAGATGACTCATAAAGACCTGGAACTGGCATATCAATATTAAGTTGAGAAACACAATCTCTTTGTGAAAATTCTGATACTGATTTATTTGGTGATGTTGGAAAAATTATATGGCTGTTATCAGTCCTAATTGCCATTCTGTAAAATTGCATGCTAAGAATATCAATGATGGGATAGAAGGACTGGCTCAATGCTTAACATATGACAGAAAAGGTATTTTCTGAAATAAATATTCTATTGTATAATGCAAAAAAAATTCTGGAAGGAAAGAAATAAAAGAATATGTAAATTTATAATGAAATGAATATCTTATATTTTAAAAAATCATTCTATAATAGATAATATTGTACCCATTAAACCATCGACTGAGGAAAGAGTAACTGCTCCATATTTATTCTCCAAATTCTCACCGTTACTATCTTATGCCTAGTTTACACCAGTGATCAGTTTCTTCTACATTTTCCCTTTTCTTTCTTAATGTAGAGAAAAGTACAGAAAGGACTAATGTTGGTGGCAAGTGGTCAAAATAATATTATCTAACATAGCCAGACCCTCAGATTTCCATCTCCCATAGAAGTTCAATAACTTTTCTTTGCTAATATTTTTTACTTGATAAAGACTCCAAATCACAAAATTTGGGACTTGTGGAGAAGAACACAATGTAACTACAAAAGGAAAATGGAATTTGTGGTTTCTGGAAGGAAATCTAAGAAATGAGTAACAGTGGCCAGAATACAAATAAATTAAGGAAATGCAGATGAAGTTTGATGTTGCACTCACAATATGTAATGGCTTTGTTGAGGCAGAAAACAGAACAAATAAATATTATATATTAAACACCTTTAATTATCAAAGCCAAAACCCATATTACACTGGCTTATAACATAAGCCAAAGAAAAGATATAAAAGATAGTTAGAAAAGCTTGTGTTTTTTGTTTGTTTTCTTCTTTTTTTCTTTTCTTTCTTTCTTTTTTTTTGTTCTGAGTTGGGTATGCCTCTTTAATGAATTATGCCTGAAAAGAGGAACAGTATTATGAATGTCTACCCACCCAGCTCAGAAAAAAGAAAATGAAACTCATTTATCTCAATTGTTTGATAAGCCAGAGATATTTTAGGCAGAAGTTATAAACTGATGGGATTTTTATCTGATGTGAATAATAAAAGGAAAATACTAGATGCCAGTTTGCACAGAGACAGCAAACTACTTTTGTCTATTAACAAGATGGACAATGGAAGTATTTTAAAACAAGATTTTAAAAAAGAAATACTATATTCTGTGAAATTAAATAAACCTGACCATTGGAGGTAAATAATTTTTGAAGTTAGCGGGAGAATTTTTTATTACATTTATAACAGGTGTGGATTAAATGCTTAGTGTTATTTTAGGGCAAGCTGCTATAATATAGTTTTCAGTGGTTTTAGAGTTCAGACTGATATTATATCAATCTTTCCAATCCTTCAGGTGGTAGGTACAGTCCCACCTCATTCCTGAGGGAGTTGTTTGTGTTAAAGAGGATGTTTCTCCTGGATGACAAATAATTTATTCAACATTAAAGAGTACTTTCTCCTTTTAGAAATACCATGCCATGAATTTAATCCTGTTTGTTAAAAGACTATTTAAAGAGTGAACATTATGCAAGATTTCTATAAATTAAAGACCCTAAGATCAAATGGTTGCAGAAAACATTGAATACTGTACCCCCAGTAGGAAGTCACATTTGGACTTAGAACATTTAATGTACTCTAAAATATCTTATAGTAAGCATATCTAAAGTGGTTGTATAAGGCATTATCCAAAGAACATAGTTTTTAGAAAAATGTTTTTGTATGTTGTGTCCATAGCACAGATCCAACACAAGCCCCTTTTATTATAAACAGTATAATTAGGTAGAACACAAAAGAATACTTAAATAAACCATCAGTAGATTTGAATATAGAAGAAAACATCTCTTTTCTGTCTTAAAGATCGATACAAGAATGAGTCAGGAATTAATTAGTACCTGATAAAAGATGAAGGAGATAGAAATAAGAAACTGAAAAGGTAAAATAAATGCCTTGCCACCACCTTGCATTAATGTGTCTTCTCAGGCAGCCAGGCTAGTGTTTTCTTTTTCTTAGGAGGTCTGTTTATTATAGCTAGCAAATGTAACTTTTGGAATCAAGTGACTTAGCTAGAAGAACCATCCTTGTTTCTCAAAAAAGAGATTGAAATTAAATGTGTATTAAAAAGTCTTTTTTTAAAAAACAGGCAAAATATTTTGTTGTAGGTTACAAAATGTGCTGAAAGGCTCAAGTGTGTTAAATTTTATATATTTTAATACAATAACTAAATATGAATTTATTTTGAAATGTAAGATAACCAGATCTCTGTAGCTAGGGAACAAAACATCGATGAATGGAGCAATCTTTTTTTAAACAGGATTTATAGTTTTTGAAGAGGTACAGAAAATTTCTAAGGTAAGTAAACAAAAAGTGTACAGTGAATCTGAAATCATTCAGTACAATTTTATGGTTGAATAATGATAGGTATTTGGAGGAAAAATTTTTAGAATAAAATAGTTACATTAAATATTTAAGGTGCTTACTAGGTAGAAATTATAGTTTATTAAGTTGCAAGATATTTTAAAATAAAACTTCTATGCTTATAAGTTTAACATTAGAATTCTAAAATGAAGAACTAAATATGGCTTAAGATGTGTTCATATTTCTGTAGTGTCCATAATTAACAATTCTTGAATCCAAGCATAAACTAAATTATCAAACTATATTTTATAAGTTTGTGTAAAGTGTGCATAGTATTTTAAATTTATGATGAATAAATCTGAGAGCGATGAATGTATTAGGTTGATTAAATTTGCATGATGTACCAGTTAGGGTAGGCTAGATTATTTTGCTGTAGCTAATGGCTACAAATATGAATTGTTTAAAACACCTGAAGTTCTCCTTCTGCATCAGTGTGTCCTGAATGTGAGCCATGGAGTCAAAAGAGATTACTTTGGAGCTTTAAGTTTTGATGTCTGCCTTACTGGATTTTAGACTTGCATGAGGTCTGTAGCCCCTTTGTTGTGGCCAGTTTCTTCCATTTAGAAAGTATCATTTATCCAATGCCTGTACCCCCATTACATTTTGAAAGCAACTAACTTGCTTTTGATTTTATAGAGTCATAGTCAGAAGGGACTTGCCTTGTCTCAGATGAGTCTTTGGACTTGCACTTTTGCATTAATCCTGAAATAAGCTGACATTTTGAAGAACTTTTGGAAAGACATGACTGTGTTTTGAAACATGAGGACATGAGATTTGGGAGGGAGCAGGAATGGAATAATAGGGTTTAGCTCTGTCTTCATCCAAGCCTCATATTGAATTGCAGTTCCCATATCTCTGCGTGTTGAGAGAGAAACAAGTAGGAGGTGATTGAATCATGGGGGCATATTTGCCACATGCTATTCTCATTTTAGTGAATGAGTTCTCACAAGATCTGTTGGTTTTATAAGACAGGATTTCCTGTTCTTGCTCACTCTCTGTCACCTCCCATTATGTAAGTTATGCCTCTTCCTCTTCCATCGTGAATGTAAGTTTCCTGAGCTTTCCCCAGTCATACAGAACTTTGAGTTGATTAAACCCTCTGTTTTTTAAATTACCCAGTCTTATGTCTTTATTGCCATGAAAATGGACTAATACAGAAGGCAATTTATGTATATAGATTCAGAATGCCTGGGGATAAAAAATACAATATCTAAAAATTTTTAAAAGTCTACTAAAATTAACAGCTGATTGGAAATAGCAGAAGAGATGAACTTGACCACATAGCAATAGAAATGTTCTAAAATGCAATACAAAAAATGGCTAAAAAAATAACAAAACCCAGAACTTTATTTGTGAGCCAATATCAGTGAGGCTACATATATACATCATTAGAGTTCCAGAAGAAAATGAAGGAAAAAAGATGAAATAATGGAAAAGAAATAAAAATTTAAAACAATGTTTAAGACAAAGAAAGGAATAAAAAAAAAGCAGAATATAGTATAAATATGTACTCAAATAAATAGATGGTAAATTTAAATAGAACCATATTGATAGGAAAGCAAGATCCATCTATGTGCTATCTACAAGAAACACTTAAGAAAAATACTGACATAAAATAAATGTAAAATTAGTAGAAAAGCAATTTGAACATTAATTTTCTAAAAAGCTGGTCTGCAATATTGAAATAGACTTCAGAATAATGAACATTTTGTAATGATAGAAAAAATAAGTTCATCAAAGCACATTGGAAAAATAAAGGTGTATGCATCTAATAAAGGAACTTCAAGATACAAAAATAGAGAAAAACAAAGAGAGAAATGTGAAAAACTTTCTGTAATATTTTGAGATTTTCAGCAGAACCTTACAAGCCAAAAGAGACTGGGGGTCAATATTCAACATTCTTAAAAAAAAGAAATTCCAAACCAGAATTTTATATCATCAAACTACCTTCATAAGCAAAATAGAAATAAGATTCTTGTCACACAGCAAATGCTAAAAAAATTAATTACCAGTAAACATACCTTAAAATAGCTTCTGAAGGATGCACTAAATATGGAAAGGGAAGACCATTGCCAGCCACTACAAAACACACTGAAGTACATAGACCATTGACAGTATGAAGCAACTATATAAACAACTCTGCATAATAACCAGCTAACATCATGATGACAGCATGAAATCCATTCATGTTACTACTAATGTTGAATGTAAATTTGCTAAAAGCCACAATTAAAAGGCATGGAGTAACAAGCTGGAAAAAAAAAAGACAGGACCCATTGGCATGCTGACTTGAAGAGACCTATGTCACATGCAATAATAACCATGGGCTCAAGATAAAGAGATAAAGAAAAATCTACCACACAATTGGAAAGCAGAAATCAGGGATTGCAATCCTAGTTTCAGACAAAACAAATTTTAAACATAAAAAGATTTAAATAAAAAAAAACAAAGAAGGGCATTACATAATGGTAAAGGGTTTAAAGCAACTGAAGACCTATGCTAAACATATATATGCAACTAACACAGGAGCAACCAAATTTATAAAGCATGTCTGTAGAGACCTCCAAAGAGACTTAGATTCCCACACAATAATAGTGGGAGACTTAAACATCTCACTGATAGTATTAAGCAGATCATCAAGACAAAAAATTAACAAAGATATTCACGACTGGCACTCAGCACTGGATCAAACAGACCTGATAGACATCTACAGAACTCTTTCTTGCCAAGAAACACAATACACATTTCTCCAGTTGCCACATGGCACATACTCTAAAATCAATCAAAATGTTGAATGTAAAACACTCCTTAGCAAATGCAAAAGAACTGAAGTAATAGCAACCAGTTTCTCAGACCACAGAACAGTCAAATTAAAAAATTAAGGTTAAGAATTTGCTTAAAATCACACAATGATGTAGAAATTTAAAAACCTGCTCCTCCATGACTTTTGGATAAATAATGAAATTAAGGCAGAAATTACGAAGTTCTTTGAAATGAATGAGAACAAGGATACAACATTCCAGAATCTCTGGAACACAGATAAGGCAGTGTTAAAAGGAAAATGTATAGCACTAAATATCCACATCAAAAAGTTGGAAAAATCTCACTTTGACAATGTAACATCACATCTAAAAAAATTAAAACAAACAAACAAAAAATCCTTGAGAACCAAAAGGAAACAAATCTCAAAGCTGGAAGAGGACAAGAAATAACCAAAATTAGAGGTAAACTGAAATAGAGTGTGGCATAAAAATCCATTCAAAAGACCAACAAACCCAGGAGTATTTTTTAACTAATAACATAGGTAGACTGCTAACTAGACTAATAAAGGAGAAAGGAGAAAAGATAAAAATAAACGCAATTAGAAATGAGAAAGGGAATAATACCACTGACCAGACAGAAATACTAATAACCACCAGATAATATTATGAACACCACCATACACATAAACTAGAACATCTAGATGAAATGAATTAATTCGTGGATACACCCACTCTCTCAATACTGAACCAGTAATAATTTGAGCCCCTGAACCAACCAAAGATGAAGTCCAAAATGAAATCAGTAATAAGTAGTCTAACAACTCCAAAAATGCCAGGACCAGACATATTCACAGCTCAATTCTACCAGATATACAAGAGTCTGTACCATTCCAGCTGAAATCATTCCAAAAAATTAAGGAAAAGTGACTTTTCCCCCAGTTCATTATATAAGGTCAACATAATCCTGATACCACAACCTGGCACATAAAACAACAAAAAAGAAAACTGCAGGCCAATATCCTTGATGAACATAAATGCAAAAATCCTCAACAAAATGTGGCAAACCAAATCTAGGAGCACATCAAAAATTTGTCTACTGCAATCAAGCAGGCTTTATCCCTGGAATACAAGGTTGGTTCAACATATGCAAATCAGTAAATGTGATTAATCACTTAAACAGAACTAAAGACAAAGCCACATGATTATATCAATAGATGCAGAAAATGCTTTCAATAAAATTTAACATTCATTCATGTTAAAAAAAAAACTCTCAACAAACTAGATATTGAAAGTACATGCCTCAAAATGATAAGAGACATCTATGACAGACCCACAGCCAACATCATGCTGAATGGGCAAAAGCTGGAAACATTCACCTTGAGAACTGGCACAAGACAAGGATACCCTCTCTTACCACTCCTATTCAGCATAGTATCAGAAGTCCTGGCCAGACCAATCAGGCAGAAGAAGAAATAAAGGGCATCCAAACAGGAAGATAGGAAGTCAAATTATCCCTCTTAGCAGACAACATAACCCTATATCTAGGAAAGGCCACAGTCTCAGTCCAAAAGCTCCTTCAGCTGATAAACAAGTTCAGCAAAGTCTCAAGATACAAAATGAATGTTCAAAAATCACTGGCTTTCCTATAAACCAACAATAGCAAAGCTGAGAGCCAAATAAAGAATGCAGTTTCATTCACAATTTTGACAAAAAGAATAAAATACCTAGGAAAAGAATAAAATATCAAGAAATACAGCTAACAAGCAAAGTAAAAAACTCCTACTAGGAGAACTACAAAACACTACTCAAAGAAATCAGAAATGACACAAGCAAATGGAAAAACATTCTGTCCTTATGGATAGAAAGAATTTATATTGCTAAAATGGTCATTATTCTCAAAGCAATTTATAGGTTCAATATTATTTCTATTAATCTGCCACTGAAATTCTTCACTAGAAAACTGTATTTTTGAATTCACATGATACAAACAAATAAAAAAAACCCTGAATAGCCAAAGCAATCCTTAGCAAAAAGAACAAAGTTGGAAGCATCACCTTACCAAACTTCAAACTATACTATAGGGCTACAGTAAGCAAAACAGCATGGTACTGTACAAAAACAGACACATAGACCAACAACACAGAATATAAAGCCCAGAAATAAAACTGTACACCTATAGGTATCTGATCTTTAACAAACTGACAAAAACCAGCAATGGAGAAGAGACTCCCTGTTCAATAAAAGGTGCTGGCTAGCCATATTCAGGAGATTAAAACAGGACTCCTTCCTTATACCAAACAGAAAAATCAATTTAAAATGCATTATAGACTTAAATGTAAAATGCAAAACTAGAACACCTCTGGAAAACAACCTAGGCAATACCATTCTGAAAAGAGAAACAGGCAAAGATTTTATGATAAAATCAGCAAAAACAATTGCAACAAAAACAAAAATTGACAAATTGGCTTTAATTATATGAAAGAGCTTCTGCACAGCAAAATAAACTATATGCAGAGTAACAGACAACCTACAGAATGGGAGAAGGTTGTTTGCAAACTATGCATCTGACAAAGGTCTAATATCCAGCATCTATAGAGAACTTAAACAAATTTACAATAAAAAAATTAAAAAGTGAGCAAAGAACATAAACAGAAACTTTTTAAAAGAAAACATACATGTAGCCAACAAATATATATATATTTTAAAAACTCAGCATCACTGATTATTCGAGAAATGCAATTCAAAACCACAATAAGATACCATCTCACACCAATCAGAATAGCTATTATTAAAAAAGTCAGAAAATAACAGTTGCTTGGGAGGTTGCAGAAGAAAAGGAATGTTTATACACTGTTTGTGGGAGTGTAAATTAGTTCAGCCATTTCAGAAGATAGTGTGGCAATTTTTCAAAAATCTAGAAACACAACCATTCAACCCAGCAATTGCATGACTGGATATATACCCCCAAAATATAAATCATTCTATCATAAAGACACATGTACACCTATGTTCATAGCAGCACTATTCAGCAGCAAAGTCATGGAATCAACCTAAATGCTCATAAATGGTAGACTTAGTAAAGAAAATGCGGTACATATACACCACAGAATACTACACAGACATGAAAAGAACAAAGTCATGTCCTTTGCAGGAACATGGTTGGAAATGAATGCCATTATCCTTTGCAAACTAACAGAGGAACAGAAAATCAAATTCCACACATATTCTCACTTATAAGTGGGAGCTAAGTTGTGAGAACACATAGACACATAGAGGGAAACAACAGACACTGGGGCCTATTGAATAGTGGAGGGTGGGATAACGGAGAAGATAAGGAAAAATAGTGAGTACTAGGAGTAATAACTAAGTGATGACATAATCTTATTACAAACCCTTGTGACACAAATTTACCTATGTATCAAACCTGCACATGTACCCTTGAGCTTAAAAAAAATTTAGCAAAGTACTTTTTAATTTTATAACTCTTTATTAATTGCTATAACAAATAGATGAAGAATATAGGATACTTGTACACCACTATCAACCACTTATCTTCAAAATTTTACTAGATGTTCCAGCCACTGAAAAAACAAATAAAATGCATACAGATATTGGAGAAAATGTAAACATTTAAAAGTTTATAGATGACAGAATTGTTTATGCAACAAATATTAAGGAAACTACAAAAATCCTATCAGAACTACAATATGTACAACAAGGCTTCAATATATGAAAGCCATACTTCTTTAAGAAAAAAAAAAGTTTTTTCTAGATGGTAATGAAGTATCATGAAGAAGCAGAAGTAGAAAAAAAGAGCTGATGCTATTTACAATAGCATCAAACACCATCTTCTATGGCATTAAAATTATAAAATACTTACAGATAGGTTTAACAGACTACATGCAAGACTGGATGCTGAAAACTTCAAATCATTTCTGGAAAATATTAAAGCCTAAATATGTAAAGGGATATATTAAGATATTGTAGCACAATATCAAATATTTTAAGACGTCAATTGTCTTCAGAGTGATCTATAGCTTTTACAAATTCCCAGTCAAAACTCTAGGTTTTTTTGCAAAACTGACCAGATGATTCTGAAATTTGTATTAAATGCATAACTTAGACTAACGAAAATAACTTTGAAAAAAGAAATCCAATTTGAAGCACATCCATGCTTGATTTCAAGACATACTATAATGCTGAAACCATCAAGACAGTGTGGTATTGATGTGAAGATAGACATGTACATTAATGGAAGACAAGGGAGTCCATAAAAAGTACACATGATTAAATATACACAAATCTTTATACTAACTTAGTGAGTGAACACAAATAGTCTTTTCAAATAGTGTTGCATGGACAATGTGCTATCTACTTCTGTATTAGTCCATTCTCAGATTGCTATAAAGAACTCTTTGAGACCGAGTTGTTTATAAAGAAAAGAAGTTTTATGTATTCACAGGAAGCATGGGTGGGAAGGTCTCAGGAAACTTATAATTATGGTGGAAATTGAAGGGTAAGCAAACACATCTCCGCATGGTGATAGGGAGAGAGAGAGAGAGAGAAAGAAAGAAAAGGGGGAAGTGCCACACACTTCTAAATAATCAGAACTCATACCAGCTCTTTCCACCAACATTGAAAGTTACAATTCAACATGGGATTTGGGTAGAGACACAGAGCCAAGCCATATCAACCTCAGAGCAAAAAAAAAAAAAATTGTTTTAATAAATTGTAATTGTTTGAAATGAATTATCAACCTAAATGTAAAAGTGAAAACTAAAAATGAGTAGGAGAAAACCTAGTAGAAAAATTTCATGACCCCATATTAAGCAAAACTAGAAAGAGCACACAAAAGCTAAACCTCATTGTAAGCATTGTGAACTTGAAATTCATTTATGAGATAATAGTATTCCCAAACATTTTTTCCTTTTTATTCCTGAATTCATATCTTGCATGCTGCCCCCCCCCTCTCTTTTTATCCTAGAGACACCATAGACCCTGTAGCAGAGACATCCATAAGCTCATCAAATCTTTGACACTGGACACAGAATTAGAACAAATTTCCTAGGCTGCCTTACAATTAGAGAATTCTGGTGAACTGAGTTCTCATAATTGAAATGTGAGCAGAGTGATGTATTTTATTTTCAGAGTTGGCACTTAAAATTTTCCTGAAATGTGTCATACATTGTCTCCTACTGCTTAAAGGCAGATAATCCAGGACTCCAATATTTTAGGAGATAACATTAACAGATCCAAGAGACAGGAAGATTCAGGCTTCCTGCATCACCACTTAAGTGGGACTTCCCAGGAGATCCAACTAAACAGGCACACCATATTGTTTGGTCCTGCAAGTGAGAAGCACTTTTCTTTTGTGTTAAAGCATTGAAATTTTGGCACATTTGTTACACCTTTACACCTAGCTAATCCATAAAAGAACATAAAATTAAGTGACATATTTCACTGTGTTCTGAGTGCACAGTGCCTTAGTGTCTTATGTGAAACATGTGGAAATAAATTGGATTTCTGTGATAGTAATTCAGATTCTTGTATAGTTTTGTTTTTCTGACACCAGATTGTTAAACTTATTTCTACTCCTGATTACATTTGTTTTATGATGTATTGGGGAAAACATTGCAATCAGACTTTTTCATAACTTTGCTTAACTGTAAGCTAGAAATGAAAAATCAGAAAGGGAAAACCACCTGCTACCATAACCAAGAATCCTCTACTAACTGGGAAAGAGCAGTGTACTTACACATATGAATTGTTTGACAGGTTTATATTCATCCATTTCCAAATGTATTTCTGGTTTAGCTGGATACAAAATTAATACTGTGTATTCCAAAATAAGAGGAAAGGAAGATTGGCAAACATTTTTTATTAACTAACCGATTAAAACTTTGTTATGATGTTCTTTAACAAGAACTAGATTCATTATAACATATTCATCTCCAAAGCTGTCATTTCCATTAAAGGTAGTAATAGTAACACACAATGTTACAAAGCTCCAGTGCAATTAGAAATGTAACTTGAAATATTTTTTAGATGTAAATCCTCAATGTAAACTGTAAAGTATCATGCTGGCCAATTGGATTAAGTTTAACCCTAAATTTTAAAATGGCATTACAAAAGAATTATACTTACATCAAAATAACAATATAAGGTTTGAAAATAAGTGTGTTAACATTATCAAATAAGCTCTGACAAAGCTTTGGTTTTTGATCATGAAGCATTTTTGGTTTGTTTTGTCTTTTCTTTTTTGTTTAGTCAGGGTCTCACTCTGTTGCCCAGGCTGGAGTGCAATGGCAAGATTTCAGCTCATTGGCACCTCTGCCTCCTGGGCTCAAGCGATTATCCCACCTCTGCCTCCTGGGCTCAAGCGATTATCCCGCCTCAGCCTCCTGAGTAGCTGGAATTACAGGTATGCACCACCATGCCCAGCTAATTTTTGTATTTTTTGTAGAGAGAGAGTTTTGCCATGTCACCCAGACTGGCCTTGAATTCCTGACCTCAAGCAGTCTGTCTGCCTTGACCTCCTAAAGTGCTGAGATTACAGGTGTGAGACAACACACCTGGTCAAGAGCGTTTTTGTTAAATATTGAAATTAAATTTCACTATTTATAATTAATTTTAAATAATTAAATTACAATATAATTTACTTTTAAAGAAAAATTGTTTTTATTGTAATGTCCTTTCATAAATCGTGATTCATTTCTTATCAAAACACAAAACTTTAAATACATGATTACAGCTTTAATTATATATACAATTTTAATTATCTTTAATATTGTATTTCAAAAAATGTTTATTGAGTATTTATTACCTACAAATTATAGCAAGCAAATGGATAGGATAAAGGGATCAAAGATAATATTAACATATAGGTTATGAATAATTGATATACCCTGGTTCTCTATATTTGACAATAATTTATCTATAATTAAATATAAAATGTAGTGTGTGTGTCAGACTTTAGTACACAATAATAAATCTTGAGTAGTTCCATTTGGAGGTATACACACACACACACACACACACACACACACACACACTCATGCACATCTCTCATGTAAGGAAGAAAAAAAATGTCCTCATTTATTTTCGGGTGTCTTAGTTTGTTCAGGCTGCTACAACAAAATACCATAGACTGATACTATAAGACTGAGTATTTCATAAAAAACAGAAATTTATTTCTCATGGTTCTAGAGGCTTGGAAGTTTAAGACCAAGACAGTAGCAGATTTGTTCGCTGGGAAGAGCCTCTTTCCTGGTTCATAAAACAAGACCTTCTTGCAGCTTCTTCACAGGGAAGAATCAGTGGATAAGCTCCCTTGGGCCTATTTTAGAAAGGCGCTAATTCTGTTAACGAGGTCTTACAACTCATGTCCTAATCAGCTTCTAAAAGGTCCTACCTCCTAATACTAAAATTTTAAGAATTGAGATTTCAATATATGAATTTTGTGAAGACACAAATATTCACATTATAGCATCAGGATATTATTAGTAGGATGTCTGAAATGGGAAATTTTTACTCACTTCCCAGAATGCATTTTTTGAATTAAACATAATGTTGGTATTTAAAGATTGAAAAACTTCAGCGGGACCAACTTTATTTTTCAAATAATTCTAAAACAATTTGAATTTTGGCTAAATATCACTAACCTTTCTAAAGATTTTCTCCATAGCAAATTATGAAATAAGTGTCATTCCTAAAATTTAAAATAATTTTAAAATATAGATATGTACAGCTATTTTAAGTGAAAACCAAATTTTATATATATATATATACTTAGGTATATATAAAAGCACCTATATAAAGCGCCTATATTTTTTATTTAAAATCTGAAAGTTTTGTCCTTTTTTTCTTCAGATTGTCCCATGAACCTAATCGTTAAATGAATGAACTATCTAAATATATTACATTTTATCAAAGTTGTATTTTATGGTTTTTTTTTCTTTTTTTTTTTAATTTTTATTGCATTTTAGGTTTTGGGGTACATGTGCAGAACGTGCAAGATAGTTGCATAGGTACACACGTGGTATTTTATGTTTTTACATCTATTTCACTTTTCATCACAACAGGGGCTCCTAAGTGTGTATCACTGCTGTTTTATAGAACCAAGTACAAGTCAAGATAAGGAAATCACCCAGTGCCAGACAGCTCATGGTCTGAAGGTCTACAGCAGCCTGGCAAAATTATATCCAACTGCTTATATGAAAAGATATTGTTATCATGTTCTTTCTTTTTTTTTGAGACGGAGTTTCACTCTTGTTACCCAGGCTGGAGTGCAATGGCGCTATCTCAGCTCACTACAACCTCCGCCTCCTGGGTTCAGGCAATTCTCCTGCCTCAGCCTTCCAAGTAGCTGGGATTATAGGCACGCGCCACCATGCCCAGCTAATTTTTTGTATCTTTAGTAGAGACGGGGTTTCACCATTTTGACCAGGATGGTCTCGATCTCATGACCTCGTGATCCACCCGCCTCCTCGTGATCACCCGCCTATGTTCTTTCTATAAAGCTAAAAATATTCTTCTTTAGCAATAAAATGCACATGCTCACAACAGAAATTCAGATTACCTCTGACTACATACACTTCTACTTCCCTGGATCCAACACCTAAATTCTCTTATCAGGATTACAGAATAATTCATACCTTATCTCTTTGCTTCCCCTATGTTCACCCTTATCTTCCAATTATTACTTCATGGAGAAGTCACAAAGTGACTTTACACAAAAGTGTAAGTGAATCCAGATCAATCCTAATCTCAAAATCTTCCGTTTTCTCTCATTTCATTCAAGTTGATGTCAAATCCCTTACAGTGGCTTACAAGGCCCTGCTCACTCTGTGTCCCATCCTTTCTCTCTCTAACACATCTTCATCTATTCAACGAATTCTGCTTAGCTCCCTTTAGCTTTCTTGGTATTCTTGCACTCACCACATACCCTTCAGCCTCAGAAACATTTCATAGGGTTTTGTTTCAGGCTGGAATCCATATTCCTCAGATAGCAACACTTTGATCACTTATTCCTTCTTAGTGAGGTTAAATCTGACAACCATAAAGAAGTTACACCTGCACCCAGAAAATGCTCCTGATCACCCTTCCCTTGCCACATTTTCTTTCCTCAATTTTTTTACTTTTAGTTAACAAGGTGGTGCAGTATAATTAAATGGCAAAAAAATTATCTAAGTCCACAATTAAATGATTTTTAGTATATTTTCAGAGTTGTACAGCCATAAACACAATCTAATTCTAAAACGTTTTAATAACCTTACAAAGAAAGCATATGCCCCTTTACAATTATTTTCCTGTCCCCTACTCATCCCTAGGCAATTACTAATTTATTTTCCATCTGTATAAATTTGCTTTTTTGGACATTTAATGTAAATCAGGTGTTAAAATGCACATGATTTTGTGTGGTTTCTTTTACTTAGCATGATGTTTTTGTGTTTCATTCACATTATAGCATGTGTCAGTATTATTTTCTTTTTTTGCTGAAGAGTATACTATCATGAATATAGCCATTTTTGTTTATTCATTCACTAGTTGATGAACATTTGAATTGTTTCTACTTTCTGGGCATTAGAAACAATAAAGTTATGACCTTTCATTTGCAAATTTTTGTGTGGACATGTGCTCATTTTTTCTATACCCCATTTTTATAGCATATACTACCTTCTTACATAACCATAAATATGCTATTATTCTATAAATTACTTGTTGCTTTTCACCAACCACTGGGATCTAAATTCAAGGATTTCTGTAGTTTTCTCCAAAAGCCTAGAACAGATCTTGGTATATGATAAGAACTCAAGATGTTTGTTGAATAAATAGAAAGATGTTTACATGTAAAGTATATTTCTGTTTCCAGATAAGACATATTTTTAAGCAGCATATTTATGCTTTCACTTTTTTGTTTCTTTTTTCTTTTCTTTGTTTTTGAATTGGAGTTTTGCTCTTGTTGTCCAGTCTGGAGTGTAATCATAGGATCTCAGCTCACTGCAACCTCTGCCTCCCAGGTTCAGGTGATTCTTCTGCCTCAGCTTCCCAAGAAGCTGGGATACAGATGTGCACCACCACGCCCAGCTAATTCTCTATTTTTAGTATAGTCAGGGTTTCACCATGTTGGTTATGTTGGTCTCCAACTCTTGACCTCAGGTGATCTGCCTGCCTTGGCCTCCCAAAGTGCTGGGATTACAGGCATGAGCCACTGTGCCTGGCCTATGCTTTCACTTTTACATCAAATATGTATTTTATATAATCTATGGTATATGAACCATGTTAGGATGGATGTGTATAAAACAGGTAGGATAGAACATTATGCCCAAAAAGGTCACACTTGGATAGTGGAGACCTATGTAAGGGAAAAACTACCAAATGAAGAAAGGAACTATAGTGAGCAGAATAGATTCCCAAGATGTCCACACCCATATCCTCAGATCTGTGAATATGTTATATAGCAATGGCAAATTAAGGCTATAGATGAAATTAAGGATGTTGATGAGGAGACTTTATTATAATATTTTCCTGGGTTATCTGGTAAATTCAACGTAATCACTGTGTACTTTGAGAAGGATGAGTCAGAGTCAGAGAAGGTGACAGATGATGGAAGCAGAGTGTCAGAGTGATATGATGTGAGACTCACTTTACCATTTATAGGTTGGAAGATGGAAAGGCAAAGACTGTGGTGTGCCTCCAGAAGTTGGGAAAGGCAAGAACACAAACTCTCTTTAATAGAGCTCTTTAATAGAGCCTCTAGAAAAGAAATGCAAGCCTAATGATCCCTTGCTTTTAGCTCAGTCAGAGGCATTTCAGACTCCTGACATCCAGAACTGGAAGATACTATATTTAGATTGTTCCATGCTACTAAATTTGTGTTACAGTAGCAATAGAAGCTGATACAGGAA
This sequence comes from Leontopithecus rosalia, assembly GCA_028533165.1. Lineage (NCBI taxonomy): Eukaryota > Metazoa > Chordata > Mammalia > Primates > Cebidae > Leontopithecus > Leontopithecus rosalia. Next base: position 92,055,921 of record CM052657.1, on the reverse strand, counting down.
CATTATTGCTAGCTAGACAGAAGGACGAGTGGAGGGGCCTGAATTCCCATTATGTTCATCAAGCTCTTGCTCTTGGATGTACTCTCCTCAGCCCAAAATAAATGTTCAAAAAAGCAGGAGTCATGGTCTCCGCTCTTGAGGAAAGAAGTTTACAAACTAGTCAAGTTTTCCAATGGGAAATTATGACCATATGGCAAAGATGTTAGAAGCACAAAACTGTGCCAACAGGATAATCAACCATCATTTACATGGCCAGCCATCCCAGAGAACTGGCAAGCAAGGAGCATCACTGCAGCAGCTGTTGCCATAGCCCAAAATCCTACAAAGTGACTAAAAAAGAAACAACACAAACAAGCAAATAGAAACCCTCTGAGAGCTTGAACTTGTAAAAATTGAGAGACAGCATGGTGTAATCTAAGGGAGTATGGAGTTACCTTAGGCTATCTGGAGACTAATCTCAACTCCACCCCACTATAGGTTTGTGACCTTGGGCAAGTTACTTAATCATCTTCTCTTTATCTCCAAAATGAAGTTAGACGCTTCCAGCTATTCTCTAGGAACTGGCTGAGATCACTTACAAAGTAAGTTAGTTTTCTTTTTCTTTCTTAAAAACAAACAGATATAAGCAAGGATGATTTTAGAAAAAAGTTTATATGTCAGATTTACTTAAGAATATTCACATCTGATATAGCAGCCTTGAGCTACATGTGGCTATGAAGCTACATGTGGCTAGTGTGGCTAAGGAAATGGCCTTTTTATTTTAATTGCCATTAATTTAAATTTAAATAATTGTATGTGGCTAATGACTATATTATTCAAGAGCACAGTCCTAGATTATTTGCCAGACAAAACACAAGTAGAAAAAGTTAGAGCTTCTTAAATGAACAGACAGGAGTATAGAGGTATGAGTTGGGTATGTGGGAAGTAGAAAAGTTCCTTTTAAAAGTTTCCTTTCTTGTTAAAGAATAAATCATATATGTGCTAATAACTCTTTGTTAAACCCTATCTTATGTAGCTGTTAGATATGCCATGCTTACAGGCATGTAGCACATTCTATGTCATTGTACTTTAACCAAGATATCTGTCCTGGACATGCTCACAGGCATGTTCCAGCTCCCCACTGCTTTTACCTGTATAGAAAAATTTTTAATTATTAGCCAATCAGGTTTTAGTTTAGATTGTGAGGTCTGGCTCCAACCAACGGAGATCAGACTCAGCAGTAAGGATGACCTTAAATGTGTAAGGGATAAATCTGTGTGTTTTCCGTCATTCATTATACTCTGGTGGCACCATGGCTAGTGAGGGTATCCTTCCTGCAGTCTGGGAAGTAAAAATTGCATTGCTGAAAAATCCTTTGTCTCAGCGCTAATTTTTCTTTGCAGCACTGAGCATCTACTTCCAACAAATTGGAGACCCAGATGGGACTTTGAAAACAAACCTTTCTACTTCCCACAATTCCCTCCTCTTTTACTTTTTAATTTTCCTTTTTAAACGTTTTATACATGTTTTGGCTTAGTCGTTCTGCCTGAGTTTCTAAAAGAAAAAGCTTCTCTTTCTCTTTACACTATTTCTTTCCTTAATTTTACTTCCTGTCTCTCTCTTTCACACACACTTTCTCTTACCATTTTCCAACAAACCACAACCCTTTTTAACATCTTGCTGGACGGGTGGGGCTTGCCTTGGGTTGCTAGCTACTGATTGTGTTGCTGCTCTTCACACCTGTCTGCCCTGCAAAGTTTCTGGTAGGTAACCTCAGACCACCTTGCTGCTGCTGCTGCTACGGCTGCCACCTCTGCAAAGCCCCTGGCCAGGGCCCTTGCCGGTGACCTCTGCTGGTGCAGGCCACTCGCCACTTCTGGTACCACTTGTGCTGCTGCTTCCCCACTCCCGGCCCTGGCACAGCAGGCACTTAGAGAGGCCTGGCCCCTATGCACCTGTGACCTCCGCTTACCTGGGCCTCGACCCAGTGGACAGCTGACCCAGCCAGAGGCACCACTATAGCCACCTCAGGGGCCTTTACTGGAGATCCTCCTGAGCTGTTTTGGCCACCTTTTGCCTTTCTTTTTCCTGGTGAGTATTCTAACTATTCCCCACCACCACCCTTTTGAAAGTCTCTCTCACTCCTCTCTACTTTTACTTTGCTCTCTCTGGCTATATGAAATGATTACAGATCTTGCAGAGGGGAACCACTCACACTGCTCTCTCACATGCACACTTACACACATTTAACCTTTAGAATTTTGACCAAAGCTTGAAACCTTTCTTTTTCTGCCTTGCTGAGAGATCAGGTTGATTTATTCCTCGCACCAGGTGGATATTGGCTGGAGACCACTCTGGAGAGGAATGAGTCCCATCTGGGTCTCCAATTTGGTGGAAATAGATGCTCGGTGCTGCAAAGAAAAATTAGCACTGAGACAAAGGATATTTCAGCAATGTGATTTTTACTTCCTGGACTGCAGGAAGAGTATTCTCATGGCACAATGGCTAGTGAGGGTACTCTTATTGCAGTCCAGAAAGTAAAAATTACATTGGTGAAAAATCCTTTGTCACAGTGCTAATTTTTCTTTGCAGCACTGAGAGTCTAATTCCAATAAGTAGAATTATCAGAAAGCAAAACAAAATGTATTACTAAGTACCTATTATATGGCAAGTATACTATTAGGTAAAAACTATACACTAGTTAATAAATTTTCTTAAGATAGCTTTCAAAGATTATTCAAAAAGTATTTTTTTATGAGTTCATTTGTTGTAAGTCCAGGATGTCTCTAATACAAGCAAATAACATGTATATGTAAGAATAATTATCACTTTTATATCCTTTTTATTAACATAAAACTCTTTTTTAAAACATGTCTACAGTTTCTTATCAACAATTTCAAAATCCATGTTTTTAAAAGTTTTCTGGAAGCTTATGGCAGAAAAATCTGGCCCAGTATGGCATACGGTATTAAGATAGGTATAAATTTTCTTCATTTATACCATTTAATGTCAGTATTCGTATATATCAGTGTAGAAATATAAATGTGTTTAATTGTGTGGTTTGATTATGACCAAAGCAATTGGAAGGAACTTCCTGCAGAAATGAGAATGTTCTTGACCCTGATTATGGTGGTTGTTGCATGAGGATATACAATGACGTAAGCTCATTGGGTACATTTAAAATAAATATATTCATTTATATATAAATTATGCCCTATCAAAGTTGGTTTGAAAAGAAAAATAAGTGAATATTCAAAAAATATTGACTACTTTGTATGAGGCTGATTTATACCCTTATAAATTTGCATATTAACACCTGCTCATATATACACGTAAGCATATAATTTATCTAGAGAACGTGTACATTTTTATATAGAACATCTAAGAAGATAATATATTTAATAAAGCACCATAGAAGATTATCATACGTGATTGGAAAAATAAATGACATTTTTACATGGTCACTGTGTTAGTCTGGGTTCTCCAGAGGAAAAGAACTGATAGGATATATGTGTGTGGATAGATTTATTTGCAGATACATATTTACATATGACTGTCTCATTCATAAGAATTGGCTCAGGTAGTTACAAAGACTGAGAGGTCATATCTACAGTCAGCAAGTTGGGGACCAAGGCGGGCTGATGGTATACTTCCAGTACAAGTTTGAAAGCCTGAGAACCAGGAAAGACAATGGTACCATTTCATACTGAAAGACAGCAAGCTGAGGACTGGTGAGCTGATGCTTCAATTTGAATCAAAAGAAAGAAAGAAACTAATGTCCCAACTCAAGGCAGTCAGGAGGAAGAGTTCCCTCTTATAAAAGGAAAGGTCAGCCTTTTTGTTCTATTCAGGCCTTTCCTTGATTAGTTGAGGCCCATTCCTATTGGGGAGGGCAACTTCTTTTACTCTGTTTACAAATTCAAATGTTACTCTCATTCAAAAACACCCTCACAGACATATTCAGAATAATATTCAACCAGTTATCTGTGCACCAAATGGCTGAATCAACTTGACACAAAAATAAACATAACAGCCAAAATCCCTTTCACATACACTGTTTTTTTCTTTCTGCTTTTCTATTTAATTAAAGACTTCACTTCTGAAATGGTAAAACCTAAACAAATACTGAGTATATCTAGTTAAGCACCATAATTTAAGTGTAATTACAATGAGACTATGGTCCGGGTACAGTGGCTCAAGCTTATAATCCCAGTACTTTGGGAGGCCCAGGCATGTGGATCACTTGAGGTCAGGAGTTTGAGACTAGCCTGGCCAACATGGTGAAACCCCTTCTCTACTAAAGATAAAAGAAATTAGCCGGGTATGGTGGTAGGCACCTGTAATCCCAGCTACTCAGGAGGCTGAGACAAGAGAATGACTTGAATTCAGGAGGTGGAGGTTGCAGTGAGCCGAGACTGTGACAGCACTGTGGCACCTCCAGCCTGGGTGATGAAGTGAGATTCTATCAAAAAAAAAAAAAAGGGAGAGAGATAGAGAGACTGCAGTGGAATTGCAAGTCAGCTTCTCTTTTGTTTTCCATTCTTCTTCAGCAATCTTGGTCCTAATTACAATTCATCTATTATTCTGACAGACAATTTCATGAAAAATCAGGGTATAAGGAATATAAATCACCTGAAAATATGAATACTTAGTAAATTTGTTTCAGTTTACTTTTTCAAAAATGTGTTTTATTTTAACCTGCTTATAAAAATCTTCAAATTTTTATGCTTATCATCTACCTGGTAAAGTCTATGAATATAATTGACAATTTTTTTTTTGTCATCACAATTTTGACAATTTTCCTTAGGCTTGTTTTTTATGGAAACATCAATGCTATGAATGAGTGAGTAAAATATCTCCACACCCAGGTTATTTCCCTGTTATTGATTTTTATAGTAAGTATATAAATTATAATCATTTATAAATAAATCTCTTGTGCAAGACTTTTCTTGTGATTTGTCCTTTTTTGACAAATAAAATCATTTTTATTGGTAGTATTAGCTATCTAGAAGTTTATTTGTATTTTTCTCCGTTTGAGTTATACATTTAACAGATATAACTCAATGTACAAATTCATCACTGGCCAAAGATAAACCAAGGATATAAATGGTATAAGTAGGGTGGTATGGAGAGATTTGGAAACCAAATGGAAAATAAATTTTACTTTGATTGCACCATTATAGAGGGCCGCATAACCTTAGATTCTTGCTCTTGCCTTTTCTAAAGATTCAGTAACTGTGCTTTTAAAAGAAAGGAACCAGATACCTACTTCCCAAATAGGCGGTAGGTGAAACACACAAAAGTTCAGCACATAAAAATACAGCAATGGCTAACATAGTTTTAATTCATTTATCTGGTCAAGAATTACTTCTATCATACTTCTGAAAAAAATTGATTGCAATAACAAAAATCGTAAAATCTTAAAAATCATTAGGATATGTACCCTGCTACTTCAGTGTTTTTATTATTTCCTTTAATTATCACAAAAATCCAATTAATTGATCAAATATATTATTACATCTATAAAATATTCAACTTATAAGAGCTTAAGTATCTAGTAATAGCAATGAAGATAGAAATTTGAACCCTGGTCTGTCTGATTATAAGTCAGTCTTCTAGTATTATTTTTCTTACTACTAAAACTGGAATACTAGTAAGACTCACAGATCTGTGAATGTGTGTGAAGTGAATGAATGTATAATTAGACAAAACATTTTATGAAACCCCATGGTGAAGGGTCAGGCACAAAGTATGCATTCTCCTCTGGCTTCTCCATGACAGATTTTTAAAAATTATCCATCTGAGTCTTAAACTTTTTATCTCAGAGAGGGACTAATATGTGCTTTGCTATGTTGAAATGAGGAGTACTTGTCATAATGCATTATAATAAAGTTCCCCATGCTGTATAGTGTTGATGTATTTATGCATGTATAATGTATGCCCACAGTTTATGTAAAAGTCCTTTATTGGCCGGGCGCGATGGCTCAAGCCTGTAATCACAGCACTTTGGGAGGCCGAGGCAGGTGGATCATGAGGTCAAGAGATTGAGACCATCCTGGTCAACATGGTGAAACCCCGTCTCTACTAAAGATACAAAAAATTAGCTGGGCACGGTGGCGCGTGCCTATAATCCCAGCTACTCAGGAGGCTGAGGCAGGAGAATCGCCTGAACCCAGGAGGCGGAGGTTGCGGTGAGCCGAGATCGCGCCATTGCACTCCAGCCTGGGTAACAAGAGCGAAACTCTGTCTCAAAAAAAAAGTCCTTTATTAAAATTTTTACAGCTTTCAGTTTATAATATACTCTAAATCAATAGACATTAAACATCAAGCTTATATATAAGCTATTTTCTTGCTTTTCTTCAACTGGCACTTCTACAATGCATTTTTAATAAAAAAAAATGATACCTCCATTCTGTGCTATGTGTGAACTGCATTACCAAATGACTCTGACACAGGGGTATCTTTACTTTGGCTTTTAAGTAGTAGTTAGTTTTAAAATCTTTAGTACCGAAGAATAAATTTGAGTTTATGAGAAAGATTATTATCAACCTGAATCCAAACCAATTAGATAGCATTTGACATTGAATTTCTCAAAATATAAGGTTTGTGTGTGTGTGTGTGTCACAAATATTGGATACTGGATCGACATAGTCAAATTAGCCTTAACTCTGGGCATGTTGGAGCTCAAAATCTACAGTCAGATACTAGATGAATGAGAACATGGAGGGGTAAGTGCTGTAAATATACAAAGTTAATATTCAATAGGGAAAAATCCACATATTTAGAGATTTTGAATCTTCAGCAAAGACACCAATAAGGTTAACGAATTGTTTGAAAATGCAACAGATAAACATTAGAATAATTCCTTCTAAAGAATAGTTAGGGATAGTTTAAGCATAAATTGCTGAGGGAATACATTATAAAGCTGCTTTGTGCATTAAGTAGAATAACTTCTAAAAATATTAAGCAAGATTCTTGCACTTAGAGTAAATTATTAGGCACAAAACTAAGAGAAACTTAAATCTATTAGAATTCAGGCCATTTTGATTTTAAGAATTTCTGCAATTATTCTCTTTTTTTTTGGGGGGAAGGGAGGAAGGCTGGAAGGGAGGGAAGGAGGAAGGGAGGGAGGAAGGGATGAAGGAAGGAATGAAGGGAGGAAG
>CM052657.1:91999161-92048279 GCA_028533165.1 Leontopithecus rosalia | reverse complement strand
TCCTCAAAAAACAGAACCTTCAGCCCAGAATTTCATATCCAGCCAGACTAAGCTTCACAACTGAAGGAAAAATAAAATCTTTCATGAACAAGCAAGAACTCAGAGATTATATTACCACCAGGCCTGCTTTACAAGAGCTTCTGAAAGAAGCATTACACGTAGAAAGAAACAATCAGTATTAGCCTTTCTAAAAATATACCAAAAAGTAAAGAGCACCAACATAAAGAAGAATTTACATCAACGAATGTATAAGAGAGCCATTTAACACCAAATGGCAATAACTCTAAATTTAAATCGACTAAATCCCCCATTCAAAAGACATAGCCAAAACCCAACGGCATGTTACATCCAGACCTGTTTCACATGCAAGGATACACAAAGACTCAAAACAAAGGGATGGAGAAAGATTTACCAACCATAGGGAGAGCAAAAATAAATAAATAAAAAGCAGAGATGCAACTCTCGTTTAGGGTAAAATAGACTTTAAAGCAACATAGATACAGTAGTAAAAGGATCAATGCAACAAGAGCTAACGATCCTAACACCCAGATACATAGAGACTTAGATTCAATGAAACAGAAAATTAATAAGGATATCAAGGACTTGAACTCAGATCCGGAACAAGTAAACTTAATAAATATTTACAGAGCTCTCTACTTCAAATACACAAAATATACATTCTTGTCAATACCACATCACACCTACTCATAGGTTTAAATGAAACATTGATTGGTCATTATTAATACCCATTTTTTTTTCAGAATAAAGCAATATTTTCGTTCACCCTCCCTCTTTCTCTTCCTCTTTCTTCCTCTCCTTTACTCATTTTTTTTTCTTTCTTTCCCTCTCTCAAAAAAAGAAAGAAATCAACTTGTAAACCTCTAGATCCAGGTCGGCAATATCTTTCTCATTGCTTGATTTCCTTCCTTCCCTTCCCTCCCTCCCTCCCTTCCTCCCCTCCTCCCTTTCTCCCTTCCTCCCTTCCTCCCTCCCTCCCTTCGTCCTTCCCTTCCTTCCTGCCGTCCTCCCTTCCTCCCCCCCAAAAAAAATGTACTTTAAAAAAATCAAGTATCCATTTAATTAGTTTGAATTCTTGTAAAATATTTGGTCAATATTATTTCTTTCTATAGCCACTATCATAAATATATTCTTGAAAGGATGACTAAGAAAATTGTGGAACAATGAAGAAAATAATTTATATAAAGGGGTTAGCAAAATTCCTAAAACAAAATAATTATCCCCAAAGTTGTTATTATTAGGCTTAATTAGGGCATTTTAATGAAGAAAACTGACTGTATTTTGACAGATAAAATATATTGAGATATTTCCGCTTTGGCAAGAAGAAAGAAAGAAAAGAATTAAGCATTTCAAAAACTAAATGGCTATACTTTTTAAGAGATTCATTAAAATGCTTTTAAAGTCCAAATGAAATGTTGAAAACTGAGAATAAGGGAAAAGTGTCAATTTACTTAAAAGAGGGGTGAATATAATGTGGGAAACACTTGAGAAATCACTTCAAAATTCTAGTACACCATTTTATAATCACTTTTCAAACTATAATCACACTTATGCAGACTAAAATTTGAAGAACGTAAAGTACCTCAATTAAGATTCATTAATAGTCTATTCAAGTTCAATAGTCAACAATCACTTTTATTTTGATGTATCTAGTCCTTGATTCCCTTCTAATGTTTCTGAATATGCTAAAATAGGCCAGTAAATAACACAGAAAAAAAGCTAATTTCAATATCTGCTGGAAGTAGAAAATAAAAAAGTTCACTTAAATGATTATTAAATGATTTAATTTCCTGCAATCTTATAGTCTCCAGTTCACATAATATAGAGTATGAATAATAAAGCTGCCTTACCATTTGACATTTTTAAGCCACTGACACTATTTTTTCCTGTTCAAAATATTTCTTTTACATCGAGAGAATACTGTTTCTAAATAAATAGCCTGTTCTTTATACTTCTATTGCTGTAAAATTTAGGATAAGGAAATAAGGAACTTTATCTCAAAAAATATTAATGGGTCTCTCCTAGATCTTATTTTGGAAAAATCTGCATTAATAGCAAGGAGTTTTCTGATTTCTCCTAGGATACTTTTTACAAACATGATTATCTTTTTTCTCAGTGACAGATTCATCTGTCAAGCAGTATCCCCAGTGAGGGCATGTACACTGAGTACTTTAAAAATAGGACGGCAGTAAAAGCACATGCGATACCTTTTTTTGCAAACTGGGTTGCATTTAACTAGCTTCTTTTCCTCCCTTGATATTATGAATTATAAAGAGCTTTATAAAAGGAAATAATTGATCTTGCTCTTTTTGAGATTTCTTTTTGAGACAGTCTCACTCTGTCGCCCAGGATGGAGTGGAGTGGCATGATCTTGGCTCACCGCAAACTCTGCCTCCCAAGTGATTCTTCTTCCTCAGCATCCTGAGTAGCTGGGACTACAGGTGCCTGTCCCCATGCCCCACTAATTTTTGTATTTTTAGTAGACACAGGGTTTCACCATATTGGCCAGGCTGATCTCGAACTCCTGACCTCATGATCTGCTTGCCTCGGCCTCCCAAAGTGTTGAGATTACGTGTGAGCCACTGCACCCTGCTGACATTTCCTAAGAGAGTTAGTATTATTGTATTGGGGCCAATGCTCAGAAAATGAGTGGAAAAATGTGCCCGTATGTAAATATGTTAAGTTATTCATACTATGTTTGCTCTAAATATGGAACAATTTCACATTTATAATTCAGACACTTATGATAGGCATTAAAATTCATAATCTTATTTTTCATTGATCCAGATACAAAGATTCAGAATATGTGAGTGGAAGAAAGAATAATATAATAAAAGGGAAATAACCACTGCATGTTGGATAAAATAATGTTGAACAATTCTAATCATCATTTTATTGTTTACTCCACCCCAATTTCTCTACATAAGTGTTGAATTTAGTTTAGTAGAATGAATAAAAGCTTTGGATCAACACAGACCAATAGTTTGGTCAGGTACTGGGCAAAATAATTTTTCCCTAAAGACCTAAATTTTCTCATCTACAAAATAAATGTAATAATAGCGATCTTATCCATTTGCTGTTAGCATTGCATAAGATAAGAATAAAAATTCCCGGAAAAGATCAGTATAATAAAATAGGAAAGGGTCTGGAAATAGACCCATATAGTCAACTGATCTGTGACAAAGGAGCAGAAGTCATACACTAGAGTAGAGACAGTCATCAACAAATGGCGCCACAACAATTGGACATCCCACAGACACAGAACTTACACCCTTCATAAAACTAACTCAAAATGGATAATAGATCAAAGTGTAAAGCACAAAACTATAAAACTACTAGAAAATAATGGGGAAATATAGATGACTTTGAGTATGATGATGGATTTTTTGGTACAACACTGAATGCATGATTTATGAAAGAAATAATTGCTATACTTTACTGTTAAAATTAAAAATCTCTGCTCTGCAAAAGACACTGTCAAGAGAATAAGATAAGCAACTGACTTGGAAAAACTATTTGCAGAAGACATATCCAATGAACAACTGTTATCCAAAATATACAAAGAATTCTTAAAACACAACCATAAGAAAACAAATAGTTAAAATATCTGAATGAAAAAGATATACAGATGAAAAATAAGCATATGGAAAGATGATCCAGATGATATATCATTAGAGAATTGCAAATTAAAATGATACCCAGTACACCTGTTAACATAGCCAAAATCCCAAATATTGATGCTATGGTTTAAATGTGTCCCCTTCAAAATTCAGGTGTTGCCTATATGATAGTATTAAGAGGTGAGGCCTTTAAGAGATAATTAGGCTATGAGGGCTCTTTTCTTGGCCATGAGAACTCCTTTCTTGTGAATGAGACAAAGAAACTTTTTAAAGAGACTTTATGAAGCATTCAGTTAGCTTGCCTATCTGCCTATCACAATATGAGGAAACAGCATTCTTCTTCTTCTAAGGATGTAGTAAAAAAGTCATCCTTTCAGAGAGAAGTTATTTCCAGAAAACTGTACCTGCCACCACCTTGATTCTTGGACTTTCTAGCTCCAAGACTTTGAGGCAATAATTTTCTGTTCTTTGTAATTTACCCACTCTCAGGTATTTTGTTTTAGCAGCATAAAATGATGAATACTCCTAATGATACCAAATGATGATAAGGATGTAGAGTAATAGGAACTCTCTCTTTTATTGTTAGAAGCAATGTAAAATAGTACAGCTACTTTTTGAAAGACAGTTTGGCTGTTTATTACAAAAGTACACATACTCTTACTGTACTAGTCAGCAACTGGTATTTACCAAAAACGACTTTAAAAACAAAGGCTTTTATGTCCACACAAAAACCTGTACATGAATGTTAATAGCAGATTTAGTCATTATTGCCAAAACTTGGAACCAACCACCATGCCCTCCAGTAGGCAAATGGATAAACTGAGATACATCTAGACACTGGAATCTATTCAGTAATAAAAAGAAATAAGCCTTTAAGCCGTAAAAACACTTGGTTGAAACTTAAATGTACACTAGTAAGTGAAAGAAGCCAATTTGAAAACGCTACATATTGTATGATTCCAATCATGTAATATTTTAGAAAGGGCAAAACTATGAAGTAAAAAGATCAGTGGTTGCCAGTAGTTAGAAGAAAGGGAGGGAAGGAAGAATTAGAAGAATACAGAGGATTATTAGGGCAGTGAGACTATTCTGTATGTTTCACAGGTGGATACATGTTATTATACAACTGTCAGAATACATTTAATGTAAAACATCAAGAGAGACCCTTAATATGAACAATGAACTTTGAGTGATAATGATGTCTCAATGTAGGTGTATCAGTTGTAATGAATATACGACTCCGGTGCAGGATGTTCATAATGGAGGAGGCTGTGTATATGTGGTGTCAACGGATATATGGGATCTCTGAACTTTCTGTTTAATTTTTCTGTGATCTTTAAAGTACTCTTTAAAAAAGTCTATTTTTTTTTTGAGGAAGAGTCTCACTCTGTCACCAGGCACCAGGCTGGCGTGCAGTGGCGCTATCTCAGCTCACTGCAACCTCCACCTCCTGGGTTCAAGCAATTTTCCTGCCTAGCCTCCCAAGTTGCTGGAACTACAGGTATGTGTCACCACACCCAGCTAATTTTTTTTGTATTTTTTAGTAGAGACAGGGTTTCATCATGTTGACCTGGATGGTCTAGATCTCTTGACCTCGTGATCTGCCTGCCTAGGCTTCCCAAAGTGCTGGGATTACAGGCGTGAGCCACTGCACCCAGCCAAAACGTCTGTTTTATAATCCTGGATAGTAAAATAAAAATGTTAAAAAAAATTAAAAATTCTTTTTATTTTAATTGGCTATATTAGAGTACCAGTTATTGGTAGAAAAGTAAAAATCTTTATTTTCTCTGAGAAAAGATGAAAAACATTGTTCTTCTTTCCAAGTTGAGGAATGCTTTGTGTTTTTTATTCTCAAAACGAGTTTCTAAATTTTCTGTTTATTATTATTTTTACCTTGGTTTTGATGAGCAATTGGCCTCTTGTTGATCTGTTTTTAAGTATTATTTTGAGAAAAAAATGAGCGGAGTGCAATTGATCTTCATAACGAGGAACAATGTAGGTGAGAATCAAGGCAGAACAGGGAGAAAAAGTTGGAGAGAACAGAAAAGAAGGTCTCTGTGAATGAATATTTGGGGCTGAATTAGAATGATAAAATATTTTGTATAAAGCACTGTAGGATAACGTAAGGAGTAGTAAAATGAAAGTTCTCCCTAGACATCTACTCAGTTTGTAAACCAGGGTAGCTGACTGTGCCCAGAGCTCTCACACAATTTTAGGTCTCTGGGAGTGGACCTGATGCCTGGCTCATGCCATATTCCTTAACCTGTTAGTATCTGCCAACCTTTGAGAGACTACTATATCCCTTAGTATTCTCATGGAAAGTGTAATATTAAAAGCATCCATCAACAGGGTTGGGTGTTGTGGCTCGCATGTGTAATCCCAGCACTTCTGGAGGCTGAGGCAGACAGATCATTTGAGGTCAGGAGAGACCAACCTGGCCAACATGGTGAAACATTTTCTCTACTAAAAATTAAAAAATTTGCCAGATATGCTCACTTGAACCCAGGAGATCTAAGTTGCAATGTCACTGAACTCCAGCCTGGGCAACAGAGTGAGACTGTCTCAAAACAAAACAAAAAGTATCCAGGAACAATAAGTGACAGGCCCCATGGCTGTGGATGGGAACTTACCTGAGAATGCTGGAATACTTCACATTGTCAGTATGAGAACAAATCACAGGCAAAGAAATAGCACAGGACATAGATGAGAGTTTACCCAACATAATCAGCTTTGTGTAGAGCAGAGCCTGACTCCAAAAACCAGTGACACAAACACAGGTAAAAAACTGTACTCTGAAAAAGCAGCACTGGCATGAATTAGAATTCTAGCTCCAAAACTTATTAATTGATATCTTTATTTGTTCATTCAAAAAAGCATTTTTGATGTTCCAGACATTGGAGTATATGACATTGAGCTAATATTAATTATGTTTTTAATTCACACTTCCATTATTTATAAGTATTGATACTAGTTGTCTACTTGAATATATTTTAAAAATCTGAGATAAGATGTTGTCAATATCTGAAAAATAGACAACACTATGAGCAAAATGGTTATTAAATAATATCCAAGTCTTCCTTGATTGGAAGCAACATAAACATACTTCACATTTAATCTTTTATTTCCTGTCTCTTAAAATACACATACAAACCACATTTTTCTTCCTGTCTTAGAAACTCATACTCCTTTACACAGTTACCTGGAATTGAAGAACCTTATTACATTTTGAAACACAGAGCTTAGCAAAACCTCTTTTAATTTCATGTGAGAGGAAGATGCAGTAGGATATTTGTTTCATTGGTACTAAAGACTAACACATTCCATATTAGAAATGCCAGAGTAGAAAACTGAAGTACCAATTCTAGGCTATTGGGAAACGCAAAAGAAAGTGAAATTAAAGAGTAGGATTTTTCTGCTACTAAACTGCAGAACATTTCTTATACTAGGGATGAATGATTCAATTCAATTCCAATGCAGAATGATGTGAGAATGAAACTGATGGGAGAGCAAATGGGAACAGCTGTGTTTTACTGCAACACAGACAGTCGGCACATTTTGCAGCTGATTTATAATGAAAATGGCAATTGTAAGTGACAGGCTTAGGGTAGTTTATAAAGCAAACATTTGGAAGCCTTGGAGGTGCTATTGCTTTATGAAAGGCAGCCATCTGACCCACCTTTTCCATTCTACATGGTTGCTGAATTATTCTCTTACTGAGATGAAAGAACATTTTTACCTCAAAAAAATTAAGTGCTCCTGGACTAGAGTAAAGCAAATTTCATAGAACCCAGAGTGATGTGATGATTTTCTAAGTTCTTATATAAAATCAGCTATTAATCAGAACCTCCCTGGTTTAGAGACTTTTCACTCTGCACCCTTGGACAATAGGGTTTTTTGGTCTATATCACAATATTTGTAAAAATAGGCAGTGCAAGGCTGGTGCCTTGGCTCAAAAATCTGGATAGTGGTCCAGGATCTTTCTGTCTTTTTCTTCCTCCTGTGCGGATTTTATATTTTCTCTTTTGCTGCTCCACCTTCAAGCGTGGTATCCCAGTGACCATATCTAGATGAAGAAATGGTTGGATTTGAGTTGAATCAGCAATCAAATGGGGCCCAAATTACTATCAGTAAAGGTAACAATATTTTCTGCATTTCAAGGGGAGATTCTATAATTATGTGTGAGCAACTTTGATGCATAAATATGTTTTTGTTCTGATAACATTCAGTCTTGTAACAAAGCATTTTCTATTTGCCATGGCCCTTATATTCCTAAGTACAGAGGCAATTTGGCTCTAAGTTTGGTCAAATACAACCTTGCACTATAATTGCCAACCATTTTCTCTAACATTTATTCTTGCAGCTGAATCTGGATGCATTCTTCCATTTCTATTACTTCATATGATTTGTCTTACAGAGACCTGTTTATGGTTTCCTGCCATTTCAAAACACATAAGAAGCTGTTCTGACACACACACATACACATGCAGACACACACACACCTGCACACAGACACTCTCTAGTTCTGGGTGATATTACCTATTTAAATACTTCACACAATTTTAGCCCATCTTATGACCCACTAAGAAAGATAATGTTCTAATATATCATTGTTTTTTCCCTTTGGGCTTGTGAAAAATATCTATTACTTTGGCCTTAGGTTAATTTAAGCCTGGAACAGTGCCAGTGCCTACAGTGGGTTTTCCTTCAATGTATGAAAGCCAATTGGCAAAATAATGTAGTGAGCCAAGTTCGGAGAGAGAGTTTATTCATCTAAACAAAAATGCTCTGTGTCAGGTTACAGGCTAGACATTTCAAGAAGCTAAGAATGACTATCTCAAATTCTTAAAGGAACCCAATACAAACAGAAATAATTGCAATGTAGGGTGAAAATAGGCTACCTCAACATCAGAACAAGCTCTGATGGAAAAACAGATGTATTGAGAAGATATATTAAGTATGCCTTGTAGAGCAAAAAGATACTTTATAACAGAGAGGGCATTTGAATTCAACCTATCAGGTTAAATAGAATCTAACTACTTATAAAGGTGGTGTAAGGATCTTTCTGAAACAAAGGTCACAAGAGACAAGGGCGTGGATTTTGAAAGAAGGACAAAGTTCTGTGTGACTGGAACAAAGAGTTGTGGGAAATGATGACTAGGAGTGGTCAAGGTAGACCATTTGAAAGATGTGAAGGTAACACAGGACAGGAAAGTCAGGGGTCAGATGGTAATGCAAGTTTCATGCCACGCTAATGCATTTTAGTATCATGCCTCTCTTTCATACAAGGGGAATATATATATATGGCTCTGGTTGAGGCTTATGGAGACAGAAATTGTGTGGATATTTTTTACTTGGGAAAAAATAAGTAAATCTAAATAACTGTAAAACAAATAATAATAATATAAAAGATTGGGAATAAATGTTAAAAAAATGGGAAAATATATTGAAGTTTCTTTTCAATTATTTTCTTTTGATGAGAATGAAAAATAATCTACATTAATATTTTAATTTGGGGGGTCAGATAACCCAACTTTAAAAATTTTGAATGCCATCTTTCAAAGCAATGTGAAAGGTGGCCTCTCCTAGGGATGGCTAGCTCCAGGGAGTTTCCTTCTACCAAAACTTTTCACAAGGGGCCTTCCTATTATGTTGGGAAAGTTACTGACTTCTTGTTGTAAATGTACCCAGTTTAAAATTGTTCTTTGATAACTCAGTAACTCAGTAACATAGACAATTTCTGAACTCTGTATTAGTTGCCTATTGCTGCATGACAAATGCAGAAGAAAAACAACCCACAGAAACAACAACAAAAAGATAATGGATTAAAATACTTATTATCTTTTCTATCTGTCATAAATTTGGGAGTGGCTTAGCCAAAAGATGTTAACTCAAGTCTCTCACAAGGATTCATACAGAATGCAGTCACAATGGCAGGAAGTCTCAGTCTCCGTTGCCAGAGGTCTCCATTCTTTGCCATTTGCTTCTATCCTTAAAGTTGTTTGAGTTTCCTCATAATATCGCTGTTGGCTTCCCCATAGTGAGTGATATAACCTAGTCTTGGATGTGACATGACATATCTTCTACCATATTCTGTTCATTGTAAGAGAGTCACTAAGTCCACTTCAATTCAAGGAAGAAAAATTACATTTCAACTGTGGAAGGAAGGAGTATCACTGAATTTGTGGGCACACTTTAAAACCACCATACGCTCTAAGTTTGAATGTCTTTATTTGTAAAATGGAAATAGAAATATGTGTATAAAAGAGATAATGTAATTATTGTTAGCTCTGTGAGACTCAGCTATAAAAAAAAACACCTCAACTCTTCCCTTCCCCACCTGTCTTTTATTCTCAACTTACTCCTTTTCTTCCTTCTTTTAATTCTCCTTGTTATTGTTGTCATTATTGTCATGATCATCATTATTATTGTATCCTGGCCTTTTTTTGAAGATATGTTATGTGACTTAGTAAACTTGGAAATGGAAGGTGGAAGAGCTTTCTCTGATTCATGCTGACTATAGGTAACTTAGTGAATACTTTCATGGGCAAAGCACTCTTTCAAGTGCTATAAATAAATATCTATTTATATCATCCTCACAACATATGACTAGGCAATGTTGCTCTTTTTTCTTATGATAAAGTAACATAATGGAGCTATTTCATGACTGGCTCCAAATGATCATCTGTGAAATGCTGAATGCAGAGTTTAAATTCAGACCATCCAGTGTCAAAGACATAGTCTACCACAGGTCCCTCAATCTATATGCATTTTAGAAAACTGTAGAAAACAAATGGAAGAATCACAATATGGAAAAACACAAACAACTTCAGAACATTTTATGAACTTTGTTTAGATTTTTAAAAATTTATAAACAAGTAAAGATGATAGAACTAAAATAAACAAACAAAAATTAAGTGGGAAAACCACAGTGATCAGGGATTGTGCATAGTCTTTATTGATTTGGAGATATAGTGTTCTGCAAAGGAAGCATTTATAAAACTTTCATTCTCATGAAATTTTAACATAGCCCCATGTAGTTAGAAATCTAATTCTACAAAAGTTGTTACTGAAACAAAAAAAAATTTCAAACTTTAGTTTTCAATATAGTGTACAATAGCTTCTGTACATTTGAAACAATGAACTGGCTATTTATATTACTTTATCTCCCCATCTTTGGAATGTAATTATTTCATCAATACCTTTTTGCTAAGGATTGTAGACATCCCTACATTTTGGAATTTTTATTGCAAGTACTTACAGCTTTTACTTGTTAATTGAATTTTTATGTCCACAACATTTGAGTAAATTATGATGATTCAAAACAAAAGTATGAAACTGTCATCAAGAGAAGAAAGTTTTCAAATAATTTTATTATATCCCATAAATCCAGGGAGATATGTTATATCATAAATTAAATATTATTTTTAGGGAGATAGATGAACTGATTTTCAGTAAAGGCACTCTTCCTAACTAGCAGTGAGACTTTGGAAAACTCATTTAAACTTGATGGACCACCACCAATAGCATTTTATACTGTGAAAAGAGTTTTTGTGGATTATTGGATTTACAACATGAATAATTAGTAATTTTAGCAAATAAGAACTACTAATAAGCTAAAAGGACAGTGTCAGCACTGTACATCCTTTAGCAGGTTGTATTTTGTAGCTGTGCAATGTGTGTGTGTGTGTGTGTGTGTGTGTGTGTGTTTCAGCTATTTAGGTTGTCCAGTTAATTTTGTAGATACAGTCTGATTTAACTTTTGTTACAATTTCTTCTTCAACAAACGAAAGATTGTTTATTCAAAATACTCGGTATAGCACCAAGATTTCTAAAGCCTTTACATTAAAATAATGCAGGTAGCATAAGACTTATAAAAGTAACATGGCCTCTAGACACTGCTTTAAATGTGTTCAGAGATTCTGGTATGTTGTGTCTTCATTCTCGTTGGTTTCGAAGAACATCTTTATTTCTGCCTTCATTTCATTGTTTATCCAGTCAACATTCAAGAGCCAGTTGTTCAGTTTCTGTGAAGCTGCGTGGTTCTGAGTTAGTGTCTCAATTCTGAGTTCTAACTTGATTGCACTGTGGTCTGAGAGACTGTTTGTTATGATTTCCATTCTTTTGCATTTGCTGAGGAGTGATTTACTTACAATTATGTGGTCAATTTTAGAGTAGGTGTGATGTGGTGCTAAGAAGAATGTATATTCTGTGGATTTGGGGTGGAGAGTTCCATAAATGTCTACCATGTTTGCTTGTTCCAGGTCTGAGTTCAAGTCCTGTATATTCTTGTTAATTTTTTTGGTCTCGTTGATCTGTCTAATATTGACAATGGAGTGCTAAAATCTCCCACTATTATTGTGTGGGAGTCTAAGTCTCTTTGTAAGTCATTAAGTATCTGAGTCCTCCTGTTTCGGGTGTTTATATATTTAGTATCGTTAGCTCTTCTTCTTGCATCGATCCTAAATGCCCACATGAGAAGCAAGAAAAGATCTAAAATCGACACCCTATCATCAAAATTGAAAGAGCTAGAGGAGGAAGATAAAAAAGACTCAAAACCTAGCAGAAGACAAGAAATAACTAAGATCAGAGCAGAACTGAAGGAGATAGAGACACAAAAAACCCTTCAAAAAAATCAATAAATCCAGGAGCTGGTTTTTTGAAAACATCAACAAAATAGACAGACCACTAGCCAGATTAATAAAAAAGAAAAGAGAGAATAATCAAATACATGCAATAAAAAACGATAAAGGGAATATCACCACAGATTCCACAGAAATACAAGCAATCATCAGAGATTATTACAAACAACTCTATGTACATAAACTAGTAACTGGAAGAAATGGATAAATTCCTGGACACTTGCATCCTTCCAAGCCTAAACCAGGAAGAAGTTGAAAACCTGAATAGACCAATAACAAGTTCTAAAGTTGAGGCAGCAATTAAGAGCCTACCACCCAAAAAAAGCCCAGGTCCAGATGGGTTCACAGCCGAATTCTACCAGACATCCAAAGAGGACCTTCTATTGTTTGAAACTATTCCAAATAATCCAAAAAGAGGGAATCCTTCCCAAATCATTTTATGAGACCAACATTATCCTGATACCAAATCCTGGCAGATACTCAGCAAGAAAAGAAAACTTCAGGCGAATATCCGTGATGAACATAGATGCAAAAATCTTCAATAAATACTGGCAAACCAATTGCAACAGCACATTGAAAGGCTTATCCACCATGATCAAATAGGCTTCATCCCCAGGATGCAAGGCTGGTTCAACATACGCAAGTCTATAAACGTAATTCACCACATAAACAGAACCAAAGACAAAAACCACATGATTATCGCAATTAATGCAGAGAAGTCCTTTGACAAAATTCAACAGCCCTTTATGCTAAAAACCCTCAATAAACTTGGTATTGTTGGAACGTATTTCAAAATAATGAAAGCTATTTACAACAAACCAACAGCCAATATCATACTGAATGGGCAAAAACTGGAAGCATTCCCTTTGAAATCTGGCATTAGACAAGGATGCCCTCTCTCACCACTCCTATTCAATATAGTATTGGAAGTTCTAGCCAGAGCAATCAGGCAAGAGAAAGAAATAAAGGGTATTCAAATAGGAAAGGAGGAAGTCAAACTGTCTCTATTTTCAGACAACATGATTGTATATCTAGAAGACCCCATCGTCTAAGCCCAAAATCTCCTGAAACTGATAAGCAACTTCAGCAAGTCTCAGGATACAAAATCAACATGCAAAAATCCCAAGCATTCCTATACGCCAATAACAGACTTAAAGAGAGCCAAATCAAGAACGAACTGTCATTCACAATTGCTAAAAGATAATAAATTACCTAGGAATACAACTAACAAGTAACATAAAGGATCTCTTCAAGTAGAACTACAAACCACTGCTCAATGAAATAAGAGAGGACACAAACAGATGGAGAAACATTCCATGTTCATGGTTATGAAGAATCAATATCATGAAAATGGCCATACTGCCCAAAGTAATTTACAGATTCAATGCTATCCCCATCAAGCTACCAAGGACCTTTTTTACAGAACTGGAAAAAAATACCTTAAACTTCATATGGAACCAAAAGAGAGCCCGTATAGCCAAGTCAATTCTAAGCAAAAAGAAGAAAGCTGGAGGCATCACACTACTGGACTTCAAACTATACTACAAGGCTACAGTAATCAAAACAGTATGGTACTGGTACCAAAACAGATTTATAGACAAATGGAGCAGAACAGAAGCCTCCAAGGCAACACAAAATATCTACAATCATCTGATCTTTGACAAACGTGACAAAAACAAGCAATGGGGAAAGGATTCCCTGTTTAATAAATGGTGTTGGGAAAACTGTCTAGCAGTGTGCAGGAAGCAGAAACTGGACCCCTTCCTAACACCTTACACTAAAATTAACTCCAGATGGATTAAAGACTTAACCATAAGACCTAACACCATAAAAACCCTAGAAGAAAATCTAGGCAAAACCATCAGGACATAGGATTAGGCAAGGATTTCATGACCAAAACACCAAAAGCATTGGCAACAAAAGCCAAAATAGACAAATGGGACCTAATCAAACTCCACAGTTTCTGCACAGCAAAAGAAACAGCCATTAGACTAAATCAGCAACCAACAGAATGGGAAAAAATTTTTGCTATCTACCCATGTGACAAAATGCTTATATCCAGAATCTACAAAGAAATAAAACAGATTTACAATAAAAAAAAAGCCTATTCAAAAATGGGCAAAGCATATGAACAGACACTTTACAAAAGAAGACATAAATGTGGCCAATAAACATATGAAAAAATGCTAATCATCAGTGGTCATTAGAGAAATGCAAATCAAAATTACATTGAGATACCATCTCACACCAGTTACAATGGTGATCATTAAAAAGTTTGGAGACAACAGATGCTGGAGAGGATGTGGAGAAATAGGAACACTTTTATACTGTTGGTGGGATTGTAAATTAGTTCAACCATTGTGGAAGACAGTGTGGCAATTCCTCAAGGACCGAGAAATAGAAATTCTATTTGACCCAGCAATTCTATTACTGGGTATATATCCAGAGGATTATAAATCATCCTACTGTAAGGACACATGCACACAAATGTTCATTGCAGCACTGTTTACAATAGCAAATACCTGGTACTAACCCAAATGCCCGTCGATAATAGACTGGACAGGGAAAATGTGGCACATATACACCATGGAATATTATGCAGCCATCAAAAAAGATGAGTCTGTGTCCTTTGTAGGGATATAGATGAACCTGGAAACCATCATTCTCAGCAAACTGACACAAGAACAGAAAATCAAACACCACATCTTCTCACTTATAGGTGGGTGTTGAACAGTGAGAACACATGGACACAGGGAGGGAAGCATCACACACTGGGGTCTGTCGGGGGGAAATAGGGGAGGGACTCCAAGGGGTGGGGAGTTGGGGAGAGATAGCATGTGGAGAAATGCCAGATAGAGGTGATGGGGAGGAAGGCAGCAAATCACACTGCCATGTGTGTACCTATGCAACAATCTTGCATGTTCTTCACATATACCCCAAAATCTAAAATGCAATAAAAAAATGTTTTAAAAAGTTACATGGCCAAAAAATCACCTAATTGATTAGAAAGTTACTCAGTCTTTTCACAATATATGTTGTTTTATGACATAAGGACACACCTGTCTTTTCACAGATCATTTTTTTAGTTTTCCTATTTTTTGCATAACTGTTAAGAAATTAAAATCCCCATTATATTTCTCATTGAACTAGTCTACTAATATTACACACATAGTGACTATATCAGGTTGATGAGATCAACTGTAGCAAACCAGTATCTATTTATTTCTCATTTCAAATTTATGAATTCAGCCAATTGCACTGTAGGATTTAGAAAAGAAAAATGCCTTGTGATAGATCTAAGAGTGCTTAGCAAACATCATTGTAATTATACGAAATGCTTTTACTGTCTGTTTCATTCCAGCTTCTGCCAAAGATACCTATGGATCACTTTTAATATACTGTGGTATATGCTTAAACCTTAACACAATAGGGAAAACAGTACAGCTTAATACTGAGTGAGGCAATATTGGATTCTTTGGGTCTGTTACAATATACTTTTCTACCGAAGCTTGTTTTATTAAGTCTTATTTCATTTCATTGGCATTTTACAAAAAGATGTTTTGATTTCTTACCCCTTTCAGGTGCAGCCGCATTTTTTTCTCTCTACTCTTCTTGCAGGGGTTTCAAAATATTCACTCAAAAGAATTCTTTGCTTTATTAAGTAGCCCTCCTTCTCAACATATTTGTTACATTTTCTATAGAAAAAGAAAATACAGAGTTTAAAACTTTACTGTTTTATGTAAATTATAGTACTAAAAAGGCAATTATTGATGTAGGATATTTTCTTGACCTCTACATGGGACTCAGTGACAGGGGTGCTCTGTTTACTCAGCCCACCCTGCTCAACCCCTCGAGGGAGGGAGCATGCCAGTGAATGAGTGCAGCCACTGGATCAAATGAGTGCAAGATCCACCAGGTAGCCTGGCAAGAGCAAACTCTGTTCACTTATATCTGTGGGGCTCCACCCAACATGGGAGGGACTATACAAGTGGAACAGGTTCAGGAACTGGCCAACCACTTCAGCACTGGCAGGAGCAAGCTCCATGCAGGCCCAGCAGTGGCATCCAACTCGGATGCCTGTGACCCCAAGGCCTCAGGTGGCGTGTTACAATACTCTCTTAGCTGTGCCATCCACAGATAGCAGTGTGTTATCAGCTCAGTGGGCCATTTGCGACATCACATGGGACAGCTGACCAATTCCAGCAGGGCAAAGGGCCAGTGTGACCGCCTTTTAGGGTGCCTGCACTTGGTGCCTCCCAAATTCTTGTCTAGTGCCCAAGAGGAATGAGGTCACATGGATAAATTGGTGAATGTGGAGAATTTTACTGCTTGATGAAAGAGACCCTCAGTGGAGAGGGGAGCTGGAAAGAGGATAGGAAGTGCAAGTCCCTCTACCTGGAAGTCAAGCTGCCTCTCTGCCTCTCTCTTCTGAAGTTAAATGTGTCAGCCAGCTGCTGTCTATGAAGCCAAAGTTGCCTCTTCCTGATATCCAGTTCTTCTCCCTGATGTTCAGCTGCTTCTCCTCTGTGCCTGTTATGTCTGGGGTCTTTATAGGTATAGGATAGGGACAGGATGGGTCAAAGGTATTTGGAAAGTACAACATTGGATTTGTAAAAAGACATTATTTAGAAAGAACCTACCAGTAGAGGGCGGGCGCACAGGGATAGAAGTTACCACTTTCAGCCACAGGTTTCAGGCTTTTTGGCTTGAAGTGGGGCTCCACCAGGAACCTGCTTCTGTCTACGAAGAGGTTTTCTGCCTCCTGTCTCTATCATTATTATGATACACATAAGATAGTTACTACTAATTTAGATTATCATTAGATCTACCTGAATGTCCTAATAGAATATCTCCTTGTTTATTCATTTGTTTACTTAACAGCCCTTAAGTCGATATTATATGCTAGGCACTACACAAGATCCTGGATCTAGATAATAAGCAATAAAGAAAAATATTATTCTTATTCTCCTTAGTCTTACTCTCTTATAAGTTAAACAAATACTATCTAATAATTGCAGAAACATATGTGCACAGGTGGTAAAAATTCTTTGAAAGAAGATTAATCAGTTTCGTAGGAGCATTTAATGATGGAGTCTGAACATGGCAACAAAGTTTACCAAAGGAAAATAACAGATACCAAAGAAAGAAATGGATACTAGACAGAGGAATAGCAGGAATACGTTCTATGTGCAAACATCATGTAGACTTGTATTTTCAAAAGCCTTATGGAAGGGTCTCGGCAGGTTTGAGAGAAAGAGATAGCTAGCATGGTGCTTAAGATTAAAGATAAAGACCACCTATAATGCAATTTCAGAGAACAGTGGAAAGCATATCATGTAGGAATCCACAGACCATAGTAAGGATCTTGTGCTTATTCTATAAGGAAGGGAAAACATTGAGAAGTTTTAAACAGAGAATATGGAGTGATTTATATGTGTTTGTGTTTGTATGGGTCCATAATATTTGTCTTTTGCAAAGGACGTCTCTGTTTCAGGAGCAAGAATGTATTTTTTCCTTGTAACTTCATGAATAATGATTATTTCTGTTTCTATTTACATTTTGAAACTTCAGTATAATTGCTTTTACATTGGAAAAATCATGAAAAGTGAGATATCATACTATGTTTTAAAAATATGAAACTATAATGACATGAAGCTATATATAATCACATTTAAAAACAAAAGCACCAGGTTTGAATAACTTTATATGTAAATTTT
Organism: Leontopithecus rosalia; assembly: GCA_028533165.1. Lineage (NCBI taxonomy): Eukaryota > Metazoa > Chordata > Mammalia > Primates > Cebidae > Leontopithecus > Leontopithecus rosalia. Next base: position 92,030,285 of record CM052657.1, on the reverse strand, counting down.
ACCTAACATTTACAAAAGATAATACCAATTCTCTACAATATTTTCTAGAGAATAGAAGCAGAGGAAATCCTTTCTAAATCATTAAAGTTAGCATTACCCTAATACCAAAATGAGGCAAAAGCATTACAAGAAATGAAAAGTATAGACCAATATATCTCATGAAGATAGATGCAAATATCTTCAAAATATTCATAAATTGAATCCAACAAAGTTTAAAAATTATTATACTCTGTGACCAAATGGGATTTATTCCAAATATTCAAGTCTGCTTCATTATTTAAAAAATAATGTAATCTATTACAACAACAGACTCAAGAAGAAAAATCGTTTGTAAGTGTATGCAGAAGAAAACATTTGATGAAGTTCAACACATGTTTATGACAGAAACATTTAGTAAAATACTAATAAAGAGAAACTTCCTCAATTTTATAAAAAAAGATTTCCAAAAAGCCTATGTTATTATAACACTTAATGGTGAGAAAATTGATGATTTTTCCCTATGGTTGGGAGCAAGATAGAACTGATCCTTCCCACCACTCCTAGTCAACATTTTACTAGAAATCCTAGCTAAAACAATAAAATAAGGAAAGAAAAGAAAAGATGTACATACAGAAAATAAGAAATTAAAATGTTTTGTCTATATAAAATATATCAGACTATATGTTAACAATACTTACATATATGTTTATATATGTGTATTTACATGTATATATATGCATGCATGTACACACACACACACGCACACACACAATCATGTGTCACATAATGACATTTAGGTCAATGATGGCTTACCTGTATGACAGTGGTCCCATAAGTTTATAATGAAGGTACCCTAAATAGGTGTTCCAAGTTTTATCTTTTATGCCATATTTTTACTGTACTTTATCTATGTTTAGACGTGTTAAAGTACACAAATACTCATCATTGTGTTAGAATTGCCTACAGTATTCAGCACAGTAATAAGCTGTACAGGTTTGTAGCCTAGAAGCCATAGGCCATACTATATAGCCTACGTATGTAATAGGCCATAACATCAAAGTTTGTGTTAGTATACAGTATGATGTTCATGTAACAGACAGAATCATCTAACAATATGTTTCTCAGAATGTATCTGCATTTTTAGATAACTCTCGAGTATATGACTATATATATATATATATACCCACATACATATATATATATAAACTCTTAAAATTAATAAGCAATAATTGCAAGATTGCAGGATATGCGATTAGTATACAAAAGTCAATTCCTTTCCTATATTCCAGTAATGGACAATTGAAATTTGAAATTAAAGGGAAAAATACATTCTATTTACCTTAACACTCTCAAAAATGAAATACTGAGGTAAAAGATAACAAAATATGTATAAGATCTATATGAGAAAAACCAGAACTCTGATGAAAGGAATCAAGGAACTAATTCAATTAAGAGACAGCCCATATTGATGGACAGGAAGATAATATTCTTAAGATGTCAGTTTTTCTCAACTTGATCTGTAGATTCATATTGTTTAAATAAAAAACACAGCAAGTTACTTTGTGGGTATCAACAAATGAATTTTAAAATTTATGAGAAAAGGCAAAAGATCCAGAATAATCAACACAGTATTGAAGAATCAGAACAAAGTCACAAGACTGATACTATTCAATTTCAAGACATACTGTAAAGCTACACTAATGATGCCAGTGTGATATTGGTATAAAATTGGGCAAATAAATCAATAGAGCAAAACAGGCTAGAAATAGACTACACAAATACAATCAATTGATCTTTGACAAAGGAGCAAAAGCAGTGCAATACAGCAAAGATGGTCTTCTCAACAAATGGTACTAGAACAAATGAACATTCACATGCATAAAAAAGTTAATCGATACACTGACCTTATACCTTCTACAAAAATTTACTAAGATAGAACACATATCTAAGTGCAAAACACAAAGATAAAACTTTTAGAGGATTACATATGAGGAAATCTGAGTAGACTTTGGTTGGACAATGAGTGTTTAGATGTATCGAGAATGTAAACCATGAAAAAATTGCTAAGTTGAACCCCATTATAATTAGAGATGTGTCATCTGTGAGAGTCACAGTCAAGAGAGGACAAGCAAGCCACACAAAATTTTTGCAAAACACATGTATGATAAATAACTGGTATTCAAAATATAAAAAGTACTCTTAAGATTCAACAGTAAGAAAACAACCCAATTAAAAAAATGTGTCAAACAGCTAGCACAGGAAGCTGAATTGAAAGGATCGCTTAATCCTGGGAGTTTGAGACTGACTGCAGTGAACTGTGATTGAGCCACTGCACTCTAGTCTGGGCAACTGAGCAAGACTGTCAAAAAAAAAAGTGGGGAGGGGCGAAGACCTTAACAGACACTTCACTAATGAAGATACAGATGGCAAATAAGCATATGTAAATACATTCAATGTCATATATCATTACAAAATTTCAAATTAAAACAGCCATGAGAGATCATTAGACCCATGTTATAATTGCTGAAACCCGACACTGACAACACTTATTTATTGCTGTTGGAAATGCTGAATGGCTCAGTCACATTGGAAGGCAGTTTGGCAGTTTCTTACAAAACGAAAAATATTCTTTCTTACTAAATGGTCCAGTAATAATATTGCTTCACATTTACCCAAAGGAAGTGAAAACTTACATCTATACAAAATCCTGTGCACAAAAGTTAGTAGCAGTTTTATTAATAATTGTGTAAAAATGGAAACAACTGTGATATCCTTTAATATGTCATGGAAAAAGAAATATTGTCCTTCATTCTCCCCCTACAGAGCAAAGATTGTTAAAAAATCACTTCAATTTTAAGAGATTGTCAAGTATCTTAAATCCCACCTGCATAATTAAAGAAATAAATATGAACAGTGTTCTAGAAGATGAAACAGTCAAACTTGAAATAAAATCGTTATAAATTGTATTCACTGCTTTCTTTAAAACACATATAAAATTGATATAAAATGTCAGATAAGAATAAAAATGTTTTATTGTGTAAATGGTGTAAATGAATTATATAATTTCCTTCCTTATCCTTCATTTCCCAAAAAGATAATGATACCTACTTCTTAGAGTCACTTAACGAGTAAAAAAGAAATAATGTATGTAAAATGTACTTGGTAAGTTTTGTTTTCTTTTACAGCTCCTGTGTACATTGAAACACACAGGCACACATACATACACATATAAAACTGAGCTTCTATTTACAGCTTTCCAATCAAGCTAGGGGAAAAGCACAGCCTTTATGAGGAGTGGAGATAAATTAGCTAAATACTAATTTGTATCTAGACTGAAAGCCTTCAGTCCGCTGTATAGGTAGGTTGTATATAGTACATACTCTGAAAATACAAAACATCCCACAGTTCCAGACTCTGTAAATGTCATGACATTCTTTTATTCACAGGGGTGAGCACTGAGAATGTCTGGAAGAAAGAGGTAAAGATCTACATGGGGAGTGGTCAAACACTTTCATTTCCTGGGAATAGTATAAAAGTTTTGCAATCTAGATAAGCCTCTTTTCATAGATTGAATCCTCTCTAAAGGGCATGTGAACTGTTGATAGCCATCAACTCCACTAACCAGTTTATTTTCTCAATTCCAATGCCTCGTGTGTCTAATATCCACTTTCATTTTCCACTCTTAGTGGAAATCATGTTGATATTGTGCTGCTGTCAGTTGAAATGTGCAAATGGAAACTTATAAGGAAATTTGTTCTGACACTATAAACAGTAAATAATTTTAGTCTGTTTATACTGATGAGGAAATTGATGTGTCTCCTTTGTTATTTCCTTCTCTCTGTTGTCATTACTGGCATCTCATTCTGAAAGCACAGTGTGTGAAAAATGATAGTGGTTGTTTGGATGTTTTATAGGAGAGGTCATTTTATTTTTTCTTTTGCTTTATTAATAAAAAATATTTTACATATATATGTGGTACATATGAGCACTTGTTACATGCATAGAATGTGTAATGATCAAGTTTATGTTTTAAGTAGTGTATAGTCACCGGGCCTGAAGAAAGCTTGTTAGCACTGAACCTTATGATCTATCCCTTGTCTTCTGGAGTGGCTAACAGCAGCCCTTACATTACACATCCAACTCCAAATCCCACATAGTCAGATAGAAACATCACAGGTGCTTCACTTCAGGATGAAAGCTCCATACTCATTGCAAGGTAATTCTTTTTATTTAATATTCAAAGGAGAAAATGCTTATTTGTAGCTATCTCCAGCTAGGAAATGAGTTTAGTACAGGTATAATCTGACCATGTGGAATTTACATTCTAGATTCAAACATAAATGTCAAATGAATAAACTATTGATACAGTGTTTACATATCTTATATAATCACTTGCAGCAGTGTTATAACAATATTATTAAGAAGAAAACAAAATTCTGGGGTAGAAAAGGTTAATGGTTAAAGAAAAAATAAAATCTTTTATGAACAAGCAAGTACTCAGAGATTTTATTACCACCAGGCCGGCTGTACAAGAACTTCTGAAAGAAGCATTACAAACAGAAAGGAACAACCAGTAGTAGCCTTTCTAAAAATGTACTAAAAACTAAAGAACATCAACATAAAAAAGAATTTACATCAACGAATGTATAAAATAGCCAGTTAACATCAAACGGCAGTAACCCTAAATTTAAATCGACTAAATCCCTCAATTAAGAGATGCGGCCAAAACCTAACGGTATAATACATCCAGACCCATTTTATATCCAAAGATACACAAAGACTCAAAACAAAGGGTTGGAGAAAGATTTACCAACCAAATGGAGAGCAAAAATAAAGAAACAAACAAAAAGCAGGAGTTGCAATTCTCGCATTTTATAAAATAGGTTTCAAAGCAACAAAGATACAGTGGTAAAAGGATCAATGCAACAATAAGAGCTAACGATCCTAACACCCAGATACATAAGACCCATAAAGAGATTTAGACTCAATGAGACAGAAAATTAATAAGGATATCCAGGACTTGAATTCAGATCCGGAACAAGTAAACTTAATAAATACGTATAGCACTCTCCACTTTAAATACACAAAATATACATTCTCCACTTTCAATACATAAAATATTGATCAGCCATTATTAATAACCATTCTTAGAATTAAGCAATATTCCTGTTCTCTCTCCCTCTTTTTCTTTCTCTTTCTTCCTCTCCTTCTCTCCTTTTTTTCTTAAAAAAAAAAAGTTTACCAAACTAGACAAACATAAAATTGGGCATTTCTTACTTACCTCCATTTCCTCCTGTAAAAATAACAACAACAACAAAAATGGTTAATGGTATGAGGTGGGCAACATTTATTGTAGGAAGGGTCTCAGCAAAGTTCTGTTAAACAACATTTAGGCTACAACATATGAAAGAAAACAAGCAAATGGGAGGGGAGGAGGGGAATCTTTCAAACAGAAGTAAAATCAGGTCAGCAATCTCTGAGCTATAAAGACCTTACTTAGTATGCTTCAAAATCTAAGAAAAATAAGATTAGCAAGGTGACAGTCTATGAGTAAAGGTGGAAATTATGCAACATAGAGTTGAATAAACAGTGAGTCATGCAATAAAGAACTGGCTTATAAACCGGAAGCAACAGATTTAAAAAAATAATTTTTACTACTAAATTATAAATGGATTACGATAGGCTTTGGCTGAGAGTGTTCAAGTGTAAGAAAATGCTGGCCTGGATAATGATAGAACAGTGTGGAGTAGGTGTGGAATGCAAGACCTATTCTAGACCTGATTTGGAAACTGAACTGATAAAAGGTGCTGGAGGATGGCATGTTGAAATGAGAAAAAGCATGTAGTTGGCATTGACATCTGGATTTCAGGTTTGAGGATTTGGAATGTGGTGGCTTCATTTTCTAAGGCAGGAATGCTTAAAGCAGAGGCAGTAGAAATAAAGTCATTTTATAGTAAATTAAGTTTGACGTATCTCAGAATCAACTAAAATAGCAAGTACCGATGCATATTTTTGTTATTCAGATGTAAGTTAGTAGAGTAGCATCAGCTGAAAAGGTTATTTATCTCAAGAATGAAAGAGGTTCCCTTGAGAAGGAGAAAGAGGGGAAAAAACACAAGATGGTATTCTAAGCAACTCAATGTTAAGTGTTTGAAAATAGTTTACATCCTATGCCTTTTTGATTTATCCAGGTACATATGACATCTGTAGAAAAATGTAGACATATCCAGGTACATATGACATATGACAAAAAATTGTGTGTGTGTGTGTGTGTGTGTGTGTGTGTGTGTAAATTCTCTCCATATATAGACTCTTTAATTTAGCTGTTTGTTTTTTATTGCTATTGAAATACTGTAGACCACACCCTAAGTTTAAAACCATATTTCTTTAAGGAAAAAAAATCCCTCATAGTTTATGAAATCTTGGAGCAACCCAGATTTTTCTATTCAACACTTGGATTTTCACTGAATAATTGCACAAAGTTTAGTTTCTTTTGGCTAGTGGAGGCAAAAATTGAAATTGTAAAAGCTAGGCCACAGAGGAAGAGAGGTTTTTTTTTTTTCTCCAGCAAGATATGTACAAACCTAATTTTGCTTTGCAATTTCTATTTGCCTCTGCCAAAGGCACACTTTTCAGGAATAATACTGTATATAAATCCCTTTATAATGCTGATGCTTGAGGTAAGGATGTTCCAGCCAGATAAGTAGAAGAAGCCAACCTTTTTAGGAGATCAATGTGTTATAACAGATTTTGACTGAATATGGTAGTTGTGTTTGGGGAAAAAATAGAATCAGAGTGTTTTCACAGATAAAAAGAACTTTGCTATCCATCTAGTCTCAATTTTACAGAAAAAGAAATTGAAGTTCTCGAAGGTTAAGTTGATTCCTCAAGGTCACATAGCTCATTAGTGAAAAATGTTTAACTTGAACTCAAATTTTCAGATTGGGGCCACTATATCATACAACCTGATTTGACCCAGCACACATAAGTATCTGATGACTAGTTATTGCATCAGTGAGTTTCTACTGAGTCTGTTTGACTTTTGGCAAAATAGCTGCTTAATTGGAGGTATAATACTTTCTATAAAGTAAAATATATCTTAAAGTCCACAGGAGGTCTCTTCAGAGTTTATAGGATCGTCTTGGGGAAGAGGCTAATCCAAATGCACTTTTACTTTCTTCAGCTGCACTAGATGTCATTCCTCCTAGGTTTTGACCAACGGCTTCTTTGACCCTGTAACACTGAAATTAAGAATATCGGGGTTTATAGAAGGAAAAATCAATCATCTCCACCTCACACATTGCCTTAAGATTTTTAAAACTGCAGATATAGGAGCAACTTTGGATAAAATCACAGTATATAAATTCAGATGTGCAAGAATTACATTTTTTTCTATAATTGATTGTATTTATTTTTCAAATTCCTTTTAAGTTTATTCTTATAGATTTAGAGGTATGAGTGCAGTTTTGTTACATAAATATATTGCATAGTGGTCAAGTCTGGGCTTTTAGTATACCCATCATCCAAATATTAAACATTGTACCCAATAGGTAATTTTTCATCCCTTACCCCCTTGCTGGCCTCCCACCTTTATAAATCTCCAATGTCTATTATTGCATTATGTATGTCCATGTGTACCCACTGCTGAGCTCACATTTGCAATTGAGAACATGTAGTACTTGACTTTCTGTTTGTGAGTTATTTCACTTAGGATAATGGCCTTCAATTGCATCCATGTTGCTGAAAAATGACATAATTTCATTCTTTATATGACTAAGTAGTATTCCATGGTATGTGTATGCCACAATTTTCTTTCTATCCAGTCATCTATTGATAGTCACTTAGGTTGATTTCATACCATTGCTATTGTGCATAGTGCTGCAAAAAACATATGAACTCAGGTGTCATTTTTCTATAATGATTTATTTTGGTTTTGGTAGATACCAAGTAGTGGGTTGCTGGATTAAATGGTAGTTCTATTTTTAGCTCTTTGAGAAATCTCCATATTGATTTTGATAGAGGTTGTACTAATTTACATTGCATCTGGGCATAAGCATTCTTTTTTCTTCACATGCTTGCAAACGTCTCTTGTTTTCTTTTATATATATAAAACAGTGTGATATATAACTCTAACTGGTGTAATATGGTTTCTTATTGTGGTTTTAATTTGCACTTCTCTGATGATTAGTGATACTGAGCATTTTTTTTCCTATGTTTGTTGGCCACTTGTATGTCTTCTTTTGAAAAGTATCTGTTCATGTCTTTTGCCCCCTTTTTGAGGAAGTTATTTGCTTTTTGTTATTGAGTTGTTTGAGTTCCTTGTAGATATTGTATATTAGTCCTTTGCTGGGTGCATAGTTTGCAAATATTTTATCCCATTCTTTAGGTAATCTGTTTGTTGATTAATTTTGTTTTGCAGAAGCATTTTAGTTTACTTAAGTCACATTTGTCTATTTTTCTTTTGGTTGCATTTGACTTTGAGGTCTTAGTGATAAATTATTTGCCTAGGCCAATGTCCAGAAAAGTTTTTCCTAGATTTGCTTCTAGGAATTTTATAATTTCAGTTCTTACATTTAAGTCTTTAATTCATCTTGAGTTAATTTTTTGAAATTTTTGTTAAGAATCCCAATTCTAACAGTTATCTAAAATTCAGTCTTGGTCAATTGACCATCTCTAATCATTTCCTGAATCACAGACAGGTTACAGTAGCTTAATCAGTGATACTGAGTAGAACAGGAGTAGAAGTGTGAGGATGAAGGTGTGATGGGTTTTAGGAAGAGGAAAATTGTCATTGTCTGAAACATTCTTGTTATATCTTGCCTTCACTAATTGCTTTGTTTAGACTTCTGAATGCCCCCGCGCCTTACCTGCCACTAATTACTTAAATGCCACTTAAGTTCCACTGATTGATTGGGCGATAATGATGGGTCTCCCACTGATGAATATTATCTATTGCAATAGTCTCAAAAAATACCCCCTAGACTGTCCAGTAGACAGCCCTTTCTAATCTGGGATCATGTGGCTTTTTCACAATCTATTACGTAATTCAGTGCTGGCCAACATCTCTGCCCTCAGATCCCCAAACCTGTTATTTGTTTCTTCTTATCACCATCCCCAGGGATTCCTAGAGGTAGAGACTGGTGAACCATCAACCTCTACGCTGTCTTTAGTTCCCTCACTAACACTTCTTCACCCACAGAGGTTGTAACTGAACCTGAGGTGCCATGGCATAGTCTGGCAACTCATATATGTTTCCAAATCTGAATTTTAAACTCAAATTATATTAGAATGTAAAGTTTTGCAACCCCAAATCATTTACTGGGTTTTCTATGAAAGCAACTGTTTGAGGAGTAAGATCAAGAGATACATGAAAACTGAGTTTTTGCTTTTGTTTTATTTTTGTCCATATGTGCTCAAATTTTTATTTGCTATATATATTCAACTGAATGTTTCTATCTGTGATGCAAACATGTTAATTTACTGTAAGATGATTGTTTCCTCAGCTGTGTCATTTGGGTGACCCCACTATGCTACTGATAATTTTTCAATAAACTTTATTTTAGAAAATTTGAAAATATAGTACAGTGGTTTCACATTTACCCCAAGCCTAGTATCTACCCTTGTTATCATGTTACATCACTATAGTGCCTCTGTCAAACTAGTAAGCTCATATTAGCAGCTTATTGTAAACTAAACTCTATACTTTATTCAGTTTTTCTTAGTTTGTTTCTAAATTTTTGTTGTTATTCTAGGATACAGTATTACATTTTAGTCATCATGTCTCCTTACGTTATTTTTTGACTGTGATAATTTATCAGATTTTTTCTTGCTTTTGACAACGTTGACAATTGTGAAAAAAAATTTGTCAGGTGTTTTGCAGAATGTTTATTATTTGAGATTTGTCTAGTCCTTTTCTCATAATTAAACTAGGGTTATGTGTTTTTAGAAAGATAACCAGGGAGGTGAAGTCTTGTTCTCAGACCAATGAAACAAAATTCCCTTATCAACTTGATTTATCACTAATGATGTTAATTTTAATCACCGAGAAAAGGCAATTTTTGTTACTTTACTCTATTGTAAAGTTGCTTATTTTTCCCTTTCCATTCCATACATTTTGGAAGAAAGTCATTATGTATAGCTCACACTTAAAGGGTTGAAAGTTATGTTCCACCTTCCTGGGAACAGAATCTTTTTTAGAATTTTTAGAAAAGTTATTTAGAATTTTTCTGTATGCACTGAAGATTTGTCTCATCCTACTCTCCATGACTTTATTAATTTGATCATTTGTTTATATCAATATGAATTCAAACATATTTATTTTTCCTATAAGTTGTCACTTAATACTACACTATTTTATTGTTCAAGACATTCTACAGTTGACCATTTGGCTTCCTTGTTCCTTTGTCATATCCCCATCGTATCGAGCACTTCTTCATTTTCTGGAACTATAAGATACTCTGGTCTCATTTTGCATATTATTTTCCCCAACCCTAAATCAGCTGTTTCTCTAAAGAGCCTTGGCTCCTTTATTGAAGAATCCTATCTGAAACCAAGATCTTGGTGGTAGATGTACCCATTGTTAAATGAATGCCATTCCAGCAAGCAGAGCTAGGAAATATGTATATGCACAAATAATTGTACCTGTATATTTTGTATATATTTTCATCAATATCTATTAAGCTAAACAAAGTTATAATAATGCATCCATTTTAATCCAGTACCACGTTTCATTCTATAAAGGCTTAGGGCTGATACCTAAAGGGAATCTACATAATAATAAGTATGAGGAAACATATTACTTAACAGTATGCATGGCTGATATCATGTGGCTTACATATGAGTCAATATCACCTAGTACTTAAGAGCAGAAACTTTGAAACTGCTGTGCTGTATTTGAATACTGTCTTTGCCAATTACTAGCTGTGTGACCTCATGCAAATTGCTTAATATCTCCGTTCTTCAGTTACCTCACTTGTTAAATGAGGATGATAATAATACTTAATCTAGAGTAATGTGTGAGGGTTATACACTCAATCATATGTAAAAGGGCTTAACATATGGTCCTCTGATATACTGTTCATAATTCATATTACATTAAAATTTTATGTCAAATCATGATTTTATGTCATTACCTCAAAACTAGTTTGAAATGCACATACATGAAAGTTAGCTACATATTTGTGACATATAAATCACTGTTCTATTGGTGTGAGCATTGCTTCATTTTAATAATCAGTGATGATTAAGGAAAAAGAATGAATATACATTAATATTTTATCAAAATCCAGCAAGAAGTGATTTTTGAGAAATTTAAATTTTCTATCCTGATAGTTTTTCTGAAGAAAAGAGCTAAAAGATGGTTATGTAAGAGGACTGTTGAAGCATTACTGAGATCACATAAGAAATAAGTGGAACAAAATAATAGTTTAATTCAATAAATCATTTATTCTAAGATTTCTACTAACTGTGCACTATGCTCCTTCGACTGGTCTGAATATACTCACAGGCTTTCTTTATAGATATCAGATATCCCATTTCCTTCTGATTTACTCCCTCACTTTCCTCTATTATTTGGAAAGTCTATTGGGCCAAATGTGCTCTCTCTGCAGCCTGATTTGGGCTGATGCTGAGTAAGAACTACGTATTAGTCCATTTTCTCATTTCTATAAATGCCTGAAACTGTGTAGTTTATAAAGAAAAGAGGTTTAATTGGTACATGGTTCTGCAGGTTGTACAGGAAACAGCAGTTTCTTCTGGGGAAGCCTTAGAAAGTTTCCAATCATGGTGGAAGGCAAAGGGGGAACAGGTGTCTGACATGATATGAGCAGGAGCAAGAGAGCAAGTGAGAAGGTGCTACTCACTTTTAAATGACCAGACCGTATGCAAACTCACTCAAGGACAGTACCATGAGGAATGGTGCTAACCCATTCATGAGAAATCCACTCACATGATTCAGGTACCTCCCACCAGGTCCCACCTCCAGTACTGGTGATAATAATTCAACATGAGATTCTTGTGGGAATACAGATTGAAACTATGTCAAGCCATATCCAAGACATACTCCTTGCTATGTTCCAATTCTTTTAAAATCTTCAATTAGTGAATATATGCGATGTCTCCATTCTTTACCAAATATAAAGTTGCTGCACTCTGACTCAAATTGTCATTTCTTAGTCAGATGCTAACAAACTCCTTGTAAGCTGATTGGTGTTGGTTTGTAAGGCCAAGGTCCAGTGTGTGCTTCTGTCTGCTCAGCTGTGAAAGCTTCCAACAAATGTGAGAGGGAATTTTTTAACAGACATCATTCTCTCTCAGCTTTTGGACAGATGCTAATTTCAATAAGCCTTTTAACTGTTATTCTTTTCTCTCAGAATATACCTGGAAGAGTCTCTGTTACAAAGAGATTTTTAGTGTTAGGTTGTTTTTCTTTAATAAACAGAATTCTTAATTTCTTGAGCATTTATTCAATCATTTATTTATATATGTTGTCACTTATTGTTTTATTCAACAGATATTATTAAGTGCTAACTTTGTGACAAGGATAATATGGGAATAGAAGAAGACAGAGGGGAAAAAATGGCTCCAGTGTAGTGTATAATATGTAAGAGGGGAGAGAAACTCACAATTAAATATATAGGTGTAAGTTCATGATTATAAGTTGTGATACATGCTGGTTTGGAAAGACTCATGTTATGAAAGAGGACCTGTAAAATGATACTTAGTTTGTGGGTAGGGACAGTCTCTCTGAAACAGTGCCATTAAAATAAAACATGAAGGAAGATAGGGATAAATTGAATATGGGGGAGTCATAGTTTTATAGGTAGGTAGAGGAATAAAGATGCTCAAGTGAAGTGGGAGAGAGAGAGAGAGAGAGAGAGAGAGAGAGAGAGAGAGAGAGAGAGAGAGAGAGAGAGAGAGAGAGAGAGAGAGAGAGAGAGAGAGAGAGAGAGAGAGAGAGAGAGAGATCTTTTCCCTTTCTTATAAGAACATCAGTAAATACAAGATTAGGGCCCCACATTTACGATCTCATTTAACCTTCATTACCACCTTAAAAACCCTATTCCAAATTCAGTTACATTGGTGGCTAGGACTTCAGCATAGCATTTGAGGAGGAGAGGGAAGCACAAATCAGTCCATAATGAGAATATGTAACTGAGATCATGTAAGATTCATAAACCATAGGCACGACCTCATATTTAAACTAGGGAAGATATATTAATGAGTTTTCCATTCTATAGCATTATACTGTTGCAAATACGTAAATGTTTGCATAATATCAGTTGTCAAAATTTAGGGGAGTTTTTTCAGATTTTTATTTCTGCATGTTCTCTGCTTTTGAATCATGATTGCTGACTTTTCTGAATACCCATATGTTAAAATGAGAGAGAAACACACCCTACTTCTACTTTACTACTTCTGTGAACTTTGGTAATATATTTAATCTTTTTCATATCTTCATAATTATAGTGGAAAAATCTGCATCCATTTTATAAATTTAGAAAGTACTTAATTCTGTGCTTTCAAATCAATTAGCATACATTTTAAAAGTTCAACCATTTTGTATAAAATTGCTAACACACATTAATCATTTTCCTGTTTTCTTGGAGTACGTTGAACTTAATGAATACCTTTATTTTATTTTCCAGTCTTTTCTGAAGATCTTTCTTTTTCTTAATATGCTAAGTATCTCCATGTTCACTGTGTTCTGATTCCTTGTATCTACTTTTGGTTTTCTCTTGCCTTTTCTTTCACTATATGCTATTACTTCTGTCTGTTTAATGAATGAACCTGCCTATTTTCATTTTTTCTATACATGATCAATTGTTTCTCTTAATCTGGTTTGCACATACAAAACAGATTATCAATCTTAAAATTATTTTCTGTATTGTGTTACATAAATTCTGAGTTTAATCATTCATATATATGCCCACAGCATGTAGTTTGTAGTATAATTTTTGAGGCATCTATTTTGGCAATCAATATGCCTTTGATGAGGCTTCCTTTATTGTTCTCAGTTGCTAAGGAGATACTACTTAGTTTGAAAGATTGGTAGGGTAAGGTTAAGATATTTATTGCTTATACCATAGTCACAATAAAGTAGACATATTTAATGCCCAAGCTACAGTTATCTTAAACATCGTGTCATTCAACTTCCTCATTTTATTTTGAGACAGGGTATTGCTCTGATGCCAAGGCTGGAGTGCAGTAGCACGATCTCAGCTCACTGCAACTTCTGACTCCTGGGTTCAAGGGATCTTCCTGCTGAGTAGCTGAGACTACAGGCAGATGCCACCATGTTTGGCTAAATTTTGTATTTTTTGTAGAGAAGAGGTCTCACTATGTGGCCCAAGCTGGTCTCAAACTCCTGGGTTCAACAATACACCTTCCTCAGCCTTTCAAAGTGCTTGGATTATAGGCATGAGCCAGTGAGCCTGGCCAACTTCCTCATTTTAGATAGAATGAAAATGGCAAGTAAATTGACTTATGCAAAGATATACAACTGGTTATGAGCAGATATAAAGCCCAAGTAGTCCGGGCCAACTTCCTCATTTTAGACAGGACGAAAATAGCAAGTAAATTGACTTGTGCATAAATATACAACTGGCTATGAGCAGATATAAAGCCTAACTAATAGGTTTTTGTTAATTCCACATCATTGTGTTATCTTACAAATAATAACTTCCTATAGGGCCAGAAGGTCTGTGTTACCACAGTTTTAAATTTTATATGATGATGGTTAAAACATACTTCTCAAATTCAAAGGAAGTATAAGTTAGCAGAAATGGGTAACATTGATCTAGATAGCTATCAATATAAATATGAAAGGTTAGTTCTTTAAGATTATTTTACTTTTTAAAAAAAATTCTCGACAGGTCAGTCGTACGTTTTTCTGCAATAAATTGATCTTTTCCTTTCTCACTTCAAAGACTATAAACACTGCCTTCTTGTCCTTCACCAGAAAAACTATGGGAATTAGAAAAAAGTATTGTGAGAACATATATTATAATTTTGATCCATTGACTTGACTCTTCAGAACTAGAGTTCCTAAGAATACTTAAAACTATACTCCCTAGGGGTGTGGTGATTTTTAGGATACTGAGTTATTGGGCAGCTTCCTCCTAGTTTTCTCAAATGCCTATATATCATGACAAAGTTAGTAAATGAACCATATATTTATGGAAATTTCTTTCTTTCTGATTTTTTCTTCATAGTCTCCAGGGTGTGCTATTCCACTCTGAAATTTTTTGTGAGCTGTAGTTAGTAATCTGTGAGTTTAGATTTCACACATATCAATACACTACTTTCATGCAAGTTCTGATGGGTGAGGGATATGAGCTAGGTCTGCAAACCTAGATGTGCACACCAAATCATGGTTTAGCAAATTACATTTTCTATGGAGCCAGTGGACCACTTCAAAGACACAGAGGAGAATTTTTTGGAAGGTTAAGTGTAGCCCATTATTATAAATCCTTTATGTGAAATTAATACAATATTGGCTTTTAAACATGTAATGAAAAAAATACTCTGTTTTGGATCACCATCTTAGACCATTTCTAGAGACCAAAGACAACAGGAATCATTTGCAAATTAAAAGAGACTGACCAAAATGTGTTAGCATACATATAGTCATTACTGTTCAAAGAAAACCACTGGTAAGCAATATATTGGAAGCTAGTATAGTATTATTCTGAGACAAAAAGAGCCTTAAGTATATTAAGTAGCATACAAATAATAATTTTGGCCAGGAGCAGTGGCTTACGTCTGTAATCTCAGCACTTTGGGAGGCCGAGGTGGGTGGATAACAAGGTCAAGAGATTGAGACCCTCCTCGCCAACATGGTGAGACTCCATCTCTACTAAAAAAAAAAAATACAAAAAATTAGCCGGGTGTTTGGCACGCACATGTAGTCCCAGCTACTTGGGAGGCTGAGTCAGAAGAATTGCTTGAACCTGGGAGGCGGAGGTTGCAGTGAGCCAAGACTGCACCAGCATGCTCCAGCCTGGCAACAGAGCAAGACTCTGTCTCAAAATAATAATAATAATAATAATAATAATAATAATAATTTTATTCAATGAAAAGACAATCTGGACATCAATTGTATACACAATGTTTATGAACTTAGCAAGGTATAGTG
This sequence comes from Leontopithecus rosalia, assembly GCA_028533165.1. NCBI lineage: Eukaryota > Metazoa > Chordata > Mammalia > Primates > Cebidae > Leontopithecus > Leontopithecus rosalia. Next base: position 92,014,171 of record CM052657.1, on the reverse strand, counting down.
CATGTAATGACATCCAGCAATGGTTGCCATCATAATATAACATTTTCATATATATCTTTTTATGGTTTTGGTAAGAATATTAATTCATAGTAGAGTTTACACTTCTCAATGGAAAATCTGCATTGTCACATTTGGTTCACACAACAATGCTGTTTTCCAGTACAGGTTATCAGCCTCTTATTATCACTGTTTGTAGAAGAAAAATATTTATCTAGAGTGGTAAGTGACAGGATTTGAACTTGAACCTGGGTCTTTTGAGTTCAGAGTTCATACTATTGTATTCTATTTTGTTTCCTTATTCCTAGAGGAAACTGTCTTTTGATAATTCACATAAAATAACACAAGTCTTTAGTAATATTTGTGTCATGTGAGGAAACACATATTGAAGTTTTTTTAAAAAAATTAAATGTGAAAATAGCAAAATATGTAAAGTCAAGGTTAAAAATATCAAAATGCACTAAAAAAATCTTAAGAAACCCCAGTCTCTTCATTCCCCTCATGCAGTTTTGTTCCTCAGAGGCAAACATTTTTTAATTATTTTATTTTATTTTATTTTATTTTATTCTCTCTCTTAAAGGAGCATTCTTGTTCAGGCCATTTTTACCGACATGTCATTTGGATCATTACCCTTTTTATATCTTTATTTTTTATTTGCAACTCATGAGCTAGTAATATCCTCAGTCCCTGTCTAACTGAGGTTTCCAGTAGGGCAAATTCTAACAAGTAGTGGCCTCAGCACCTCAGGTTTCTCCTTTTTTTAGAGAAGAATTTATTCACTCACATGTTTACATCATTTGTTACTCTGACTATATATAAGATTAAGGCATGATAAGGATCATTTTTCACTCTGACTGTATATAAGATTGAGGCATGATAAAGGTTTTTTGTTTCTTATATATTATTTAAAGTCCACTTAAATAAACTTATTAAAAACGATTGAGTCTAGAAGTTCTTGTATTCGGAAACAAGAAATATAGTTCTGAGAGGTACATTCAAATTTACATGAGAGTATGTTTGCACTGCCCCATATACATTGTCTTATATTTATGGACAAATTCAACCTCTGTTAGAAAATATTGTATGCTGATAAGAATTGAGAGGGTTCAGAGCAGAAATAACATTGAGCTAGTCCTTTATTCATTCTTTGACTTTCTTTTCTCATTCCTTTAAAGATCCACCACAAAGCCGCATAGATATTCAAGGGGAAAGCCCGCCACCCATTAACACTAGCATACACTAAATCAAGTATTGTACTGCATTTTCTTACCACAAAAATAATCTCATCCCTTTATATCCCAAGATGTTTCAAAATCAAAATAAATTGCCTTGCATCTTAAAGGCATTTAGGCATTCTGGAATGAGTTTATCAGTGGACATCAAAATCTAAAAGCATTTCTGTTCAATTGGAAGAAATCTTCATGAGGCGCATCATCAATCTAGACAGCTGGGTGGCAAGATATAAAGCTATAGACACTAGAATAAAGAAATATATGTCTTGTTCTTTGGCACACATTTAGTAATGTGCCTTGGAATCCTAGGAAATATTAATGAATCCCTTTGAGGTAATTTGTTTCCAATAATTAGCCCAGTGGAATCCATAGCATAAAAAATGAAAGGAGGTCTGAAGATAAACACTATATTCTGAATTCATAGTTTAGTAAAGTCAGGACTATATGAATTGTATATTTTCATGGAAAAACTAACCCATGTGTTTTTACTTTTTATTCATTTATTTTTATGGGTTTATAATGTAATACATATCTATGAAGTACATATAATATTTTGTTGCATGCATATAATGTATAATGATCAACTCAGGGTATTTGAAATATTAATCACCTTGAATATTAATTGTTTCTATGGGTTGGGCACATTTGAAGTCTTCTCTTCTAGCTATTTTGAAATATGCTAGCTATTTTGAAACATTATATACATGATTAATAACTATTGCCACTGCATGCTGCTATGAAACATTAGAACTTATACTTCCTATCTAACTGCATGTTTGTGCTAATTAACCAGGCTCTCTTCATCTCTTCTTCCTCCCACCCATGTAACTTACTCAAACTCTGGTGTTTATCTTTTCACTCTCTAACCCCAAGAGATCAACTTTTTAAGCACTCATGTAATGAGTTGTGAGAATATGGGAAATTTATCTTTCTGTGTTTGGCTTGTTTTACTTAACACAATAAGCTTTTTCTTTCAAATGACATGATTTTATTTTTTTATACCTGAATAATACTGAATATCCTAGTGTGTGTGTGTGTGAGTGTGTGTGTGTGTGTATATATATATACATACTCATTTTTTTTTTTTGAGGTGGAGCTTCGCTCTTGTTACCCAGGCTGAGTACAATAGCGCCATCTTGGCTCACCACAACCTCCGCCTCCTGGATTCAGGCAATTCTCCTGCCTCAGCCTCTTGAGTAGCTGGTATTACAGGCACGCACCACCATGCCCAGCTAATTTTTTGTATTTTTAGTAGAGACGGGGTTTCACCATGTTGACCAGGATGGTCTCGATCTCTTGACCTCGTGATCTACCCGCCTCGGCCTCCCGAAGTGCTGTGATTACAGGCGTGAGCCACCGCGCCCAGCCCATACACACTTATTTTCTTCATTCATCTGTTAATGGGCAGTCAGGTTGATTCCACATCTTTAATATTGTTTTCCCTAGAGTCCCAATTAATTTACATTCTCACCGACAGTGTCTAAGAGTTCTCTTTTCTCTGTATCCTTGCCAACATCTGTTTTTTTTGTTTTTGTGTTTTTTTTGGCTTTTTAATACTGTCCATTCTAACTAAGGGAAGATGAGATGTCACTGTGATTTTGATTTACATTTCCTTGATGGCTAGTGATGATCATTTGCTTCACATATGTATTGGCCATCTGTATGACTTTGAGAAATGTGTACCCATGTGCTTTGCCCACTTTTTAATGTTTTTTTTTAACTGTTGAGTGGCTGAGTGAAGTATATATTTTGAATATTAATCCTTTGTTGGAGTGATAGTTTGAAAATATGTTCTCCATTTAAGGTTGTCTATCTAATCTGTTTATTGTTTCCTTCTTTATGCAGATGATTTTAAATTTGACTAAGTCCTATTTGCCTGTTTTTATTTTTATTTTCGGTGCTTTTGAGGTCTTAGCCATAAAATCTTTGTTTAGACCAAGTTCTGAAGTGTTTTTGTATGTTTTTTTCCTACTAGTTTTATAGTTTGAGAGCTGATATTTAAATCTTTAGTTCATCTTGAGTTGATTTTTGTATATAGTGAGAAGTATCCAATTTCATTTTCAGCAAATTGATATTCATTTTTTCCAGGATAATTTATTGAAGGGTGTGTCCTTTCCCTAATATATATTTTTTGCCCTATGATAATGAGGGAAATTCAAAATCACCATTAGATTAACACTATGGTAATAATTGTTACAAGCAAGATTGACTGATTAATAGAAGCTCAAACCAGTGGTTGAAAGATCCCAGAGAAACATAATACTTGCACTCTCTCATAGTATCTCCTCCAAGATACGTATTAATTAGACAAATGAAAATGACAACCATGCCATAAAGAAAGCCAACAGTCAGCACTTTGATCAATTGATTGTCATGTGCATCAGCAGTAGTAAGATGTGTGGGGATTATGTACTCCTGGATATGATGCACTAAGAAGGGCATATTACTTCTATGATATTCAATGTAACCATGAAGAAATCAGAAAAACCCTTAGCCTACAAAACACTTGACCAGCAATATTTAAGTGTGAAAATGTGAAGGTAGTGGACAACTGGAGAATCTGCCGTAGATTATAAGAAACAAAGGAAATGACAATTAAATGCAATGATGTAGGAACCGGAAATAAATTCTGAAAACAAAAAATTCGTAAGTAGAAAGCCTAGTATAATGTGAATAGAAGCTATAATTTAATTAATACTATTGTAAAAATATGGATTTTATTATTGTATTTTTTATTTGTTTTTTGAAACTATGTATTGCTCTGTCACCTAGATGGGAGTGCAGTGGTGCCATCTCAGCTCACTGCAACCTCCACCCCTGCCCCGCACCCCTCCATTCAAGCAATTCTCCTGCCTCAGTCCCCAGAATAACTGGGCCTACAGGCCATTGCCACCAAGCCTGGCTAATTTTTTTGTATTTTAGTAGAGGTGGGGTTTTACTCTGTTGCCCAGGCTGGTCTTGAACTCCATAGCTCAGGCAATCTGCCTGCCTTGCCTCCCAAAGAGCTGGGATTACAGGTGTGAGCCACCTCGCCTGGCCCTTATTGATTTATTGTATGTTTTTTGTTTGTTTGTTTTTGAGACAGAGTCTCACTTTGTTGCCCGGGCTGGAGTGAAATGTCATGGTCTCCACTCACTGCAACCGCTGCTTCCCAGATTCAAGTGATTCCCCTGCCTCAGCCTTCTGAGTAGCTGGGACCACAGGTGCCTACCACCATGCCTGGCTAACTGTTTTTATTTTTAGTAGAGACAGGATTTCACCAGGTTGGCCAGGCTGGTCTGGAATTACTGACCTCAGGTGATCCACCCACCTTGGCCTCCCAAAGCTCTGGGTTTACAGGAGTGAGTCACTGTGCCTGGCCTATTGTATGTTTTAATAACTGCATTATGATTTTATACGCACACTTGAACATACATTACAAATGCTCAGAGAATCATATGTAAGTATTGTCTATATAACTTTGTAATCATCTATATGATTCTTTCAAATCTAAAATTATTTCCAAATTCAAAGTTAAAATATATTATTCTACATATTTGTAAATAAGGATATAGTGATAATAAGAAAATATCTTAGTATACTTTTCTACAGTGGTATATCGTACATTCAAGAAAATATAACAATTATAAATATACATCTCCATATATCACTACAAAATGAATACAGCTATACAATACCACTTAAGAAACAGAACATTATTACTAGCACTCTATAAGTATGCCTTATATATCCCCCTGTATTAGATCATTCTCACATTGCTATAAAGAAATGCCTGAGACTGGGTAATTTATAAAGAAAATGTTTCATTGCTACACAGAAAACATGGCAGCATCTGCTTTTGGGGAGGCCTCAGGGAGCTTTTACTCAAGGCAGAAGGCAAAATGAAAGCCAATGTCTTACATGGCAGGTGAAGGAAGGAAGAGATGCTACACATTTTCAAAAAAGCATATCCCATGAGAACTCACTCACTATACATTACCAAGTAACATTCCCCAGTAAAGATGATGTTAAACCTTTTAGGAAAGGTCTGACTTCATTATCCAATCACCTCCCACCAGGCTCCTCCTCCCACATTGGGGATTACAATTCCATATGAAACTTGGATGGGGACACAGATCCAAACCACATGACCTTCTAATAACTCAGTTCTCTCTGAAGAAAACATAGTACTGAATTCTTGTACTGTAAAAATTGCTTTGTTTTTGCTTCTAATATAAGTGAATGTAACCCTTTACAGTATACGCAGCGATGAATGAGAGATTTGCCTTTAGTTTTTATTTGGTTGGTTTTGATGTATATCCTCACCAACTGTTGGCTTTGTAATTCTTTCTAATTTTAACCATTCTGGTATATCTAATTTCCACTATTATTAATGATATATTAGTATGGCACATTTGTCGCAACTAATGAGCCAATATTGGGGCATTATTAATTAAGCTCTACACTTCACCTAGATTTTCATAGTTTTCCTCATATATGTATTTATGTGTGTGTATATATATATATACACATATATGTGTACATACATGTATGATATACATGTAATATACATTAAAATTAGAATTCAAATATTATATATATCCACACGTGTGTGTGTATATATATATATCATATTCTAATATTCTAATTCAGCATTTCAAAAATAGTACCACATTATTTAGTGCCATATCTCCTTAAGTTCCTCTTTATTGAGATAGTTTTCCATAATTTCCTAGTTTTGAGAAATTAGGTATTTTGTAAAATGTCCATCAACTGGGATTTGACTTCTATTTTCCTTACGATTTGATTGGGGTAATGTGTTCTTGCAAGTCGTCCACAGAAATAAAGTACCATTCTCCTGACATTAATTCAATGATACATACTGTTAATAATGACTTATCTCTGTTGCAGTTAATTCTAATCCCTTGCCTGGAGAGGATTCTTCACTGAAAAGTTATTTCTCTTTTTCCCTCATTTCCGTACTGTACTCTCAGGAAGGCCCAAGGCAAAGCTTGCACTTAAGGAGTGAAAGGTTATATCTTATATCCTTGGGTTAAGGATATGTACATAAATTATTTGGAATTCTGAACAGGAGATTTGTGTGTTCTTCCCTATATATTTATTTAATTAATGATATTAGTATAAAACCACTGGCATGTATTTTATATTTTGGGCTAAAATACAATACAACTTAATGTATTGACTTGCTGACATTGGCCATCAGGGTCCCTTTCAGTTGACTCTGGTGTCCATTGATTAGGGTACATACCCTAATCAATGTGAAGGTATTGCTTTTTTATTTTTTTAAAGACTTTCTTATTTTCTCATATGCAACAAGTTCCAGGCTTACCTGTAGATTTTCCCCTCTAGACCTAGAATCTGTCATGTATGTAAGAATCCTTCATCATTTTATTAGAGGACAGTATTAAAAACAAGTTCTGAGGGGAACAAGATGACTGACTAGACACAGCCAAGAAGTGCCACCCTCATGAAGAGAGACCAAAATATTGAGTAAAACAACATACTTTAAGCAGCTCTCTGGAGAGGAAATACTAAGAGCTAATAGGTAACGGAGACACTGAGGGTGAAGTGGGAAGAAGCTGGAAACCCTCATAGGATTGCCAAATCCTACAGCTAGTTCTCAGCCTGGAATGATTTATAGGGAACGAGTGAATGAAAGGACAGGGGGACAGCCTACTCTCACTGCAGACCTTTGGAATCCTAGCTATAAGAGATTCCATACCCCTCAGACCTTTGAACTGGCAGATGGATCTGTTCAGAGAGTAGGCATAGACCAAATTCCAGCCTGGACGGAATCCAGGGTCTTCTGCACAGAGGGCAGCTGCAGTGGAATGTAGCCATAAACTGCATATCTTCCAAGGCTCTCTATTTCTCTCTGAGTATCTCTAGTCTCAGCTGGCCATTGGGCCAAGTGAGGGCAGGTTTGGCTTCCCCTGGGGTATGTCTGTTCTGTAAGCCTTCCTTCCCTCCAACCCTTCCCAGGGCTCTTGTCTAGCTGTCCCATTGGAGCATGCACATAGTGCAGCCTCTGCTGTCCAGCCTGGGTGTTTTGCCATCAGCACTATCTGAGTATTTTCTCAGTCGGCTGGAAGCAAGTCATATCCTCCAGCACAACCAGTGACTGATCTTCAGGTTCCAGAGGAGAGCTGCAGACTGAACCTGGCACCCCAGGGCTGCAGTGTGCACCTTGGGAGTACAGAGCTGAATTCTTTAGCTGGCACTCAAGTTGAGAAGCCTCCATTCTCATAACACTGAAAAAGGTACATGCATAAATTCATGGGCTGGTGTTGGAGTGGGGCATGCCTTCCTTCACAGGGCTGGCCCAGGAAGGGTGTCGCCTATCTCCCAGCCAAGTACTGTGCTCAAAGGGGCTCTACAGCCAGGATCATTTGAAAAAGAAGTACAGTCATAGTGCCAGTGATCGGTGAGCAGTCCCCCAAGGCCTTGGAGCAGACTAGTGGGAGACTGTCTCTCAACTCACACTCACAGAGCACAGCTGTGAATGTGTGAAAATACAAAAAGGATTGAGTACAGCACAGTTGGGTACAAACCTATGTGTCAGCGATTACTCTTAAGCGCCATCCACTGGATTGCAGCGGATAACTACAACACCAAAAATATTCTGCTGATTAAATACCGATGAGGCGGGACACGGTGGCTCAGGCCTGTAACCCCAGCACTTTGGGAGGCCAAGATGGATGGATTGCCTGAGGTGGGGAGTTCGAGACAACCCTGGCCAACATGATGAGACCCTGTGTCTACTAAAAAAATAAATACAAAAAATTAGTTGGGCATGGTTGTGGGTGCCTGGAATCCCAGCTACTCAGGAGGTTGAGGCAGGAGAATCACTTGAACCTGGGAGGTAGAGGTTGCAAGGAACTGCTATTTCACCATTGCACTCCAGCCTGGGCAACAAGAGCAAAACTCCATCTTTAAAAGAAAGAAAAATACTGACAAAACCCATGGGAAGAATCCAGCCACAAATAAAGGTTCTGTACAGAGCCTTGGTCCTTTGAAACCAACCAGAAACGAAGCCAATTTATGGTAGTCAAGTTACAACACAGTTAAAGGAAGGCTAACCCTCTCCAATGAGAAAGAATTTGTGAAAGATCTCTGGCTATGCAAAAAGCCATTGCATCCCATTACCTCCAAACAAGCCCATTAACTCTCTAGCAGTGGTTGTTAACCAGACTGAAATAACAGATATAGAAGTCAGAATCTGTATGGCAAGGAAGCTCACTGAAATTCCAAAAAAATGTTGAAACCCAGTCCAAGATATTCAAGGAATCCAGTAAAATGATTCAAGAGCTGAAAGATGAAATACACATTTTAAGAAAGAATCAGACTAAATTTCTGGAACTGAAAAATTTACTGCAATAAGTTTATAATACAATTGAAAATATTAACAGCAGAATAGACTAAGCTGAGGGAAAGATCTCCAAGATAAAGATTTGTTTCTTCAAATCAACTCAGACAAAAATAAATTTTAAAAATAGTTGAATAAAATTAGCAAAACCTCAGAGAAATATGGGATTAAGTAAAGAGACAAAACTTACGACTCCCTGGCATTTGTGAAACAGAAGGGAAAGTAAGCAACTTGGAAACATATTTGAGTATATAGTCCATAAAAATTTCCCCAATCTTGCTAGAGAGGTTAATGTGCAAATTCAAGAAATAAAGAGAACCTCAGTGAGATACTATATGAGAAGACCATCCCCAAGATGAATAACTATGCAGTTATCAGATTCACTAAGGTCAATGTGAAAGATAAAAAAACAGCAAAGGCAGCTGGAGAAAAAGTCAGCTCACTTAAGAAGGAAACATCATCAGGACTGCAGTGGACCTCCCAGGGAAACCTTACAAGCCAGAAGAGGCTGAGAAGTTATTATTAGTGTCCATAAAGAAAAGAAAATCTAACTAAGAATTACATATTCTGTCAAATTAGGCTTCACAAGAACAGAAGAAGTAAAATCCTTTTTGGACAAGCAAATGTTGAGGAACTTTATTACAACTAGACCAGCGTTACAAGAGGTCCTTAAGTGAATGCTAAACATAGTAACAAAAGAACAACATCTGCTCCCACAAAAACATAACACATAACCCAAAGATATTATGAAAATACACAATTAGGTCTACTAAACCACCAGCTAACAACATGATAACAAAATAAAAATCTCACTTATTAATAGTAACCCTGAATGTAAATGGTCTAAACACTGCACTTAACAGGAATAGAGTGGCAAACTGAGTGAAAAAGAAAACAAGAAAGACGAACCATCTTCTGTCTTCAAGAGACCCATCTCACATTTAGCGAGACCCACAGGCTCAGAGTAAATGGATGGGGATGGATTTACGATGCAAATGAAAAACAAAAACAGAGGAGGGTTTACTATTCTTACATCAGATAAAACAGACTAAACCAACAACACTTAAGGACAAAGAAGGGCACTGCATAATGAAAATGAGTTCAAGTCAGCAAGAAGATTTAACTATCCTGCGTAAATACACACCCAACACTGGAGCACTCATATTCATTAAACAAGTCCGTCTTAACTTACAAAAATACATGGTCACACCATAATAGGGAAAGGTTTCAGTCGTCACTGATAGTGTTAGATTATTGAGGCAGAACACTAACAAAGAAATTCTAGGCATAAACTCAACAGTTAACCAAGTGGACCTAATAGACATTTATACAGAGTACCCAATAACCACAGAATATATATTCTCATCTGCACATGGAACATATTCTAAAATTGACCACATGCCCAGTTATAAAGCAAGTCTCAATACATTAAAAGAATTGAAATCATACCAAGCATACACTTATTAAAAATATAAATCAATATCAAGAAAATATCTCAAAACTACACAAATACATGGAAATTAAAGAACTGACTTCTGAATAAATCCTGAATGAACATTGAAATTAGGAGAAAAATTAAAAACTCTTTTAAATGAATGAAGATATACACACAACTTACCAAAATCTTTGGTTTGTAGGTAAAGAAGTATTAAAAGTTTATAGTGTTAAAACCATCAAGCAATTAGAAAGATCTCCAACAGAAATTCCATATGACCCAGCAATCCCATTACTGGGTATATATCCAAAGGATTATAAATTGTTCTATTATAAGGACACATGCAGACGAATGTTCATTGCAGCACTGTTTACAATAGCCAAGACTTGGGACCAACTCAAATGCCCACTAATGATAGATTGGGACAGGGAAAATGTAGCACCTATACACCATGGAATACTATGCAGCCTTTAAAAAGGATGAGTTCATGTCCTTTGCAGGGACATGGATGAATCTGGAAACCATTATTCTCAGCAAACTGACACAAGAACAGAAAACCAAACACTGCATCTTGTCACTCATAATTGGGTACTGAACAATGAGAACACAGAGACACAGAGAGGGGAGCATTACACACTGGGGTCAGTTGGGGGAGGGAGTGAGGGAGGGATAACATGGGGAGAAATTCCAGTTACAGAGGAAGCAAACCACCTTGCTAAGTATGTAACCTATGCAACAATCCTGCATGATCAGCACATGTACCCCAGAATATAAAGTACAGTTAAAAAAAAAAGAAAGAAAGAAAAAAGAAAAAAAATTGGGCAAAGACACTTCAAAAGAAGACATACAAGTGACTCAAAACCTATAAAAAGTGGTCATTATCACTGATTATCAAAGAAATGCAAATCAAAATCATAATGAGATAACATCTCACACCAGTTAGAATGGCTAATAGGGAAAGGTAAAAAATAAAATAAAAATAAAAATAACAGATACTGCTGAGGCTTTGGGGAACAGAAAATTATGCACTGCTGGTTGAAATATAAATTACTTCAACCACTATTTCAACCACTATGCCAAGCAGTTTTTAGGTTTTTCAAATAATTAAAACAGAACCATTATTCAACACACAAATCCTATCACTCAGCATATACCCAATGGACAATAAATCATTTTGCCAAAAAGATACATGCACTTCTATGTTTATTGCAATACTATTCATAATAGCAAAGGTAGGGAGTCAATCAATTTGCTGTCAATGGTGGACTGGATAAACAAACTGGTATATATACAGCGTGGAATGCTATGCAGCCATGAAAAAGAAAATCATGTCCTTTGCAGCAATATAGATGCAGCTAGAGACCATTACTCAAAGCAAATTAACACAGGAAGAGAGAACAAAACACCACATGTTCTCACTTATAAGTGGGAGCTAAACACTGAGTACAAATGGAGGTAAAGATGGGAACAATAGACAATAAGGACTACCAGAGAAAGGGAGGTAGGGAGAGGGAAATGGGGTGAAAAGTACCTATTGGGTACTATGCTCAGTACCTGAGTGATAGGATGCCTACTCCAAACCTTAGTATCATGCAATATATTCATGTAAAATTCAGCCTATTTACCACCAAAGAATTCATTAAAAATAAAAAAAAAAGTTCTATCTTTGTGTCTGTCTTCTAGGTGTGTGTGCTTGTTGCTTCTAGGCCTCAGTTACAGAGCAAGGAGATCTATGTGTATACACTAACTTGTATGTATTCACATAGCTATACATACTTCTGTGTGTAACATATGCATTTATATTAAGCTAACATGCGTTCACACTAATGTTTCCTTTTTGTTCTGTCAGTTTTGCCATATATTGTTTTGACATTCTGTAGTAAGGTACATAGACATCGACATGATTTCTTCTTGGGGAATTACTCCCTTTAGCATCATATGGTACTCCTCTTTGGCCCTAATATTTTTCTTTCTGTAATCTACTTTGTCTGGATTATTAGAACTACTACAACTTTCTTTTGATTAATGTTAGTATGGCATACTTGTCTCTATCCTTTTAAATTTAACCTCTCAGTGGCTTCATATTTGAACTGGTTTTCCTCTAGACAATACATCGAGTTGTAGATAGTAAGTTGAAATTTGTTTTGTATCCGCCTTGCCAATTTCTGTATTTTAATTAGTATGTTTAGATCAGTCACATATAAAATAATTATTAAAGTATTTGAATTGATATTACCCATGTTTGCATGTTTGTCAGAGGCTCCATTTTCAGGATTCACTATTTTTATTTGAGCATTTTGCATGATTTAATTTTTAGTTCTCTTATAACAACATAATTATTTTCTTCTCTTTTTTTATTAGTAGTTACCTTATAGTTTACAATATGCATTTTTACTTACTCCAAGTTCACCATCATTAATAGTACTCTATTTCCCATGTACTGTAGGTAGCTTTTAGAGAGAGGATTTATAAACCTTGTAACATTTCTTTTACATTTCTCCATATGCTATAAGCACCAAATACATTGTTACTATAATTATTACTTTAAGAAAACAGTTCCCTTTTATAGCAGTTAAAGAAAATAAGAAAATTGAAAGATAGTATTTTGTCTCTTTAACACTCTTCCTCTTATTATGTAGATACAGGTTTTGACCTATATAACGTTCCCTTCCTTTTTTTCTGAAGAAAATCTCTTAACATTTCTGCATATCAGGACTGCTAACAATAAATCCCTTTAGTCTTAGTTTGAGAATCACTTTATTCTATTTACTTTGAAGGATAATTTCATTGAACATAGAATTACAAATTCATATTTTAATTTTTCTTCAATATTAAACATATTATTTCACTGTTATTTACTTTCATATTTTCAGATGAGAAATTTGTTCTAATTATTATTCTTGCTCCTGCAAGTTCTTTTATTTTAAATAGATTTATTATATTTTTTTACATTTTAATTTATTTGTTCCATTTAAAATATGCAAATTTATTTATTTTTCTTTCTTTCTCTCTCCCTCTCTCCCCTTCTTCCCTCCCTCCCTCCTTCCCTTCCTTCCTTCATTCCTTTCTTCCTTCTTTCCTTCCTTTCTTCTTTCCTTCCTTTCTTCCTTCTTTTCCTTCTGCTCTTCCTTCCTTCCCCCTTCCTTTGTTCTTCCTTCTTTCCTTCCTTCCTTGCCTTCCTTCCCTCCTTCCTTCTTTCCTCCTTCCCTTCCCTTTCTTCCTTCCTTCTTCCTTTCTTGCTTTCATATTATTTTGCATTTTTGCTAGATAATCACTCAGTTTCCTCACTCTGAGACTTTGCATCTGACTTTCACTTTGGAAAGTTTTCAGCCATTATTTCATTCTATTTCATCTCTGCATTTTATTTTGGGAAAGTTGTCTTAGCCTTTCCTCCAGGTCACTGATTCTTTTCTTGGCTGTATTAAGGTCACTCTCTGCCTCATCTAGCCACTAACTTCTGAAGTCAAGCTGCCTCTCTGATGTCCAGCTGCCATCTCTGAAGTCAAGCTGCCTCTCTTCAACGTCCAATTGCTTCTTCCCAATGTCCAGCTGCTTCTTCCTGATGTCCAGTTGCTTCTCCCCTCTGCTGGCTGAGTCTGTGTTCTTTATAGGCACAGAATGTGGTGCAGAGCAAGCCACAGGTAGTTTTGGAAAAGGCAACATTCGATTGATCGAAAGACATCATTCACAACGAACTAATCAAGAGAGAGCAGGCACACAGAGATTGAAATCTTCACTTTGGTCTGCAGATTTCAGACATTTCAGCTGGAAGGTGGGGTTTGGCCAGGGACCAACTTCTGTTTGCTTAGAAATTCTCTGCCTCCTGTAGCTATCAGCATTCCACACAAACTGATTTGGGAATGTGTAGTTAATGCTTGTTTTCATTTAATGGTAAAATACTTTGACCATTTACATTTTGAGCATGGTACAAAACAAAACAAAGCAAAATGTAGAGTATTTTTATGATAAAAAACTTTAACTCTTAAAATATAGATATTTTGTACCAGCTTTATTTCAATACTTGACTACTCTTGATTACTATACATATTTTCTTTTTTTTTTGGGTGGGGAGGAAGGGAGGAAGGCTGGAAGGGAGGGAGGAAGGAAGGGATCAAGGAAGGAATGAAGGAAGGGAGGGAGGGAAGGAATGAAGGAAGGGAGGGAGGGAAGGAAGGGAAGGAAGGAAATCAAGCAATGAGAGAGATATTGCCGACCTGGATCTAGAGGTTTACAAATTGATTTCTTTCTTTTTTTGAGAGAAGGAAAGAAAGAGAAAAAAAATGAGTAAAGGAGAGGAAGAAAGAGGAAGAGAAAGAGGGAGGGTGAACAGAAATATTGCTTTATTCTGAAAAAAAATGGGTATTTATAATGACCAATCAATGTTTCATTTAAACCTATGAGTAGGTGTGATGTGGTATTGACAAGAATGTATATTTTGTGTATTTGAAGTGGAGAGCTCTGTAAATATTTATTAAGTTTACTTGTTTCAGATCTGAGTTCAAGTCCTTGATATCCTTATTAATTTTCTGTCTCATTGAATCTAAGTCTCTATGTATCTGGGTGTTAGGATCGTTAGCTCTTGTTGTTGCATTGATCCTATTTCCACTGTATCTTTGTTGCTTTAAAATCTATTTTACCGAATACGCGAGTTGCATCTCCTGCTTTTTATTTATTTATTTATTTATTTTTGCTCTCCCTATGGTTGGTAAATCTTTCTCCATCCCTTTGTTTTGAGTCTTTGTGTATCCTTACATGTGAAACGGGTCTGGATGTAACATGCCGTTGGGTTTTGGCTGTGACTTTTGAATGGGGGATTTAGTCGATTTAAATTTGGGGTTACTGCCATTTGTTGTTAACTGGCTGTTTTATCCATTCGTTGATGTAAATTCTTCTTTATGTTGGTGCTCTTTACTTTTTGGTATATTTTTAGAAAGGCTAATACTGATTGTTTCTTTCTACGTGTAATGCTTCTTTCAGAAG
>CM052657.1:91957931-91998661 GCA_028533165.1 Leontopithecus rosalia | reverse complement strand
AAAGAGATTTAGACTCAACGAGACAGAAAATTAATAAGGATATCCAGGACTTGAATTCAGATCCAGAACAAGTAAACTTAATAAATATGTATAGCGCTCTCCACTTTAAATACACAAAATATACATTCTCCACTTTCAATACACAAAATATTGATCAGCCATTATTAATAACCATTCTTAGAATTAAGCAATATTCCTGCTCTCTCTCCCTCTTTTTCTTCCTCTTTCTTCCTCTCCTTCTCTCCTATTATCCATTTGAATAAACTTCTGCTCTAATCTCTTTCTCTTCCTCCTCTAAAGAAAAAAAAAAAACTTCCCTCTTCCATTCTATTGCAGAGACTGAAATGCCCATCTTTTCACCTTTGATAAGTCTTTGCCATAAATTAAGCACCCCTTCTTATCTTTATTACTGTCTCTCTGTCTCTATCTCTATTCTTTTGTCTTTCTCCCTCTGATACTTTGTTTCCTCTCTTAAAAAAAAAAAAGAAAAAAATACCTTCTCTAACTTCTTCACAGTGTTTCTTTATTTAACACTTTACCACTTCAATTTTCTTTCCACTTCAAGTCCTCTTATCATCCTCAATGACTCCTTCATCTGATACAGACATCCCCAATAGAATTCTAGCTCTTCAGTCTGTCACCACAAGCAATTGCTTTCTTTGTCACTACAGATCAGATACCTTTCATTTGTCCAGATTCTTGTGTTTATCTCTTTTCTTAAAACTTCTGTGATCACTGGTAAGTAACCTAACTTTTTGACCACAAACCATATTTCTTCCACCTTAACTTGGCTGTTTATTTATATCTACATAATTTATTCTGTTGTAACCTCTACTTTTTTATTCCAAAATTTTTCTTCTTTCTTTACTTTATATTTTTTCAGCTAAGATTCTTTAGCTTATTGTTTTTGACATTCTCCCAATTCTGTAAATCATGTTGATATTTTTCTCATTATTGTGTTCATCTATTAAAATTCCAAACAAAGATTCAATTATTCTACATATGTTTTTTGTGTATGTATTATGATAGCAGGGTCTACTGAAAGAAAATTACAGAATAGGATCCACTAGTGATATAATTTTATGTACCCTTCAAATTGTATGTTGATATGTGTTCCCTAGTATGAGAGGTGGGGCCTAGTGGGAGGTGTTTGTATCAACGGGGTCAGATCCTTCATGGCTTGGTCCTGTCCTCACAATAGTGAGTGAATTCTTGAAAGATCTGGTTGTTGGAAAGTGTGGCACCTCTCTCCTCCTCGCACACTCTCTCTTGCTCTCATTCCTGTCATGTGAGATGTCTGCACTCCCTTTGCCTTCTACCACGATTGAAAGCTTCCTGAAGCCTTGGAAGAAGCAGATGTCAGTGCTATACTTGCAGAACTGTGAGCCAATTAAATCTTTTCTTCAAAAATTACCCAGTCTGGGGTATATCTTTATAGCAATGCAAAGAATGGCCAAGTGAAATTAGTGTTACCATAAATTCATAATTATCCACCCAAATATGTTCTCAGATTACCTGCAAACACTAATTCATTCCAGAGAAAGCCTAATCATGAAAACGGAAATAATTAATATTCTCTGGTAGTCACCTACCTATGGTCATATGAAATAGATTGATAGGTAGAAACATATATACATATAAACATACATACAGGAACACATGTATGTATATGTATGTGTATATATTAATACCACTGAAATAATTTCAGAAAATTTGAATCATATTACATATTTTATAAAATATTAAATTTGAATAGATGTGAATTTAACCAAAGATAAAGATAATCTTTTGAATTTGAATGAAATCTGAGATTCTTAGAAGTTTTCTGAAATATACTGTCATCATGAATTTTAAACTATAGGCTTACAATTTAGATACCACCAATATTTAAGAAATTAACGCATATTCCTCACACTCCATTTTCCCTAACCATCCATTTCCTGTCAATAATGTAAGTATGTTTTATTGGTGAGGGCTCTTGTAACAATAATTTCCTAGTTGTTTCAGTTCTAAATTTATATGGATAAAATGTTCAACAGCTGTTCTTTTACTTTAATGACTTTGTCTCCACTATCTTTGTTATTCATATACTTTTGCCTGGATTTTGTTGTCCAGAACTGTTTTATTTTGTTTCTAACTTAAAGAATGTATATAGGAGTGCTGTATTGTCAACATTCTTACATTTTTCAAAAGTCTTTGTTCAGTAATCTTTATACATTATTCATATGCATATCTTGGAGCTTAGAACAAAAGTTCAAAACTGTATGGAATTGTTCAGCTCACTGCTCAGTTTTGAGAGCTCATAACAACACTGGTGCATATTAGGAGCCACATAAATATTTATTGAATGAATGAATTACTATAACAAAACCAAAGTCAGGGCTTGAAACTATATCAGAGGTGTTTCCCAAAATGTTCATAATTATTAAAGTCACGTAGGAAAAATAATTAGTTATTTCATTAAAATACTAAATAACAAAAATATTTATAGTGTTTGCTTAAAGTTTAAACATTCTATGGTTAATAAAAAGATGACAGTTTGAACAATTGTTGCATTAGAAATCACTACTATTTAGAGACAACTGCTGACAGCAAAGTTACTACCAAATGTGTAAAAATATAAAAAGTGTAAGAAAATGAATAACAGACATATGAGGCAGTAGTAGACAAACAAGCTGATTGAAGCAGTTCCATACCTAATAACATTTTAGATTTTCTATGATTCTACAGCAGCTAATGTAACTTCAGACATACCACGGGTGGTATTTTCCTGCTCAGTTAAGATAAAATATAATAATAGCTTTCAGAAATAGTGGTCACTTCTAAAAAGAAAAACCGTTAAAGATAGGTCTACTAGGATCTCAAGAAACCCAATAAGCTAGGAAATCCTTGACACTGGCTCAATATCAATCATACCTACATTTTTGTGGCATGTTTTTATGAGTTAAGTGGTTATTTACAGACACTGCCTTAATTACAAGCATTCCAGGTAGAATAGTTACCCATATTTTATAAGCAAAGTTATTGAGACTAAAAGAAGTTTGTATCCTTAATGAAGAAAGGGTACCAAATAAATATCAGAGGTGAATTTATATTCAAGTTTTCTGATTACAAGTAAGATGTTATGTTTCTCTGAACTTTATCTTCTGATTTACAGATAATTTTTATGAACATCATGTATTTATAATCACACACTTTATACAAGTGAAGCTCATTCTTGAATGCATATTACAGATGCTCTTGATAAACGTTAGACACTAAAAGCCCTAAATAAGAAGAAATACTATTTGATATTAGACAAATAGTATTATGGCATTTAATTATAGTCATTTCAAAATAATGGGGAAATATTCCATTATAAATATATGGCTTGAAATTATGTAATTGTGATTTTCTACACAACATATTTATTAAGATTAGCATTTAATTAAATATATATTTTATTATACACATATTTTGAAACAACTAGTAGATGGGCATTTTTAAATATTTATCTTGTCTCCTCATGTATCAATATCTACACCAACAGACTTACCCACCCATAGACCTTGGAAATGTACCTGCCAGAAGATTTTATAATTGCAGGCACATGCAGGTAAAAGACCATTCTAAATCCAACAGTTTCTAATCCAAGGGGGACTTCCAATAATATTTTGGCAAGAATCTTTATGTTTATGTGTGTGGAAACATATTTGAAAGTAAATTACTTCTTAATTGGACATATTTTATTAGAAATTGGGCAAAGCAACAAAGTTAATGACACATTGAAATTCAACTCCCCAAGTCCTTTTAGAGAGTTCATTTAATATTTTGCAAAAGGAAAAGAGAATCTTGTTTATCTAATTAAGAAAGGTAGCATCTTATCAGAGTCAGGGAACTCTGAGATAATTCACATGCCAAGAGTTACTAGAGTGATTATTTTTTATTCATTGTTTTCCATAGCATATCCACATATTTAAACATCTGCTAATAAGTCCAGGAAGGAATAATTGTTTGTGTGAGTTCCCCACAGTGATAAATCCAGGTTGTAACCACATGGTCTGAGACTCTTGTAGTTGTTTTTATTCTTTTATTATCTTGTAGCAATATTTTGTTAAGAGTATCGGTAAAGCCTGGCATTGAAGGTTTCATTTTACTAGAGTCAGCAGCAGCTGGAATGATTCCAATAGAGTGGGGAAAAAAAGACATCCATGTCAACAAATTAATCAAGGTTTATTTTATATTTCTTCCACAGTTTTTCTGCTAAAATATGGTCTGGCTGCTTTGCTGTAGCATGGGGAAAAGCAACAGCACAATATAATTCAAAGTAAACAGGTTCACAGTTTCACCAACATAAAGGACAGAAAAACATGTCTTTGGGGCTGTTTGCTCTTCTAAATGACATTCATTAGTTTGCATTTATTAATAAAAGCTGCCTGTTAAATATATCATTTCATGTGTTCCCTGTTAATATGTGCTAAAATCCATAATCAGTCTTGAGTTGGTTTTCATCTCTGTTAAGTTTTTGTAACTTAAACGGTACTTTTTTTTTCTTAAATATAGAAAATGGGAGTTTAGTCTCTAGAGTCCCTTCCAGTTCTAACATGTTAAGACTCTATATAAATGTTTCTTTAATTTTACTTCAATGGCAAAGTCTAATCATTGAATCCATCAGAATTTGGCAAGTTATTGTCAATTCCATACCATTATACTTTTGGATTTAGTAATATCAAAAACCTCTTTAAAAAGTATTATTCTTAATTGTGGTAATATATACTTATAATAAAATTTACCCTGTTTACCATGATTGAGTGTATAGTTCAGTAGTGATACAATGATAGAGGAAGGAGGCAGAGATATTCTATGCAAACTGGGGTGGGTCCCTCGCAAAACCCCACCTTCAAGCCAAAAAGCCTGAAACCCATGGCCCAAAATGAGAACTTCTGTCCTTGTTTTTTTTTTCATCCTTGAATGTTGCCTTTTCCTAAACTGCCATGGCCCACCCTGCCTCCTGAATCTTGTGCCTAGAAAGACCCCAGCAGAGAGACGTAGCAGCTGGATTTCAGGAAGAAGTGGCTGGATATCAGGGAGAGGCAACTTGACTTTGGAAGACAGAGGCAGAGAGGCAGCTTGACCTCAGGGGACAGTGACTGTCCCATCCCATAATCTTTCTAGCTCCCCTCTCTGCTAAAAGCTGCTTTCCTCATTCAGTAAAATTCTCTGTATTCACCATTCTTCAATTTGTCTGTGTGACCTCATTCCTCTTGGGCATTGGACAAGAATTTGAAATGCACAGGGTGTGGGTACCCAAAAAGGCTGTCACACTGGCCCTTTGCCCCCACTGGAAGAAGGCAGCCGCCCCACATGATGAGGCAAAGGGCTCACTGAGCTGTTAACAGTTAAGCCGTCTGTGAACAGCAGAGCTGAAAGAGCATTGTAACATGCCTTACCTGGATGCTACTGCAGGTAGCATCTGCCAGTGCCCAAAACTGGCTGGTTGGATCTCATACTCACTTGCCTGCATGCTCTTTCCTAAAAGGGGTTGAGAGAGGTGAGCTGAGTAGATGGCATGTATTTCTGCCGGTGCCCAAAGTGCTTGCTCCCGTTCCTGTATCGTTTGCCCACATGCTCCCTCCCTTGAGAAACAGACAGGGGCAGGCTGGGTAAAGGAGTCATCCCTGCACCTCAGTTAAGAGTCCTATGATGGGGTCAAGAAATTATCCTTCATCATCAGTGTTAATGTATTTACATGTTGTGCAGCCAATCTTCATAGCTTTTTTATTTAACAAAACTGAAATTCTACATCCATTAAGCAGCAACTCCCCATTTCCTGCACCCACCCCCAGTCCTTGAAACCCCATTCTACTCTTTGTTTCAATGAATTTGACTACTTTAGAAACTTCACATAAGTGAAATTACATAATATTTGTCTTTTTATATCTGGTGTATTTCACTTAGCATTTAATACAGATGTTAGATCCCATAGTGCAGATGTATTACATTGCCTGCACTTTATATCTTTTGAATAGTGATTGAATTATCTGCTAATGAGTTAACCAAATGAACCAAACGAATAAAAACCACCCTGAGCTTAGTGCCTTACAACAACCGTAGTTTGTTTTCATTATTTAACCCTGAAAAAATGAAGTATCAATTTTGAATCATTCTTTTAATTAATCAGATGGTAGGCATTGAGAATGGTAAGAGGAGAAGAATTAGACTAAAATGTGCAAGAGGAAAAGAATTAGGCTAACTCTCAAAGGGAAGAATGTAAAGGATTTGAAAACATGTTTTAAAACCACTGTAAACAGCATCACAAAGATAACATGCATATATTTCATTGTTTTCGCATATATTTCTATGATCACATATATTTCTATTATCCTAATTGCATTGTAAAATTTGTACAACCTATAAACATTTCTCTGATTTTTTGGTAATAGTCATGAAAGAATACTAAAATAGAAAATTCTCTCACAGAATGTTGCTAGACAGCAAAAGCTCAAAATAAAAAAGTATCAATAATCTTTCCTAATACACAACTCTGATTTGGAAGACGAGGACCCTTCATAGGCCAACCCTTCCCCGATAACCGTGGGTTATTATGGTAGCAGAAGGGTAGGATGACGATATATCACAATGGTACAAAATACATGACAACTAGGTGGAAGATGGTTGTGCCTTATTGCATTGTGCCCAAGTACTGGTACAACAAACAAATAACCTGAGAACATGTGGTTTTGCATTTTGTACTTCTAAGGCTTATGGGTTTTGGAAGAGCTTCTAGGTATCTAAATTTTTAGCATTAAAATAACTCTGACCAATTAGATTTTTTAGGAAAATAAATACCTCTTAATCATTAAGCAAAAATGCTGAAGTGTAGAATCATAGTGCCAATACACTGTATTGCTCATGACATAAAGTAATTCCAAGCAAGTTAAGTACCTACCTTATAGCAAATTTGCAAACCATTTATTTCAATAGGTAATTTCTTTTTTAATAATTTCTTTTTTCTAAAATATTTGCAAATAATTAAGAAAGCATATTTTCTTTCTTAATAGAATATTATTGGAGTGATATAACAGGAATTACTTATTCATAAATAATATATAAGTAAAAACTAGTCTATGTTCTTTATTATTGATATTTATAGATTAAATATTTATAAATATATGTGTATATATTGACATTTTTATATGAATGTGTGTGAAAAAAATATATTTTCACCCTATGACTTAGAAGAACAAGGGATTTTTACATATTAATGAAAGAAGCATTTTTATTTTCATAGATAATTCATAGAAATATTCTAAATTATAAAAGTAAATTAAAACAATATCCATCCAAATAACTTATACAATATTAAGATTTAAATGGCTTTAAAATTGTGATCGCTGAGGACCGTTTTTTCATACTTTGGATAGCATAAATTTGTTATTCTGAACATAGAGGCAACACTTTAATGAAATTTGAATCATAGATTAAAGTCACAATTATAGCATCGAATTGCAAGAAATGAAGGTAGAAAGAATAAGAGATCAGTCAAATAATGAGTAACATGTGCTGGGAATTTCCATGGTGCTGAGAACAGTCATATGTTACTTACATTTTTCAGGTGAGGAAATTAGGTTTGGACCTCATAAAAATTAAGTCATTTATTCAATTACACAAGATTCCAACACATGTTTGTTCAAGACCCATGTTTCACTAAATCTATCTACATAGTTTTATAAAAGAAATTGTATGAAAGTTCCTCATTTTGCTTTTATTTTAAAGGGGGAGCCATATTCCTGTAGCTATCCTAAATCTTCTGTGATGACCACTGGTTTGATATTTGACATTTCTCACCCCCTGCAGAAATAATTACACTACCCTTACACTAATGTTAACTGGACCTGATCACAAGTCCTCTCTCAGTTTAGCCAAATTTAAGGTTGCTTTTGGTGATAGTGAGTCACTTTAAAGTTGCTTAGAATCACTTGGTGCAGTTATTTAATAGGGAGGCAGAGTGGTACAAAAGAAGTGATGTAGAGAAAACAGAATGTCTATGCCTATCACATTACATCACTCAATAAATGATTATTATCAATATTATACTTGCATCTTATTTAGCAATTAGCTTATAGATGTAAATAAGAGCATTTCAAAGCTAGTGTTTGCTTTTTTAACCATTAAGAGTATTACCATGAGAATTCTATGTGCTTTATCAATCTAGAGAGTCTGTGATTAAAAGCATATTCAAAATGAAAGAATAATTTTTAAAATGGCCAATAATTTATTACTTAATATGCAAACTTAACATGAGATTAGTTCATGAGAGCAAACATAATTTATGAGAGGATTTGATATTTCAAAAGTAAGCCTTAAATAGATCAAAAATTATTTCTCATACAGACAGAAAGTACTAAAGGATATTCTCCTTCCAAAAAAGACAAAACACAAAACAATATAAGTTAGTGTGGCCCCAAACCAAGATATCCCTTACAATAAAGGACTATTTTCTGGAATAGAGGCGAAAGGGAGTATCAACAATGTGGCAGAATGCAAAGTCTAAAAACTGGTAAGAAGAACATAGAAATGATATCTCTGCTGGGGGATGGTATTTAAATGTAAAACATAATATTCTAAAAGATTCACACAGCAGAGCTCAATGTACACATTTTATGTTAATAAACTATTTTAATTATTTTATTTCTCCTTTCCTTCCTTTAATTTTATCCCTCTCTTTTTCACTTCTTTCCTTGTTCTCTTTATTTCTATTTTCAATATTTTTATTTGCACTGTAAAGAAAAAATAAAAATACTGTAAATTCAAATCTAATCCAGATAAACAACCAAAAATAAGTGTATGTGCATGATGAACAGAATATGTACGTTATGGCTACACAATATTTCTTTATATTACTGAAACATGATTTTCTGTGATTCACCATAATCTTCTTATTTTACTAACTTGCTTTATGAGATTGTATTAATAACTCATATTTTCCCCATGCAATTTACTCTATTTAAATCATATGAGGATTTGAAGCTTTGAGTACATCACAAAATATAATTTTACTTAGAATGTTTTGTTTTCCTGTTTGGTTAAGCACATTTTATTCTTAACAATGTAACAGAGAATTGTTTACTATGGTTTAAACAGTATTTATTCTAGTTTTATTGGCATCAGGCACTTGAAATTTTAGCATATTTCTCATCATTTAGATATGCCACATCATATATAGATGTAATTCTTACAACATATGATCCATTTATGTTATTTCAATACAAACTTATTCTTATTCATTTTGTTCAAAGCTGTTCCACCATTTTTTGTGCAGCCGTCTGCATTGGTCCATTGCCCAATTTATTCATTTCTGTGTCTTGATCTTAGTGCATACTGTTTTGATTCACTTATGATACTACAACAACTTTTTATATTATCTTTCACTTTATTTTGGTCATTATGGCTTACATTTTCATCCTATCAACTCCAAGTCATATCATTTTTGAAGCAAGCGCTTTTCATTCTGTGTTCAATTATAATTGTCTTCTTTTATTTCCTATTAGCTTGAATTCAATTACTTGTTATTCATTTCCCGTCTATTTTATTGTTTTCAATTTGATTTTCTAAGGCTCTGGTTCTGCTAATGTTACTCTACGATATATTTTTTTTCCTGATTTTATATACTTGATTTCCATTTATGATTGTTTAGTTCTTATTTGTACATATGAAAACTCCATCTTATGCTTTTTATATTTACTTATTGTTGTCTTGATTTAAGCAATGTTTTTAAAGACATATTTTTTTTGTTTGTTTATTTATTTATTTATTTTTGAGACAGAGTTTTGTTCTGTTGCCCAGGCTGGAGTGCAGTGGTGAGATCTCAGCTCACTGTACCCTCGACCTTCTAGGTCCATGTGATCCTCCCACCTCAGCCTTCCAAGTAGCTGGGACTACAGGTGCTCACCACCATACCAGGCTAATTTTTGTATTTGTAGTAGAGATGGGATTTCACTATATTGCCTCAGCTGGTCTCAACTCCTAAGCATAAGAAATCCATCTGTATCAGTCTCCCAAAGTGTAGGGATTATAGGTGTGAGCCACTGTCCCTGGCCTAGAGATTTACTGTTAACCTCACTAACTTTTTCACAATAGTTTGAATATATTATACTTGCTAAATTCATCTAATATTATTTTAATAATAAATTATATTATTACAAGATTTGTATATGCTTCCTTTTTATTCATATTTTTGAGTTGATTTTACCTTATTCATGTTCTGTTTAAACTTGTATATTTAGCTAAATACCACACCAGTTAATTGTTGGTAAAGATGTTATTAT
The DNA here is from genome assembly GCA_028533165.1 of Leontopithecus rosalia. Classification (NCBI taxonomy): domain Eukaryota; kingdom Metazoa; phylum Chordata; class Mammalia; order Primates; family Cebidae; genus Leontopithecus; species Leontopithecus rosalia. The sequence continues at coordinate 91,988,354 of CM052657.1, read as the reverse complement.
AACTCAATGTAATTTAAATTCTTCTTTTACATTATCTAAGAGAAGTTTGTTAGTGATCTTAAATTCACTTTCAAGTTTCTCAGTTTGAATCAGGGAAGTGAAAAGGTAGCATTTTACTTTATTATTGACAGTAGAAAATTTTAATTACACCTGAGTTTCAAAGAAATTTACCGTATACTTACTGTGTGCCTCAGAAATTGGAAGCAAAGTATTTGATGTGTGTAATTACAAATTATTTTAAAAGATTTCTAATATGGTTTTGCTCTATTTGCCCACCCAAATCTTATGTTGAATTGTAATACCCATAGGTCAGGGGAAGGACCTAGTGGGAAGTGATTGGATCATGGAGGTAGGTTTCCCTCATGCTGTTCTCATGACAGTGAGGGAATTTTCATGAGATCTGATAGTTTAAACCTCTTTTCTTCATTAACTACCCAGTCTCAGGTAGTGTATTAGTTTGTTCTTACACTGTTAAAGATACTCCCTGAAACTGGATAATATATAAAGAAAAGAAGTTTAATTGACTTACAGTTCTGGATGGCTCGGTAGGCCCCAGTAAACTTACAGTCATGGAGGAGGTAAAGGGGAATCAAGACAAGTCTTACATTGTGGCAGGAAAGAGGAAAAGTGCAAAGGATACTGCCACTTTAAAAACCATCAGGTTTCATGAGAACTTTCTCACTATCAGGAGAACAACATGGAGAGAAAAGTGATGCAGTCACCTCCCACTACCATCCCTCAACACGTGGGGATTACAATTTGAGTTAAGATTTGGTTGGGACACAAATCCAAACCATATCATTCTTCCCTGGCACCTCCCAAATCTCATGTTCTTTTCACATTTCAAAACAATATGCCTTTTCAACAGTACCCCAAAGACTTAACTCATTCCAGCATTAACCCAAAAGTCAGTCCATAGTCTCATCTGAGACAAGGCAAGTCCCTTCTGCCTATGAGCCTGTAAAATCAAAAGCAAGTTAGTTACTTCCAAGATACAATGGGGATACAGGCATTGGGTAAATGTTCCCATCCCAAGTGGGAGAAACTGGGCAAAACACACAAGTCCTATGCAAGTCTGAAACTGGGGTTAAATCTTAAGGTTAAATTTTAAAGCTCCAAAATGATCTTTGACTCCATGTCTCACATCTAGGTCACATTGATGCAAGAGGTAGGCTCACATGGCCTTGGGCAACTCTGCTCCTGTGCCTTTGCAGCATACAGCCCCCCTCCCAGCTGCTTTTACAGGTTGGCATTGAATGCCTGTGGCTTCTCCAGGTTCATGGTGCTAGCTGTCGATGGATCTACCTTTCTGGGGTCTGGAGAAGCTCTTCTCACAGCTCCACTAGGCAACGCCCTAGTGGGGACCCTCTCTGGGGATGTCCAACCCCACATTTCCATTCTGTGTTACCTTAGCAGAGGTTTCCCAGAGAGCTCTGCTTCTGCAGCAGACTTCTGCTTGCTCATTTAGGCATTTCTATACATCCTCTAAAATTTAGCTAGAGGCTCTCAAAGCTCCACTCTTATCTTTTGTGCACCTGCAGGACCAACACTACATGGAAGTTGCCAAGGCCTAAGATTTTCACTCTCTGAAGCAATGACCCGAGCTGTATGTTGGCCCCGTTTAGCAGGCTAGAGTGGGAGCTTCTGGGACGCAGAGCCCTTAGTCAAGAGGCTGGACAGAGCAGCTGAGCCCTGGGCCTGGCCCACAAAACAGTTTTTTTCCTGTAGGCCCCTGTGATGTGAGGGGCTGCCTTGAAGATCTCTGAACTGCCTTGGAGACATTTTCCCCATTGTCTTGGTGATTAACATTTGGTTCTTCATTACTTATGCAAATTTCTGCAGCTGGCTTGAATTCCACCCCCAGAACATGGGTTTTTCTTTTGTACCACATGGTTAGGCCACAAATTTTCCAATTTTTTTTCTTGCCCTTTAAAAATAAGTTTCAGTTTCATGCAATCTCTTTGTAAGCTCATATAACTGTATGTGTTCAAGAAAAAGCAGGACACATCTTGAATGCTTTGCTGCTTGGACATTCCTTCTGCTAGTTACCCTAAATAAGCTCTCTCAAGTTCAAATCTCCAAAGATCTCTAAGGCAGAGGCAAAATGCTGCCAATCTCTTTGCTAAAGCATAGCAAGAGTGACCTATGCTTCAGTTTCCAGTTAAGTTTCTCCTCTCCCTCTGAGACTACCTCACCTGAACTTCCATATCACTATTAACAGTTTGTTCAAAACCATTCAACAAGTCTGTAGGAAGTTATAAACTTTCCCACATATTCCTGTCTTCTTCTGAGCCCTCCAAACTGTTCAATATCTGTGTGTTACCCAGTTACAAAGTTGCTTCCACATCTTCAGGCTGTCTTTATGACAATTCCCCACTCCTGGTACCAATTCTCTGCATTAGTCTGTTATGACACTGCTATAAAGATATTTCCCTGAGACTGAGTAGTTTATAAAGAAAAGAGATTTAATTGACTCATGGTTTCACATGGCTTGGGAGGCCTCAGGAAACTTTCAATCATGGTGGAAGGTGAAGAGGAATCAAGGCACATTTTACATGGTAGCAGAAGATATTGAGGATGCAGGGGAAACTGGCACTTTTAAAATCATCGGATCTGGTGAGAATTGCTGCACTATTGTGAGAACAGCATGAAGGAAAGCACCCTGATGACCCAATCACCTCCCTCTATGTACCTCTCAACATGTGGGGATTACAATTTGAGATGAGATTTTTTGTGCAAACATAAACCCAAACCATATCAGGTAGTTATTTATAGCAATGTGAAAATGAACTAATACAATTTCAAAAATACTGAGCCAGAAAACTTAATTGGAAACAAGGTACTTACACAAAATCTTATCTTTGTGCATGTGGTGTGTGTTTGTGTGTGTGTGTGTGTGTGTGTGTGTGAGTAGCTTTGTTGAAATTTCCTGTATAAAGTTTTAGAAGTTTCTATATTATTTAAAATACTTTGTCTTATAGCTCAATGTTATGCTCAATTCATAAATGAAATATTTGATATTATATATGTGTTTGTGTGTTGGTATTCAGATATACACACACTTGAGGTATCTCTAGTAAGACTGAAAATTAATAATTTTATTTTAATTTTATTTAGCTTAAAATATACACATATAGTAGTTTCTATAGTAAACAGAACTCTGCCAAAGAAATTCACACTATTTTGCATCATTTGAGATGTTAAGTATCATTTTTCAGTACCTGTTATTATCGAGACAATCAAGGGTGATGAAATTATATAAACCCAAGTGATAGAGCCATATTAATTTCCAATAAAAATGACAACATTAAATGAAAAGGCCTACACATATGCTTCAGAGCTTGATGAAAGTTGTATGCTTTTTAAAAAAATAAATAGCAGAATATTTATTTCACTGTCATTAATATACAAGGTAGGGCGTTTTACTGGAGACAGTAAGACTGGATTGCAACAAGAACATGAACAAGTTGTAGTCCTGAAGGGAGTGACAAATTAAGTCAATGTTTTATTCCTGAACTGAATTGATAGTAGGCCAAGAAAAAAGAGAGAAGAGTCGGGGAAGGGACATTTCTGAAAACAACTACAGGACTTTCAACTTATCTTTATTGATAAGTTACTTCAGCAGAAAGGAAGTAGAAAAAAGCATATGTAATAAACGCCAGCTGACTAATGAAGATTGCTAATTGGATGCTACGTTTTTTTTTAAATTGGTTTTATGGTTCCAGAACATGTAGTATAGAAAGGTCTATTTCTAACCATAAATGTTACCGTGTGTGCATAATAAATAATGGCAAAATTACAATTCAATAAAGCTTTTTATTGGTTCCAAATGGCCACTAAAAACATCTGAGTAAAATGCATGACTTCTAAAGGTTAGAGACGGGCTTCCAATTTTAGCTAAAACATGAAAAGTGTTTAGAAGTCCTCTTTCCCATCCGTACAAGAAATGAGATGAAAACAAATACAAAAATCCCTGAAAACCAATGACTTTCCTCAGACCCATTAGGGAACTAAGGTTGTATGGAAAACTGTCACCATGAAATCTTAATAGATAAATTCAGAGTCAGAGTCACTATCTGTGAAACTGGAGCAGAAGTTGAGAGAGACATAAACTGGCAGAATACTGATAAATTAATTGCTGGGGGTTGAATGTGAACCAGTCTGACAGTGAGAAAATTCTGGGGCCACAGTTTTAGGAGGGCCCCACCCTTCTGTGGGCTTTATCTCCAGGAACAGTATCAGGTTTTTCCAGATTAAGATCAGAGAATTTTTGAATCCTTCATGGCCCTGCTAGGGGAAGGCAACATTAATGTCCGTGAAATATTCTCAGAGCCTTCTCCATAAGCAAAGATCTGCTCTCCACAATAAGAGGTTTTATCAGAGCTTTATTCCAGCTGAGGAAAGGGCATTGATTCCACCCCAGCCCTCCGTAGCCTATCTTGTCTCACTAGTGGAGGTGGAAAAGAAAGCTATATCACTGAAGAAACAGTTTTGAAGCCATAATCCCGTAAGATTAAAGAATATTTTCTGACCTTGATCCTTAACATGACACAAACGGGGCTTCAGTATAGTAACAGTGGATTACAATTAAATGAACTGCAGTACTCTCTCTGGAGAAATACGCAGAAAAACTCAAAGTCAAGAACAGAAACAATAACAAGAATGCTAAAGGAATTTGAAGACTCTGAACCTATAGCTTCGGTAAACATTTGAATACTGCTCAAGTTCTCCTCATATTAACATCAATATCACATGCAAGGCCTAGTTAGTTTAACTCCTACCTGATACAATGTGTCTAGCTTTCAAAAAATAAATAAATTAAAAGGCATGCCAACTGGCAAGAGAAGACTCTTTCTGAAAAGAAAAGCAAGATGTAGAAATAAATTCAAATATGACATGGCTGCTGAATTATCTGAATGGGAATTAAAAGTAACTGTAATCAATATGTTAAGGGCTCAATGGAAATGGTAGAGAGAATGCATTAACAGATGGGTAATGCAAGCAGAGATGTGATAACTCAAAAGGTTAGTGAAGTCTAATATGTCTGCTTGCATAACTTTTTAAACTCTAAATTAGTTGTGGGAAGTTGTATAATTATGTCTTATGACTATAATATAAAATAAGATGTACTGATAAAGAGATTGCCTGCCATTTTATATTATTTTATAGTTTATAATGCATTGGTGATTAAATCATTTTATTAAGTCCTAATCACAGATTTAGGAAGTAGAAAACCAGCCATTATTATTATTTTTGTATAGAGTAGTATTTAGAAATTATATCAGTCTGCTTAAAACTATGTTAGGCTGTGGTAACAAATGGCATCCTAATCTTAGTGGCTTACATCAACAGGAACTTAATTTTCACTTAAGATACAGGTTTATCAAGTTTGTGGCTTTGACTCTTTATTCTAGGACATTAGCTGAAGCAGTATGCAGGATACTGCTTTTGTCCTGCAAAGAAAAAGAACTCTAACAGATGCATGTGTTGGTTCTTAAGCCTCTTCTAAGAAATAGCATATGCCATTTTCTCTCAGTTTGCACTGGCAAAATCAAGTCACAAGACCAAGACTGTTTTCACTGTGGCAGTCTTAATCTAACCACGGTACAGGCCTTAGTAGGAAAAAAAACAAGAGTCAAGGGCTACTATTCCTTAGACAATAATACACTCTGCCACAGATATTAGCGCTTATCCAAGGCTGTCTGGTGACATCAATTAATTATAAATTCTTGATTCCAAATATGGTGTTTTCATAATTTATCATGTAGAAAAGAAAACTTAAAATAGAAAAATGTTGTAAAATAAAATCCAATAATTATGATTTTAATATTATTAAATCGGCATGTAAAAGCTTTGAGTGACATATCAATTAAAAATCGTATTAGCTACAATTTTTTTATGAGAATACAATGATAGAGGGAGGGGAGCATCACACACCAGCACCTTTCGGGAGGTTGGGGCTAGGGGAGGGATAGCATTAGGAAAAATAATTAATGCAGATGACAGGGTGATGGATGCAGCAAACCACCATGGCACATGCACAACTATGTGACAAACCTGCATGTTCTGCACATGTACCCCAGAACTTAAAGTATAGTAATAAAAAAAGAAATGGTGCATATTTTAATCAGTTAATTACTTGTTTTGAAAATATTCTTTTTAAATTCATGGCTTATCTTTTTAGATTTTTCCATAGCATTTAATGAAACAGAATTTCTGAACTTTAATATGATGAAATTTATCAGTCCTTTCTCTTTTAAAAGTATTTCTTTTATAGTATCTTGAGGAATTTCTTCTCTATTGAAGAACATGAAGATAGTCTTCCATCAATTTTTAGATTTTAAGATTATCCATTGACATTTTGGGTTTGAATTGAAATGAAATTTCATGACATAATAAAGGAATTCAATTTTCTGTATGAACAGACTTCTTTTTCCACAAGGAAAAGCAATTTTCCTAGCAGTGTTTATTGAAAAATCAAATTTTTCAAAAAAAAAAAAAAGAAAAATCAACATTTTCATGCTGATCTGCAATTCTCTCTTCTTCACATATTGTTTTTATATTTGGATGGCCACTTTCTCTATTTTGTTGGGAATTTTTATTTTGTTAGCCAATTTGTTCTAATTTTCTTTGTTATTATTGATTTTATAGGCTTGTTCTACCACTTGCTGAATAAGTATGTTAAAATCTACCATTATCATTTTGTTTTTCTTAGTTTTTCCCCTAGTTTCCCTAATCTTTATTGTAAATATTCTGGGGCTATTTATAAGGTACATACAAATCTGAAATTATTATTGTATACATGGTTTATATATACACAATATTATTATAGTATTATATATTAACAAAGTTAAACTGACCTTAATTATATCTATAATTGCTTCAATGTGAAAGTATATTTTATTTGGTCTTGTTATACTTACACATATTAATTTTTAATTATAATTTGCCAATTATCTTTTTTTGACCTTTTTATTTTATCCTTTTTGTGTATTTATGTTTTTAATTAGTAAATTGTGAATAGTACCAAGTAAAATTTTTTAATTCTTTTTCTTTAAAACAATTACCTTGAAATTTTTCTTTAATAAGATTAATTTCTGATTAATGTCTAACACAATTAGTTATTGTATAAATATCATTTCATATCTGTCATCTTATTTGATGCTACTAGGTTCACTCACTATGTTTCTTTTATCTTCTTTCTGATCTTCACTTAAAAATACTGATTATGTATGTTTTCTTATTCGAACATCTCTCTAGTTTAAAATTAACAGTTTTTACAAAATAAAATTCCTAAGTAGTACACAAAACATTTTTGAATTTATGGTGAACTACAATGCTTATTAAATACAGTCAAGAATATTAAAAATCTTCATTGGGCATAATACTTTTGTCCCTTGATTTTTCTCTTCTTTCTGCATTGAATGTAGATGTGCTCGTGGTTATTAGGTAGTCACTTTGAGACCATGAGCAAACAGGCATAAGGAAAAGAGTCATACTTTAGGAAAGCTTGAAAAAGGCTGTGTTTTTGGTGTCATCATAGGACAACTCATCAGACTTGGGACTATCTACTTAGAAATTCTTACTTTGCAGGAAAAGAAAACTCCCATTTGGCTCAGCAAAGAAAAATGTGTAGCTGATACTATTTTTAATTGATATATCACTCAAAGCTTTTACATACTGATTTAATGATACTAAAGTCATAATTATTTAATTTTATTTTCTAACATTTTTCTATTTTATGTTCTATAAAGCAAAGGAAGTGAAGTGGTTATGCCAGAGGAATGATTATAAAACAAATACAGGGATAAATTTGGTACAGATGATAGGAAGGAGTGCTATGAAAGACTAGGAAATAAATGTTCCAATATGTAAAGCAGATATACCCTTGAAATTTAGTGGGAAAATAATTTACAACTTTTTCCACAATTCAGTAAGGTTTCTATAACATATAAACACACATATACATTTTATATATATAAAGCAAGAGTAACAAAGTACTTAAAAGTACTTCCTTCCCTAGCCCTAACCACATGGACATAAAGCAATTGTAAAGTAAACCACCATATGGTTGCATCTGATGAGAAAGATGCATTTTTAAATCAAGGTGTTGTACTGGTGAGATTTTGAAATCATATAATTAAAATATTAAAAAGAGTAAGAACAGTAGACTGAGAAATGTGTAGACTCTTGCACTACATAAATAATTACAGCACCATGCAAAATATTCGTTAGTCTATAATATCCCTGAAATTGTATAAGGATTCATTTCTTCTCTCTAGCATATTTTTCCCCCAGAATATTGAAATATGTGGATCTGTCGAAACCCACTTTGTCTCTGTTATATGACCTCTGTTTTCATAGTCCTTTCTTACTAGTAAACACCTTTTCAAAAGTGAGTTCTTTCTAATCTCATCTTCTGTAATATGCCTCTGACTGCCTCAGATAAAGTTAACCATATTCCTTCCTATATTCCTTTAGAGATTTCAATCAATAAATCCATTTTATGTTTGTTTGGCTAGACTATCACAAACTTTTGGAAATAGAAACTGGCAAACACATCCCATATTTCCACAAACTGTATAAAGAGCTAGAACATTTGAGGTATCCAGTAGAAAATATGCAATACAGCAGAATGGATAAAAGCACGCTCTTAAGTAATCAAATTACATGTGCTAAACAACACATATCTAAGATAGAGTTATGTGCTTAGTAATTTTGATGATTACTATTACATTTTAGTTTCCTTTTTTCTCAGGTATTAGACTACCCACTCACCTTGCAAATGCTTATTTTCAAGGCTTATACATTTTTCTATTACTCTCTTTTGAGGATTGTGCAGCGTACTATATTTTTCTTTAAAGTCTGATACGTTCGAGATACTCAATAAATATTGGAATAATAATCATATGTAGTGAGCCATAGTCCCTGTTATTTTTCTTTCTCTCTCCAAGACAACTTTATAAGCAGGAACTTCAGGGGAAATAATTTTATTATCAATGACAGTTGAGCTTACACTTTCTAAAACTTCTCTATTTTCCCTGTCTGTGGAATTTATGAGATACCAAACGTGTTTAGGAAAGTAATTTGAAGTAACACTGTGGCCTTAATATGGGAAGTACTAAAACCTCTAATTGTATTTCAGGTAGTAGATCAATTCAACCTTCCGTAATAGTAACCTAAAATACAGAAGGCATTTGTGTGCTGTTAGTGCTCAAACTTTTATAGGTTCCCAATATTATGTTTACTTAAAATGCCTAAGTATAGTTACATCATGATAAAAAAGAGCCTAAATTCAGACTCTTTCAAATTCATAGTCTTAGATCCTAAATACAGCAACCAAGAAGATTATACTCTCTGATCTGAAAACAGGGTGACCTATTGATTATCTTTTCCAAGAAACAGAGATCTCTGAATGCAGTCCATTTGTCACTCCACTCATGAAATTTCAGGGTTAAAAAGATTGGACAAAAATCACCATTTTCTTTTGTCCATGACATTTTCTTATGAGTATGTATAAAAGTAAGCAGGAGAAGAGCAGAATTTTAAAAAATACTTTCTATATTGGCATGGGTTTCTTACATAGAATAAATTCATGTCATTACCGACTCCTCAGCAAGTGAATTTTTCTCTGATTCTTAGTGTGCTTTTCCTTAAGTTATATTTAGAAAGTAGAAATAACTTTCTATTGATATCCTACCCATAGCATAGTCGCCCAATACTGCTTTATTTCAACAACATATTTGGAGGAAAAAGACCGCTTGTCTTTCCACCATGTGCATTTGAAGATTAAAACACTGGATCATTTAAATGCCCTGTGGTGAGAGATTTTTTAAAAAATGTAATGCAACCTGCTTTGAATTCACTATCCACCTGAAACATATTTATTTTCACTGTGAATGAAAGTAGGCCTCATTTCCTCATTTTACCTTGATGATTATGAACTTTTTACACAACCAAATTTTCTACTGATTATAATTTGATGAAGAAAATGTCAGAAAAATTAAATCAAATCTAAGTGGCATTCCTCTGGAAAATACATATAAATAAGTCCCCATATCTCCCCATTCCCCCCGCTCTGCATTTACTAGGTTGCTAAATCTAGGTTTCTGTAAAAAAATGTGATGTTACTGAAACGATTCATTATAGATATAGAGAAGATCACTTATTCTTTGTGTCTTTCCAAAGCCTTTACAAAAACATTTGTCACTGTCAAAACTATGAATATGCATGCTTTAGTTGCAGATGAGCTACAGCACAGCTATTCACCATCGTTATAAATCAGCCACTCCTTGGAATATCATTTCTTGTTGCCACATGAAAGGTTAGCAGAAAGGAAAAGTTTTTTCCCTACCATTTCTTACTTCTTGTGGAAATCTGTTCCCTCAGGTGACATTTATAAACGAAACTGCAGTTCTGTTAATGCTTGTGAAAAGTATTAGCTGTCAGCATATCTGTACTCAGTTGCTCCATCTGTTTGTCTTAATTCAATTTGTCTTTATTGTCCCCATCCTGTGATAATCGCTAGTGTCATCTAAAATTTATAAATGGAATCATGGGTTCTAGTGTGTTTATTTGGGGTCTTTATTAAAAGCTGAGGTAAAAGTACAAATAACTCAATGATTTTACCTTGATTTTCTCAGTTGATGAAATTCACCCCCCGCAAAATTTATTGATTCCCTTGTTTATATGATGTAATTTCATAAAGTTTGCTGCATTGCTGAATCCCAAATCTCTATATGACAAATGATTTAAAGGTACATTATATTCAAAACAGTTATTTAAAGAGGTGCAGATTATGAGTAATTACATCATTTGAAGAAAATTTATGTGTTCACCAAATTCAGTGTGTTGGTATTCAGATAGCAAGAATGCAAATTAGGTTCTCGGCATTTAAATTACACATGAAAACATAATTTAAAGCATATATTCTGAATACACATAGCCCCACGTTATACTATTTGGGTTTGTGTACAAGAAGCAAGATTATTGTATTTAGTAATGCAAAAGTTAGCACATAAAATATAAACTTCTATCCACTTGGAATTAAGGGCTGAGAATTGTATGTACATTATTACATTTAAATCTCCTTTAAATTGGGATCTATTCTGATTCCATTCTGTAAGAAATGGTGCTTAAACTCTTTGGATATTATTTTGGCAAACAATTCAGTAGCACATGTTAGTCAAATTCACATGCTTCAGATTACTTTCCTTATTAATACTCACAGTTATCCTTCTAACTTGTCCCCCCTTCATTTCTTAACAATAACAAAACATACAGAAGTAGAATTTGAAGTTAAAATTAATAAAACCTTTCTCTAAATTATTTCTTAAATACCAATATATGATATTTCTTCAGACTAAAGATAACATAGCTGTAAGGGATTATGTATTTATAAAGATGTATCTTATTATACATACATCTTATTCTAGTGTTATTTTGTATGGTACTGCAATTACTTATGTAGTTTAAGGATCTGTACATTTCTTGATCTACTGATTTACTCTTTACAATATAATATTTTAATTGTATGATTTCAAAAGCTCGGCAGGGCAACATCTTGACTTAACAATGCATCTTTCTCATCATATGCAACCATATGGAGGTTTACTATACAATTGCTTTATGTTTATGTGGTTAGATCTAGGAAATACTTTTAAGTACATTGTTACTCTTGTTATGTATGTGTGTGTGTGTGTGTGTGTGTGTGTGTGTGTGTGTAGCATATGTGTGTGTTTCTATGTTATAGAAATCTTACTGAATTGTGGAAAAAATTTTAAATTATTTTGCCACTAAATTTCAAGGAAACACCTACTTTATATGTTGAAATATCTATGTGCTAGTCTTCTGTAGAACTCCTTTCTATCATTTGTATCAAATTTATCCCTGTAGTTGTTTCATAATCATTCCTCAGGCATAACCACTTCACTTCCTTCACTTTATAGAACAATTCTTGCTAACCTGAAAAATTGTTCAGATCAACTTTGATAAAAAATTGTTCTGATCAACTCTGATCAAAAATTGTTCTGATCGATCATTCTTCAGGCATATCCACTTTGCTTCCTTTGCTTTATAGAACAATACTTGCTATCCTGTGAAATTGTTCTGATGAATTTTAGTTTGCAGTAAAGTTTCTCCTATATACTTGTGGAGGTTTTTTTTTCCAGCTAGAATGTAGCCTTTGAAAAGATAATTTTTATACTTATTTTATAATAGTCATTGTACTCAACAGTCTTAATAAATAAATATCAATTGATTTGTTAACAATAAAATAAACTCTTACATACATATATTTGTAGCTATATATATGTGTGTATCTCTCTCTCTGTGTCTATATATATATATATATATATATATATATATATGCATATTGTATGTGGATCTAACATTCTGGGGCCTTGAGAATGGTGAGCCTCTTCTCACAGCTTCACTAAGCAGTGGCCCGGTGGAGATTCTGTGATGGGGCTCCAACCCCATGTTTTCCTTCCTCACTGACTTAGCAGAGGTTGTCTATAAGGACCCTGCCCCTGTAGCAAATGTTTCCCTGGACATCCAGGAGTTTCCATACATCCTCTGAAATCTACACAGAAAGATGTATATCTGTGACAGAGTCTTGCTCATTCACCCAGGTTGGAGTGCAGTGGTAGGATGATCACAGCTCACTACAGTCTCAACATCCTGGACTCAAGCAATCCTCTCACCTCAGCCTCTGATTTGGGAGGGGCCAGGAGCAGAATGATATGATTTGGCTGTGTCCTCACCCAAATCTGATCTAAATTTGAATCTCCATGTATTGTGGGAAGGACATCATAGGTGATGATTAGATTATGGGGGCAGATCCTTCATGCTGTTCTCCTAATAATGAATGAGTTCTCACAAGATCTTTTGGTTTTATAAGGGACTCTTCTCTTTGTTCTGTACTTCCCTCTCCTGCAATCATGTGAAGAAGGACATGTTTGCTTCCTCTTCTATCATGATTGTAAGTTTCGTGAGTCCTCCCTAGCCATGTGCAACTGTGACTCAATTGAATCTTTTTACTTTATAAATTGTCCAGTCTCAGGTATTTTTTCATAGCAGCATCAAAACAGACTAATACACCCAGCCAAATATTTTTAATAGTACCAGTATTTGACATTCATGTCAGAGGAAATTAGTTGTTAAATTTATAGACTGAAAAGTTTTACTAACTCACATATAATAATCAAAAGCATTTTTATTTATTTTACCTAACAGCCACTGTGTTCACAGAGGCCTTGAAATATAGCTTTAAATTTTTAATAAGACAGGTAACTAAGTCAACTTCAAATGTGACTTTGCATTGAAAGACATAGTGTCAGATTCTGGAGAAAAATTCTTAGTTGAACATTAAGCACTTTCTTTAACCAATTAGAAAAACATGTTTTCTTCACTTTGCTGAATATTTTTAATAAATTGTATGCAATAAAGTTTCAGTTAGTGTAGAATGTATTGTGGTGTGAGTTATCTTCCTATGCACTAATGAGATACTTGTTTTGGATTTGGCAAAGTGCAAAGAGTTGATAGCTGTAAAGCAAAATACAGATAAAGGATGGAGCATTTTCTATTTAGCAGAAAATTTCCTTGACTAATATCTTTAGTTTGATCTGAATCTTGTCTTTCAACTTCATACTGCCTTTCCTCTACCAATTTATATATGAAATGCAATGAGCAAACTGCTTTCTTCTTTGGTTGGCATCTTCCCATACCTGTTACCATTTACCTTTTTGTTCAATAAAGATGGTCTAAAAATTCAGCAAATGTTTGCATTTTTAAAGACCAATGAAATTATTTTTAAAGATAAAATGTATTTAAAGTATCCACACTTTCTTTTTTGTTTTAAACATTGAAGCTTCTAACAATCAGCGGTTTAAGTCCTGGTCTCTTCATGTCAGTGTTTCTCTCTCCCTCTCTTTCTCCCTTTTATTCTTTTCTTTCTCTCTTTTCCTCTGCTTTTCACTCCTTCTTTCCTCCCTTCCATTACTATCTTTTCATTCCAAATAAGTTAGAGAAAATTAGAGACACATTTTCAATGATAGTTAGTTTAAAAATAAAATCAGGAAGACTGCAAGATGGCCAAATAAGAACAGCTCTGGATTGCAGTTCCCAACGAGACCAATGTAGAGGATGAGTGATCACTGCATTTCCAAACATGTTTTACTGCCCACAGACCAGGAGATTCCTGGGCCAAAAAGCACCGTGAGTTTCCAGCATGGCTGTTTCAACTGGCACTGTGGATTTCCACACAAAACCTCACACAAATCTGGGTGTTCATTTCAACTGGCACTTGGAATACCTGGGAGACAGAATCACCCACTAAACTGAAAAAGAGAGGGCTGAAACAGGGAGGCAGGTGATCTGGCTCAGGGGGTCCCACCCCCACAAAGACCTGCAATCTGAAATGCTCTGGATTGAGAATTTCACAGCAAATGCAGCTGGAACCAGGACAGTCCAGCTTGGTGGGGGGAAGGGTGTCTGCATTACTGAAGCCGTCCACCCCTACTGAGGTTGTCTGCCATTACCGAGGCAGTCTGCCATTACTGAGGAAGTCCACCATTACTGAGGCAGCCCACCATTACTGAGGCAATCTTCCATTACCAAGGCAGTCTGCCATTACCGAGGCAGTCCACCATTACTGAGACAGACCACCATTACAGAGGCAATTCTAACTGTACCTCTGTAAACAAAATCACAAGGAACTTTACACAGTAGCTGGGAAGAACCTATGGCAGCTCAGCAAGCCTCTGCTGGCAGACTGTGACTAGACTACCTCCTTGCTGGGCAGGGCATCTCTGAGCAAAGACAGCAGCACATCAGGAATTTATAAAGAAAGCCCCACCTTCCCAGGACAGAGCACCTGGGAAAAAAGGCAATTATGAGTTCCGCTGAAGCAGACTTAAATGTACCTCCCAGCAGCTCTGAACAGAACAATGGAGCTCTCAGCAGAGCACTTGAGCTCCTATAAGGAACAGACTGTCTTCTCAAGCAGCTCCTCAGCCCCCACATATCCAAAGAGACACCTCATAAAGGAGAGCTCAGGCTGACATCTGGCGGCTACCCTTCTGGGAGGAAGATAATAGAAGAAGAAACCACCAGCAACCTTACTGTTCTGCACCCCATGCAGGTGATCCCCAGGCAAGCAGGGTCTGAAGTTGACCTCCCTCAGTCCTACAGCAGAGGGTCCTGACTGTTAGAAGGAAAACTAAAAAACAGAAAGAAATAGCTTCAACATCAACAAAAAGGAAGTCCACTCAGATACCCCACCTGAAAGACACCAACTACAAAGACCACAGTAGATAAATTCATGAAGATGGGAAGAAAAAAGCACAAATAGGATGAAATCACTAAAAACCAGAATGCTTCTTCTCCTCCAAGGGCTCACAACTTCTCACCAGCAAGGAAACAAAGCTGGATGGAGAATGAGTTTGATGAATTGACAGAAACAGGCTTCAAGAAGTGGGTAATAACAAACTTCTCTGAGCTAAAAGAACATGTTATAACCCAATGCAAAGAAACTAAGAACCTTGAAAAAAGGTTTGATGAAATGTTAACAAGAATAAACAGCTTAGAGAAGAAGAATATAAATGACTTGATGGAGCCGAAAAGCACAACATGAGAACTTCACAAAGCATATACAAGTTTCAATAGCTGAATCAACCAAGCAGAAGAAAGGATATCAGAGATTAACGATCAACTCAATGAAATAAAATGAGAAGGCCAGATCAGAGAAAAAAGAGTAGAAAGAACCAAACAAAGCATATAAGAAGTATGGAATTATGTGAAAAGACCTAATCTACACTTGATTGGTGTACCTGAATGTGACGAGGAGAATGAATCCAAGCTGGTAAACACTCTTCAGGATATTATCCAGGAGAACTTCACCAACCTAGCAAGGCAGGCCAACATTCAAATTCAGGAACTACAGAGAACACCACAAAGATATTCCTCAAAAAGAGCAACCCCAAGGCACCTAATCATCAGATTCACCAGGGTTGAAATGAAGGAAAAAATGCTAAGGGCCGACAAAGAGAAAGGTCAGGTCACCCACAAAGGGAAGCCCATCAGAGTCATTGCAGATCTCTCAGCAGAATCCCTACAAACCAGAAGAGGGAGGGGGCTGATATTCAACATCTGTAAAAAAAGAATTTTCAACCTAGAATTTAATTTTCAGCCAAACTAAGCTTCATAAGTGAAGGGGAAATAAAATCCTTTACAGAGAAGCAATTACTGAGAGATTTTGACACCACCAGGCCTGCCATTCAAGAGCTCCTGAAAGAAGCACTAAACATGGAAAGGAACAACCAGTAGCAGCCATGCAAGAAATGTACCAAATGGTAAAGACCATTGACACAGTGAAGAAACTGCTTCAATTAATGGGCAAAACAACCAGTTTACATCAAAATGGCAGGATCAAATTCACCCATAACAATATTAACCTTAAATGTAAATGGGATAAATGCCCCAATCAAAAGATGTGCTATATTCAGAAAACCCAACTCACGTGCAAGAACACACATAGGCTCAAAATAAAGGGATGGAGGAAGATTTATCAAGCAAATGGAGAGCAAAGAAAAGCAAGAGTTGCAATCCTAGTCTCTGATAAAATGTACTTTAAAACAGCAAAGATCAAAAGAGACAAAGAAGGGTATTACATAACGGTTAAAGGGTCAATGCAACAAGAAGAGCTAACAATCCTAAATATATACACACCCAATAAAGGAGCACCCAGATACATAAAGCAAGTTCATAATTAACTACAAAGAGACTTAGACTCCTGCACAATAATAGTGGGAGACATTAACTCTCCACTATCAATATTAGAGATATTAACAAGACAGAAAATCAACATGGATATCCAGGACTTGAACTCATATCTGGACCAAGTGGACCTAATAGACATTTACAGAACTCTCCACCCCCAAACCACAGAATATACATTCTTCACAGCACCACTTTGCACTTAATCTAAAATTGACCACATAATTGGAAGTAAATCACTCCTCAGCAAATGCAAAAGAATGGAAATCATAACAAACAGTCTCTCAGACCACAGTGCAATCAAATTAGAACTCAGGATTAAGAAACTAACTCAGAATTGCACAACTTCATGGAAACTGAACAACTGGCTCCTGAATATTGATTGGATAAACAACAAAATGAAAGCAAAAATAAAGATGTTTTTCGAAACCAATGAGAACAAAGACACAACATGCCAGAATATCTGGGACACATTTAAAGCAGTGTCTAGAGGGAACTTTATACCAATAAATGCTCACCAGAGAAGCAAAGGAAGATCTAAAATTGACACGCTATCATCAAAATTGAAAGAGCTATAGGAGCAAGATCAAAAACAACTCAAGAGCTAGCAGAAGACAATAAATAACTAAGATCAGAGCAGAACTGAAGGAGATAGAGACAACACAACCCTTCAAAAAAAATCAATAAATCCAGAAGCTGGAATTTTAAAAAGATCAACAAAATAGACAGATTGCTAGCCAGATTAATATAAAAGAAAGAGAGAAAAATCAAATAGATGCAATAAAAAGGATACAGATGATATTATCACCAATTCTATAGAAATACAAACTACCATCAGAGATTACTACAAGCAATTCTATGCTCACAAACAAATAAACCTGGAAGAAATGGATAAATCTCTGGATACTTACACCCTCCCAAGTCTAAACCAGGAAGAAGTTGAAATCCTGAATAGACCAATAACAAGGGTTGAAGTTGAGGCAGCAATTAATAACCTACCAACTAAGAAAAGCCCAGGTTCAGATGGTTTCATACCCAAATTCTACCAAGGTACAAAGAGGCACCGGTACCATTTCTTCTGAAACTATTCCAAACAATACAAAAAGAGGGAATCCTTCCCAAATCATTTTATAAGACCAACATCATCCTGATACCAAAACCTGACAGAGACTCAACAAAAAAACCTTCAGGCCAATCTCCATGATGAATATAAATGCAAAAATCTTTAATAAAATACTGGCAAACTGATTGGAACAGCACATCAAAAAGCTTACCCATCACAATCAAGTAGACTTTATCCCAGGGATGCAAGGCTGGTTCAACATACACAAGTCTATAAATGTAATCCACCACATATGCAGAACCAAAGGTAAAACCACGTGATTATCTCAATATATGCAGAGAAGGCCTTTGACAAAATTCAATAGCCCTTTATGCTAAAAACCCTCAATAAACTAGGTATCAATGGAACATATCTCAAAATAATAAAAGCAATCTACAACAAACTCACAACCAAGATCATACTGAATGGGCAAAAACTGGAAGCATTCCCTTTGAAATCTGGCACTAGACAAGGATGCCGTCTCTCACCACTCCTATTCAATATGGTACTGGAAGTTATAGTCAGAGCAACTAGGCAAGAACAAGAAATAAAGGGTATTCCATTAGGAAAGGAGGAAGTCAAATTGTCTCTATTTGCAGAGGACATGATTGTGTATTTACAAGACCCCATCATCGCAGTCCAAAATCTCCTGAAAGTCATAAGCAACTTCAGCAAAGTCTCAGGATACAAAAATCAATGTGCAGAAATCACAAGCATTCCTATACACCAATAACAGACTAACAGAGCACCAAATCATCAGTGAACTCCCATTCACAATTGCTACAAAGAGAATAAATTACCTAGGAATACAACTAACAAAGCATGTAAAAGATCTCTTCAAGGAGAACTACAAACCACTGCTTAAGGAAGGAAGAGAGGACACAGATGGAAAAATATTCCATTCTCATGGTTAGGAAGAATCAACGTTGTAAAAATGGCCATACTGTCCAAAGTAATTTATAGATTCAATGCTAACCCCATCAAGCTACCAATGATTCTCTTCGCAGAACCAGAAAATACCACCTTAAACTTCATGTGGAACCAAAAGAGAGCCCACATAACTAAGACAATCCTAAGCAAAAAGATCAAAGCTGGAGGCATCAAGCTACCTGACTTCAAACTATACTATAAGGCTACAGTAATCAAAAAAGCATGGTAATGGTACCAAAACAGTGATATAGATCAATGAAACAGATCACAGGCCTCAGAGGAAACACCACACATCTACAACCATCTGATCTTTGACAAACCTGACAAAAACAAGCAATGGGGAAGGGATTCCCTGCTTAATAAATAGCATTAGGAAAACTGGCTAGCCATGGGCAGAAAGAAGAAACTGGACCCCTTTCTGACACCTTACACTAAATTAACACCAGATGGATTAAAGACTTAAACATAAGACCTAACATCATAAAAACCCTAGAAGAAAACCTAGGCAAAACCATCAGGACATAGGCATAGGCAAGGAATTCATGACTAAAATACCAAATTCACAGGTAACAAAAGCAGGAATAGTCAAATGGGATCTAACTAAACTCCTGAGCTTCTATACAGCAAAAGAAACAATTATTAGAGTGAACCAGCAACCAACAGAATTGGAAAAAATTTTTGCAATCTACCCATCTGACAAAGGGCTAATATTGAAAATCTACAAAGAACTAAAACAGATTTACAAGAAACAAACAAACCCATTTAAAAGTGGGTGAAGGATATGAACAGAAACTTTTCAAAAGAAGACATATACGAGGCCAACAAACATATGAACAAAGTTCATCATCACTGGTCTTTGTAGAAATGCAAATCAAAACCACATTGAGATACCATCTCATGCCAGTTAGAATGACGGTCATTAAAAAATCTGGAGACAACAGATGCTGGCAAGGATGTGGAGAAATAGGAACAATTTTACACTGTTGGTGGCAGTGTAAATTAGTTTAACCATTGTGGAAGACAGTGTAATGATTCCTCAAGGACCTAGAAATAGAAATGCCATTTGACCAAACAATCCTATTACTGGGTATATATCCAAAGGATTATAAATCGTTCTCTTATAAAGACACATGCACAAGTATGTTTATAGCGGCATTGTTTACAATAGCAAAGACCTGGAACCAACCCAAATGCCCATCAACAATAGATTGGACAAGGCAAAAGTGGCACATATACACCATGGAATACTATGCAGCCATCAAAAACGATGAGTTCATGTCCTTTGTAGGGACATGGATGAATCTGGAAACCATCATTCTCAGCAAAGTGACACAAGAACAGAAAATCAAACACTGCACACTCTCACTCATAGGTGAGTGTTAAATAATGAGAACACACGGACACAGGGAGGGAAGCATCGCACACTGGGGTCTGTTGGTGGGGGCTGTGGGAGGGACAGCAGGGGTGGGGAGGTTGGGGAGGGATAACATAGGGAGAAATGCCAGATATAGGTAAAGGGGGGATGGAGGCAGCAAAACACATTGCTATGTATATACCTATGCAACAATCCTGCATGATACACACATGTACCCCAGAACCTAAGCTACAAAAAAAAATTGCAGAAAAAAATAATAAAAATTAATAAAATCAGATTTAATGGAGAAAAACTCATCTATTGTCAAAAGTAAAAGAGAAAATTAATTCATTTATAATAACACTAATGTTGAAAATATGCTTCAATATAGGAGAGTAAAACAATTCCCCACTAAAATTATTTATGTTCAAATATTTAAATTAAAGATAGAAATACAATGGTGTGATTAGCATTTTGATTCTGGTGAGCCTGACTAATCACCTTTTGTTAAATATGATCAATTTGTGTGTCAAAAAAGTTTTCTTAGTTTATATATATATATATATGTATATTATATATATATATAAATAAATATATAAAAATAAATAAATAAATAAATATATATATATATATATATATATATATATATATATATATATAAATTTCCCTATAGTTTTTTCTTCACTTTGGTTAAATGTGTTTTAAACAATGAATATACTTCTCTCCTTCCATAGGAGCTAAAGCTAATAATAATCTGTCACAAGGGATCATTCATTTGGGAGTGACATATCTGTCTGTACTGCAGAGTAAAACTTTATGAATAATTCACTTTCCTTTCACTAGATATTTCTGATTCTATGTTGTATTAACTTTCCAGGATATATTTTTGCACTCTGTAGAGAATGTGACTTACACAATCTACTAGCAATAGAAATCTGACTGTTAGAGGTTAAAGGAACAGTAAAGATCAAATTCCACTTTTGAATTCTGCAGATGGGATATTTGGAACTTGGCAAGTTAATGGTTTTCTCCAAGGTCACATCTAGACAGAAGTCAAGCCAAGATAAAAATCAAGAGAAAAGCAGTGATATGGTGGGAGAAGTGTTCCAAACTCAGCCATGTTTCAGAATCCTTTTGATACTAGCTAAGTTCTGAATGCAAGGTAACGTATGACAAATAGTAAGTTTTGAAGAAATACCTAAGCATAAAGTGAACATGACTTACATTATATCATATAAAATAGTGGGAATAAAAAAGTATACAAATTACTTGATAAAATAAAATATACAAGTGTGAAAGACTATAAAGAGGTATCTGTTAGAAAAATTAGTAAGGTTTTTATATAGAAATAAAACTGTAAATAACACTGAGGAGGCAGAGGGGTCTATAAACAGAGAGTTAAAGAAATGAATCATCTTGCTAAAACCTAAGAGAGATAGATTATTTTGTTATTTTCTCTTGTTTATTTGATTCACCTAAACTTATTCATTGCTTTTTAAAAGGCTATCAATTTAATTCTGGACTTGAATTTATTCTAAGTCTCTCAATTTTGGTTTGTTTGCTTTCTCTCCTTTTCCTTTTCTTGCTTCATTATTCTTCCTGAAAAAGGTTTTTACTTAATCATATAATAACTTACAGCATTTGAGGGATAGATACAAGATGTTGAAGCTTCTGAGACAATTGTCTTGTTTTCTGATTATTTTATACATGCTAATATTACATATACGATTTTTAATAATATATTCTTGCTTATGTATATATAATATCTTCTCCTTTGCTCTGTGGATTTAAATAAAAATTTTAAACTGTTTTTTCCTTGCTTTGTTTTAGCTTCTTCTAGTTTCCTTTTTGTTTTTTCTATCGATTTACTTTGCTTTCTGTTATGTTAGATCTTCTAAGAGTTATTAGACTGGTTTCTTCCAGCTGTGAAACTTCCTTTTGCTCTGATTGGACTCTGATTTTTCCTTTGCCCCATCAGCCTGGGGTATTAGAGGGAGACTGGAAATGAAAAGAAAGAAGGAACAGACTCGGCTGCTCCTTTCAGCCCTACCCTGGAACTGTCTCATCACAGTGGATACACTGGGATTCCTGGTTTCCTTTTTCTTTTCTTCATTATTAGAACCATTCTTATTCTACTCCTTCTTAGAAAAAAGCAGCAGCCAGATTGTGCTTCTTCCTTGGAGATCTGACTCCCTGTTCCATACAGCCTCTTCTCTGAACTCTTGCCTTAATGTGCACTGGGCAACAGTGTCTCTTCAACATCTACACAGTCCTTCCTCCAAAATTCTGAATTCTCATCACAACGTCTTTTCTTTTTACTCCATCCTTCAAATTGATAGCTGTTTTTGCATTTGCCACCTGTATTACCTGTGTTTTCTTTTTCTATCCCTGTACTTAAAAAACAAAACAAAACAAAACCTTCTGTTACTCATTTCTTGGTTCCATGTTATGATATGATATGATTTGATATGATATGACATGATATGATATGAACTTGACTGATACTGGACCTTTCCACGTGGGTCCTCATTCTCAGTTATTCATTAACATTGTAAAATTAAGAACTAAGCTACCTACTCAGAACTGCATCAGCAGATAGCTTCATTACTATGTAAGGACCCCATTTCACTGAGGCTCTTCAAAGTCTTTATAACAAGGTACTTTCTCTGATCTCCTTGGACTTTTTAGAGATAGCCCTTCGATTACTTGCCAGAGGGATAACCACCCAGCTATTTGGTGTGCAAAGCTGAAGAAGAAAAAGACAGAGCCACATTTTCTACATGTAAACTCCCAAGTAACACCACCTTTTTCTGATCTTTACCTCAACCTTATCCAATATAGTATCCAGTACTTCTAAGTTCTATACCTCCCTGGCATTCAGAGAACAATCTGGGCCGTTTATCATTTATTCACTCTGTAAAACTTCTGCCTGTAGTTTTCTCTGTGGAGATCATGGCTGTTTAACATACAATCTGCTTTTTAGTAAAATTGATGAATTATTATATTTGTTAGTGCCCTATGTTTTTTCCATTTAATAGACGTGTACATTTTAATTAGCTATTATCTTAAATTGTTCCTTTCATTTAGAAAATTGAAAACCTTCCCTCTTTTATAAAGACATCAAAAGTTTAATGAAAATAAAAGCGTTCTCCTCTTATAATAGTGGCAATGGGAGTATAACATACACAATATTTTGAATGACAATTTAGCAATATAAAATAAGTTTCCAGCCCCAATGGAAAAAATTTTGAAACACAATTTTCTCTACTTTAGAATAAGCAAAAATTTGAAATACATAAATATTCATATATAAGAATGCCCACCTGTAATAATAAAATGTGTAAAATAATCAAAGTACTCTAACCTTAGTGATTAGATCATATTTAAGCTGTCTCATAGAAATAAGTATTTCTGAAAAGTTAAGAAACATTTTTTCTGAAAGTTCGTTAAGTAAAAATCACTATATGTAAGTCTCAATTTAATAAAATAAAAATAATTATTTATGCATATGCATAGAAAATAGAAGTGAAATGCAATGAAAAAATATGTATTTAAATATAAAACTGATATACAGTAGTTATGTAATTATCTATTTTAAATATTTTGAAAAACATCTTATATTTAATTATGTGAAACACTCTTCACTGGAAATATTCAACTAGGATTGTTTATCCAAGAAAATAATAGCTGAAATATTGATTCTACCCAGTGGTTCAACTTATGTTTTGGCTTCATCTTCTGGATGCAAAATGTTAATTTAATAATAATTATACAATAATAAGGCATAAATGATTGTCATGATGTATGTAATGGCTTGCTAATACTTAACAGCTATTTGACATGTTGTGTCCATTCTTACAACACTTATGAGAGAAGTGCTATTTCTGTTCATTTGATTGTTCAGAAAATTGAAGTTTTACAACATGCTAAGTGATGCTTCTCAGTTATATTGCATGTTAGGAGCAGAATTTGGACCGGGATTTAAAAAGCTCGACTTGAGGACCAATGATTTCAGCACAGCAGCGAGTAACAAAATGGACTTTGGTGTCTCAGTATATCTCAAGAGTGCAGACTTTCTCCATCTTACTGCACATGGTACACAATGCACGTGATTCAGAACTGCTGATATCTGCTTATAATCTTAACTCATACAAAGCTTAGTTATGTTAGTGACAAGACTGGAAAAACAAGTAGGCTTTGTAGGAATTGCCTTTAATAATGACATTTTATTTGAAGAGTAGTTATTAAGTGTTAGATAATAATATTTTTTAAAAGTCTTAATATGAAGAATTTAAAGGGGATAATTTGCTATGAGACCTGCTCACTAGGACCAATTATAAAGTTACCAGAAGTTTAATATTGACATTTAGAATAATCTTTATATGTTACAAAACAACCATTAGGAATATTTTTAATACTACATCATAACAAAATATGTTTATAACATAAAAGTAAATTCAAGACAAAAAACTCAAATTATTGGCTTATGATTATGTTGATGAAAATAATATAATTCACAATTAAAAAATCAAACATATAGGAAAAATTCCACATATTTATCAGTGCCTCTATTTGGACAATGAAACAATAGGCAATATTTTCTCAAACTTGTATGTCATTTAACAATATTTATCAATGCATTTATATGTTTACATTTAAATTAAAAAAATAGAAATAGGGCCAGGTGCGATGGCTCATGCCTGTAATTTCAGCACTTTGGGAGACTGAGAGGGACTGATCATCTGAGGTCAGAAGTTCCAGACCATCCTGGCCTACATGGTGAAACCCCGTCTCTACTATAAATACAAAAATCAGCCAGACATGGTAGTGCTGGCCTGTAGTCCCAGCTACTTGGGAGGCCGAGGCAGGAGAATTGCTTCAACCTAGGAGGGGGAGGCTGCAGTGAACTGACATCACACCACTGCATTCCAGCCTGGGCAACAGAGTAAGAGTCTGTCTCAAAAAAAAAAAAAAAAGAAATAGGTTGCATGGCATTAAATATTTAACAAAATAAGACATATGACATAGACTATAATAGGTACATTTAAATATATCTAAAACATTTTCAAAGACAAGAAAAGGAAAGAATACATTTCCAGAAAGACATGTTTTAGTGTAGGGGCTAAAATTAAATAGAGAAGATAAGGTCAATGACTTGTCAGCTATGAGAACTAAACTGAGTTCTATAACATGATTCAAGAATGTAAGTTTTTGTTTATTTTGTTTATTTATTTTTTTTGCAGAAACAGTGTCCTGTTCTGTCACCCAGGCTGGAGTGCAGAGGTGTAGTCATAGCTTGCTCTACCTCACCCCAAAGTTCTAGGCTTAAGTGATTCTCCTGCTTCAGCCTCCCGAATAGTTGAGACTAAAAGTACTTTCCAGTAAGCTTGGCTATTTTAAAATTATTTTCTAGAGATATGTTGCCCAGGCTAATCTAGAACTCAAGTATGTGATTCTGTGGTAAACCAGTTTACATTTGTATTCCAATACTTTCTGTATTTATTATTTGACATTAATTTGTCTAGGATTAATTTTTATATTAAATCATTCTCATTTTTATAATAGACCTTATTAATTTCTGATAAAATGCATTTTATATATGAGTATTAATTCAAATTAACATGAAGTAGAGTAAACACAGAGTTAAGTTATTTTATTTCAGAAAAATGAAGCTGACAATAATTGAAAATAAGTATAGACAACTAAGTTAAGCCTGTTGAGTGTTTACTGTCACCTCGAATACCTTTTGATTCTTTCTATTGGTATTTTACATTTATTTAAGAGAAGATAAATTATTTAATTCCTAATTTAAATGTGTGGTTTCAAATGTAAAAATCCCTGAACATGGTACCTCATTCATCACGAGGCATACAATGCCTGATAACAAATTATTAATATTAATATTATTATTATTATTTTGAGACAGAAGTTTGTTCTGTCACATAGGCTAGAGCCTGGAGTGCAGTAGAATGATCACAGCTCATTGAAGCCTTGACACCTGGACGTAAGTGACCTTCCCACCTCAAGATCACAAGACATGCATAACCATACCTGCTTACTATTTTTTCTTTTAGTAAACATGAAGTCCCCCTATGTTGTCCAGGCTAGTCTCAAACACCTGGGCTCAAACCATCTTCCCACCTCAGTCTCCAAAAATACTGGTGTTACAGGTGTGAGCTGCCATGCCCAGCCCTGATACCAAATTTTTGGTTGAAAGTAGTTTAAGGCTAGATCTCTTTTTAAAATTTTCAACCAAAAACATATATGCATATTATATATTAGGCTATTTAAATTCAAAATTGAATAGGAAACTACTCTTAACCCTACAACTTTAGTCTTCTAGAAAGGACTAAATTAATGTACAAATTAATGTGCAAAATAATTATTGCACTGCATTGTGAAAATTCTATAAATAGATCAATATAGACACTGCAATGAAGAAGCCATGGGAACTCTAGGACAAATTCACAAAAGATCAGACATTCATTTCAGGACTTGAAAGATGAATAGGAACTAGCTTGGTAAACAAGATTTGGAAAAAGATATTCCTGGCAGAGAAAAAAGATCCAAACATTCTAGATATATTATATTTCTTGTATCTCGAAAGGAAATGATGAATGGTCAGGCCGGAAAGTTCTGCTGGGTTTATTGGTTATGAAAATATTATGCAAATTGGGATTGCTGAGCACCTAAAAGTAGAGAATTTATATCAAAACAAGGAGAAAAGATATAGGAGCAAAAATGTAAGGTACTAGTTAAATTTTTATTAAAAAAAAATAGAAATAGGGCCAGGTGCAATGGCTCATGCCTGTAATTCCAGCACTTTGGGAGACCGAGAGGGGCTGATCACCTTAATGTTTGAAAGTTTGCTGATTTTAGCACACCTACAATATATATTCTTATTTGTTATATCAAAAATGCTTAAGAGGCGTATGATACAACCTCAATTATTAGGCAGAAAAAGTAACCACAGCCTAGAGACTGTAGTTGTAAGAATTAAAAAAATAAAAAGACAACTGTCTCAAACACAGCATGAGAGATGAGTCTTTAAAGAGAGAATGAAGTAATATAGTATGGATCAAGCTTCAATTCACATATACTAAGAAGTTTCGGATTTTAATCGTTTATTCTAAACTGAAAGACAATTTAAAAAGCCTTGCTTTTTCTTTTAAAAAAGATAATTAATAACAGCTTAAAATTGTACTAGTTAATCTCCCACTGAATGTCATCAATATCAAAATTAGATTCCTCAAGGACATTGAGGGAGGGGGGGAAAGAAACAGTAAAGCAATTAACTGGGTTTTCTACTCATTAAGTTCTCATAATTACATTTTCAGGATTAAATGCAGTATGTGAGAGTCCTGCCAATTTACTCCAGATAGTGAAAATAACTTTGTTCAGTGTTGGAAAAGTTGAACTCTTCATTAAACATTAACAAATTAAAGTTTACCTGGAATGATTAAGAAAATTATAGTCCCTAAAACTGTTTATTTGAATGAATCATTAATTTTTTGTTTTCTATCATACTAAATTTCATTTGCTTTTACAAAACAAATAAAAACTAATAAGTCTTATAACTTATTTTTTTTCTGTTAGGCCACTGGGATTAGGGAGAATGGTTGATATATATGAAGTTTTTCAGTCATGTGATTAATTTAAAGAACCTCTCTGATACTTTTTAGTGTGTGTGAATAAAAGTGACATATTTGAATACTTAAAGTTCAACATTGTTCTATTTTGGTTTTCTTGGAAAGTACATTTAGGAAAGTTTAAAAAGACATACAAGTAATTCTCTCCTCCATCTGAGTTATAGAACAACTAAGAGAAAAATGAGATAAAAAACCTAAAGAAATAATGCGAAAGACGATGCTGTCTTCATTGCTATTGAAACAGGTATTTGAGAATTTGACTTATACCTCAGGAAGGTGTGCTCTCTCCTACAGAAGTTCACTTCACTTAGAGCTGGCTCTTTACCTTCCTAACACATGTGAGGCAACAAATGGACCCAACGTCATCTACAGTGGAGCTTTTTATACCTGAGAGGAAACAGCAGGTGTAAAGAAGACTTTGCGCTGCTGCTAACATTATGCCATTAAAATTAGAACTCTTACAAAAGAGAACATCCAAAGCATGACCGTAATTGGCAGAGAATAAATAATGCTTACTTTGGTCTGTATGTTAAAATAATTCGTAAAAATCAGAACTCTATGGAAGAGGATGATTGCAATTGCTCTAGAATGAGAAATGTTAAAAGTATCTTTTTAATGTTTTTCCTGCCTCTAAAATCTACTTTCAATAGTAGTTAGAGTTATATTTCTAAAATACCCCTCATTTCAGTTACATTGTTCGCCATCCTCCTCAAGATAAAATCCAAGTTCTCCTACATAAAATATGTCACCATAATTTAGTTCTTTATCCATTTTCATGCTCTCCTTTCACTTCCTTTTATACACTTTAAGTTCCAGCCTATTGAACTTTTATTTTTTAAAAATGTGCACTATGCATTAAGTAATTTTAGAGCTTTTGGGTATTCTATTCCTTAGGGTTAGACTGATGTTCTTTGGTTTATTTATTTGTCTACATTCTATCTGTCCTTTCCAAGTTTAGACATCAATTCTGATTTGAAGCAAGCAAGATGTAAACAAAGAGAGGGAAAAGAAAGAAGTGCTATTTTCTTCCCAACTTTTATTCACTATGTCTGTCATCTACGTTTTTCTGGCACTTTATCTTCTTACTAATTTACCTGTCATCTTGTACTTTAATACATATTTACTGCTATCTTCTACTACAGTTTTAAAGCAGCAAGGAATATGTCTATTTTGTTCACCATTAACTACAGTATTCAGTTAAGTGCCTGACATCAGTCAGCTCTAAATAAAAATTTGAAATGAGTGAGAGATTGAAGAAATGTTTCATCAATAAATGAAGCAAGAAACAGGAATTATTACAGGAGAAAACTGATTTTATAATTTAACTAAAATGATATTTTAAAACACCTTTTTAAAAACACTTGTTTTAAAACACTACAACACGTTTTTTCAATATTTTATATTTAAAACATGAGCATCTATGAGTAAGTACATGTCATCTGATGGATTGGATAGGTAAAAAGTTGGAACCTAGCATCAGGCCTACTCAGAGAAATGTGGTAGTCCCAAGGAGGGTGGAGATATTCATCTTTAGGTTTTCCAAAAAAGATTTACCTAGCAACCAAAATCCATAAGGTAACACATTCTTTGCTTGGATGTATCAATTGCTTGTAATGAAATGCTGTGGCAGTTTAAAATAATTTTACATAAAATCATCAGTGGGTTAAGTGCTTTTGGAATTTTTAACAGACCTGGGGAAATTTTCAGGGCAGGTTACAGGAATCCAGCTATTTGTAGGATATAATGGCAGAGACCCCAGCTATAGATAGACTGAAGCAGGATGCAGATTCTAAAGACAGTCATTCAGAGACGATAAAAGAAATTGTAATTAGCAGCACCAGTGTACATGGTGGAGCCTAGGACTCAAGAGCTTATCAGAAGCAATTTATCTCAATGTAGACATAAGAACAGAACATGTTTTAGGAATGTGGAAAATAAATGGAGAGAAAAAAAGAGGAGCTAAAAGCCAGTTTTCAAATGGTGTCTTGAGGCACACAGATATATATCCCTTTGAATCATATGTACAGTATATCTGTGATTAGTTGGTTGCAACAATAATCTTAAGTGTATTTTCACATTTTAAAACTCATCTGTGCTCATTTAACATCTCTGCCTTTCTTTAACATCTCTCTACTTCTTCCTTCCCTATTTAATTTCATCCTCAACAATCATTTAAACCAGATCTTAATTGTAGGAATAGGTGATTCTCAACTAGTGGTGATTTTCTCTCTCCTGGTAAAGGAAAGAAATCTCAGAATTTTGGCTTGTCACTCTGGCGTGCTGGTGCTCTTGACATTCAGTGGATACATGTCAGCTATGCTTCTAAATATCCTGTGAAGCAAAAGACAGTGATATGATAAAAAGATGTCTGGTTCCAAATGTCCATACCTCTGAAGTTAAGAACCCTGCTATAGATAATGAAGAGTGAGAGAGAGATCCAAGATGGCTGATCGCTAACAGCTCGGGATTGTAGCTCCCAGTGAAAGTGCAGAGAACGAGAGGACACCACACTTTCAGATAAATTTTTGTTGCTCACGGACCAGAAGATTCCCAGTGGAGGAGCCCTATGGGTTGCCAGCGAGACTCTTGTGGCTGGTGCAGCGGTTTTGCCG
>CM052657.1:91904064-91957831 GCA_028533165.1 Leontopithecus rosalia | reverse complement strand
TCAGTCTTATCGCTGCTGTTTTGGCCAGCACAGTGGGTTGCTCGGATTCCAGCACTGGGAATCAATAAACTGGGCGTCCACTCAGAAACCCAACTAGAAAGGCGGTAATCGTAAAGACAACAGATGGATAAATTTATAACAAAGGGAAGAAAACAGCCTAAAAAGGCTGAGAATACCCCAAATCAGAACCCCTCTCCCTCTACAGGGGATTACAGTTCCTCATCAGCAACAGAACAAGCCTTGATGGAAAAGTACTGTGTTCCATTAACAGAAGTAGGCTTCAGAAGGTGGATGATAAGAAACTTCTGGTAGTTAAAAGAACTTGTTCTAACCCAATGTAAAGAAACTAAGAACTTTGAAAAAAGGTTTGACGAAATGCTAACAAGAATAGACAATATAGAGAGGAATATAAATGAACTAACGGAGTTGAAAAACACAACACAAAAACTTAGCGAAATATGCACAAGTTTCAATAGCCAAATTGATCAGGCAGAAGAAAGGATATCAGAGGTTGAAGACCAACTTAATGAAATAAAATGAGAAGACAAGAATAGAGAAAAAAGGATAAAAAGGAATGAGCAAAGTCTCCAAGAAATATGGGACTATGTGAAAAGACCTAATTTACATTTGATAGGTGTACCTGAATACGTCGAAGAGAATGAATCCAAGCTGGAAAATACTGTTCAGGATATTATTCAGGAAAACTTTCTAAATCTAGCAAAACAGGACAATATTCAACCCCAGGTAATACAGAGAACACTACAGAGATATTCCTCAAGAAGAGCAACCCCGAGGCACATAATTGTTAAATTCACCAGGGTTGAAATGAAGGAGAAAATACTAAGGGCAGCCAGAGAGAAAGGTCAGGTTACCCACAAAGGGAAGCCTATTAGACTTACAGCAGATCTCTCAGCAGAAACCCTACAAGCCAGAAGAGAGTGGGGGCCGATATTCAACATCCTCAAAGAACAGAACTTTCAGCCTAGATTTTCATATGCTGCCAAACTAAGCTTCACAATTGAAGGAAAAATAAAATCTTTTATGAACAAGCAAGTACTCAGAGATTTTAAACCAGGCCGACTTTACAAGAGCTTCTGAAAGAAGCATTATACATAGAAAGGAAAAACCAGTATTAGCCTTTCTAAAAATATACCAAAAAGTAAAGAGCATCAACATAAAGAAGAATATACATCAACAAATGGATAAAATAGCTAGTTAACATTAAAAGGCAGTAACCCTAAATTTAAGTTGACTAAATCCCCCAATCAAAAGATAAAGCCAAAACCTAACGGTATGCTACATCCAGACCCATTTTACATTCAAAGATACACAAAGACTTAAAACAAAGGGATGGAGAAAGATTTACCAACCAAATGAAGAGCAAAAATAAATAAATAAATAGCAGGAGTTGAAATTTTCACATCTGATAAAACAGATTTCAAAGCAACAAAGATATAGTGGTAAAAGGATCAGTGCAACAATAAGAGCTCACAATCCTAATATCCAGATGCATAAGACTCATAAAGAGATTTAGACTCAATGAGACAGAAAATTAATAAGGATATCCAGGACTTGAACTCAGATCTGAAACAAGTAACTCATAAATATTTATAGAGCTCTCCAGTGTAAATACACAAAATAAACATTCTCCACCTTAAATACACAAAATATTGATCCGCCATTATTAACACCCATTTTTAGAATAAAGCTACATTCCAATTCTCTCTCCCTCTTTTTCTTCCTCTTTCTTCCTCTCCTTCACTCCTTTTTATTGTTTCTTTCAAAAAAAAGATAATGAAGAGTGAATGGCCTAGCAATGATCGTTCTTGAATTTCAATCCCATGCCCATCAAATAAATGGTCTCATATTGAAAATAATTGCAAAAATAAGAGGAAGAGAGGTTACTTGAGAACAGTGCTTCATGGTAATTCTTATAAAGCTCTAAATTAGTTGAATTCTTTACTTTAGCATAAAACACCTCAAATTAAAAGCCTAATAGAAAAGAGAATTTGAATCAGGTATCTTCCCCCATATCTTTATTGCCTCTGAAAATGGTGAATTTCCATCCAGAGAGAATAGGTAATAATTTCACTAGATAAAAGGTTTTGCCATATTATGGCTGTATCAAAAATAAAAAAATAGAGAGAATGAGAGAGAGAACAAAGCACAGGGGTAATAAAGCAATAAAATATAGAGAAAAAGCATAAATAAATATAATGAAAAGAGGATTACACTCATCTGTGTGGATCAAAAATCATCTGCCTGATGCTGATGTTTGCATTATGCCAGCTGGAATTTTCAGACAAATTGCCGCATCTTTCACAGATTAAACTAATGCTCCTGACTGAATGAATGCTGTTTAATACCAGGGCATATGATGTAGAAATACTTAGACTATGGAAATCAGACAGATGGCTTGGTAAATTAATCTGTAAGCAGCATGCCATAAGTTAGTCAATGACAGTGATGGAAGAGTGTGGTTGATAGAAGTAATCATAGGAAATGTGAAGGTGAAAAAGATCATGAAGGGGGTTGGAGAAGCCACTTTAATTTTTATTATAAAGCCACTATATATCCCGTCATTTTAAATGCACTTCTTTAAATAAAAGAGTGGCTGAAGGGGAAGAATATTTTCATTATTCATAAAAAAGTGGAAATTTTGTGACAATAGAATGTATTGCTCCAAGCAGTTAACCAGAGTCTATAAAGAATACATATAAATTAATACTTCTATTATAATTATTAGATAAATTGATGTGGGACTTTATTTTGAATCTTCATGTAATTCACTGCCATTTTTTTTCACAGTTTTATTGTTTTATTATTGTTGTGATTAAGATGATCTTATTTTAAAATTACAACATAAAACACTCATAAGTCCTAACATATAAAACTTTTTGTCATAGAATTATGTTTATTTAGGAAATATGAGAAATACAAAGGTATTTGTAATTGCATATACTAAAACAAGTCCCCATGAGATATTTTCTATTTTATAAATTAAATATGAAGTGAATCAATCTTCTAGGTATTAAAAGAGAAGTATCAGCCTTGAAGATTAGAAGAGGGTTAAAAATACAACTTGAAATAGCAATTATGGATAATGTGAGAGTTAGATGACTAGGGTAAGATATTATGAGCCAGTCAGTATTGAGCAGTTATATGAGGTTAGTTGTCATGGGAATAAGCATAGGACCAACATGCTCAATTGTGTGATTGCCTCTATGCATGCTGAACAGCCCGTCAGCAATAAGGGTCAATAGCCATGGGTACACTTGAGACTAAAGTTTCATCCTGATAAGCAGTGATGCAAAACCAATTACAAATTTAGTTGACAATGTTGTCAAAACAGAGTTTTCTGTGATAATATTTATATCTAGGAAAAGTAGCACAGGAGAGAGAGAAAAGAACCGTACAGGAATCAATAGATAAGTAGAGCTTATTAAACGTAGAAATGGAATGGTGGCAATATAAGCAAGTAATCAAGAAAAGTAAAAAGTTATGCCTGGAGAACAGGATTTCTAGGCTTGGCTTTGGAAAATAGGCCATTTCACATCATGAGAAAGTCTAGAGTGAAGTTATAGTGCTGGCAACAGAGTGGAATGAAAAATAGGATGTGTAAAATAAGAGGTCACAGAAGCGGCAGGTAAGAGTATGTGGAGTCTTCATGGAGCTTGTGATGAGTAAAATGAAATGTCATGTTCAAAATCTTTAGTTCTTAATTGAGTTGATGATATAAGTCAATAAACAAAATGGAAGAGATAGAGCAGATAGTAAAATCATCTTAAAGAATGTGGATTATTATCATTATTGCAGTGGGACTTAGAAATGAGGAGGAGACCTACCCTACCTCCCAAATGTAGATTCTATGAAATGTGGAAACATGATCAGCCATCTCTGGAGATGATTGCAGGACAGATAATATTTCAATTATAGAAAGCCAGGTTTCAGTAAAGGCCAAGATGTTGACTGAGGCATTTAAGATTAGAGGAGAATTTCGATTGCTATAAAACACTCATTTATTTTGCCAATCTTGCCTCTGCTGAGACAAGAGGTTTGGTTTAGGTGAGAAATACTTAATAAGAAACTAAGTAATGTCTAAAAATATAAACATTTAAGACTAGATTAAAATACTCTGTGATTAATGAAGCATTTATTTATGAAACGTCTTATTATTGTTATTACTTTGTACTGAACTCTACCTCCCTTCGGTCAATTGCAGCCTGTTTTCCTAGTGTAAGGCATTGTCTGTGCTGTACTGCAAGAATTAATGGCAAACTGAAAAGCGAAAGAGTTATCTTAATATTATCTACAATATCCTTTGTGAATAAGTTTGGGTTCTTTTGATGGCAACATAAACTAATACTGATTAATTAAAATGATAAATGCCTTCAAAGAAATATGAAAAACTTAGGCAATCATGAGCTAAAAAGGACAGGAATTAGAGTAATTTCAGGGACTTTCACATTAGTGGTTTTTCTGTAGAACATTATATGAAAGTCCACTAGCTTTAAATCATTCTAAGTTCTAGGCTAGGCTATCTTTAGAGAGAAGAATTTTGTTTATTCAGGAAATTACTAATTGCCTATATGTGTTTGTATTCTCTTGCTTGAACTAATTCAGTGAATTGCTCCATATTTTGTCAAATCTTCACCTAAATCATGTATAATGATGATTCTAGAACACTTTGTTACAAAGAAAAGTAGTATATCACAATTCATCTGTTACTGATAAGGAGAAAAACAAACAAACAAACTTACTTTTCTCATCACCAGTGAAGGAGACTGGAATACCCATGAGGGTTTATTTATAATTTTTATCAACTTCTGTTAACGTTTCTTATGTCAGTGACTGACATTATTTGAATTTTCATGTTATTCAATAAAAACAAATTTTCTCTTGAATACCTGTCTATATAGAAATTGTTGCTGCCATTAAACATTTGATAATTTTTGTTAGGCATTTATATTTTAATCCTTCTGGGTGCTTAGAATAATGGATTAAAAAGACAAATATATCTCCTCTTTCGGTGATAGCATTTTGTGGGAAAAAGAAGAATATGAACAAAATAGGTAAGTAAAATATTTGGTATATTAGATAGTGCTAATAGCAGTGAAGGAAATCAAAGCAGGATAGGAGACTAAGGAGTCAATTGTTGGGTAATTATATTTTTTATAGGTGGTCAGAGAAGGTTTCATAGAGATTAACATGTGAGAAAAAATCTGAAGCTGAGAAGGTAAGCATTGTGGATACATTAAAGAAGAGCTGATCAGGTAGTGTCTTGAGGCAGCAACACATCTGGATTGTTCAGGGTGAGCAAAGATACTCAGGTATCTTTGCTGTAGAAGAAAGAGCTATGGGGAGGTTTAATAGGAGTTATAATGGAGGGTCTGACATTGGAGAGGACCTAGTCAGCCCCTGTAAAGATGTGAGTTCTTACCCATAATAACATGGGAACCCTTTGCAGGATTGGGGCAAAAGAATGGCCGCATCTGACATGAGTTTGCACAAATCATTCTGGTGCAGTTTTCTATAAAGAAAAAACAGCTCTCAGGATCTTCTCATATTTGTACAATTTCCAGATAATGGAAACATTTTCAGGAAGTTATAAAGCTGACAGAGTTGGAAAGGGATAAAATTAAATCAAATTTGTAGTTGAATTTAATTATAAACTAGTATTTAATCATCAAGTATACATTTAATAAGCAATTATAAAGTTCAAACACAATTGTCATTATGGAGAACTCATAGATGTTGAATAATATATATCCTAGATTCCAAAAATAATGAAATATGTTGACATAATTAAAAATAACCCCAAATAATCTGTTATTAAAAATTTATTCTGATGTACATAACGTGGCCTCTAACATTAGAAAACTTTAATTTGGAATTACTGTTGTAATACTCAGGCAGGTAATGCAGTTACATATCCAATTCTTCTCTCATTTATTTTGTGCTTACAAAGCCTACCTTTTGTGATTAAGAAAAAGAGTCAAAGCTTTACTTTTCCAGATTCACTTTCAACTAGGAGTAGCCACATTCTCAAGTGTTATGCAATGAAATATAAGAATTTTTTTTTCTACTGGGAACCAAGGAAATGTTTTCTCCATCATAAAAAAGTTAACAATATTGCTCTCTTGTTATCTGGAAATCCTAATGCTTCCTGTCTTAGAATTATGACCTGATAATAGAAACAGCTATAACATGTCAGGGGCAAAAAGCCCGAATAAAATAACTAACTACAGAGAAACGCATTATGTAAAGGTGTCTCCAACTTGACTTTGACAGCATCACTGAGCTGCTCTATCAATCCTAAATTGCCTACAGATTTTTCAGATGTGAGATAAAACCTTATTACTGAAGGCAATAGCATTCAAATATTTTTATTTAAAGCTCAAAAACATCCCTAACCAATACATAGTTACCTATGTAAAACATGTGACTTCATTTAACCTCAGTGATGGATGATAATGTCACATTTTCTCATTGATAAATGTGGATGAGAATATTTAGCCAATATATTTTTGGCATGGATTAAATCACAATATGCACAGTGAAGTGTACAGTCAAAATTATTCTCCAATATATTTGTTGCCCTACAGTTAGTGAAAATGCTATTTTTGTTTAATTTTTCCAGATAATTTGTGTGATATCCAATGACTAAATAGTGCACAGACAACATAGATTTCCCTAATTAATCATGTTCAACATGCTCTTTGGGGAAGGTGTGTGTGTATGTGTGTTTTGTGTGTGTGTGTGTAATACACATACACATTTACTATATATGTTATAAATGTATATACTTCATGTGTATGTTATAAATACATATGTACTTCATATATATTTATAAAATATATACGTACTTTATATATATTTATATGCACATATAAAATATATGTGCACTTCACAGTACAAATATACATATACTCTATATATTTTATAAATATACACATACTTAATATATATTTTATAAATGTATATACACTTTATACATATTTTATATACCTTTCATTTATATATTTTAAATACATTTTATATATACTTATGAAATTACATATGTAATTGAATATACTTTTGTATTGGTGAAGACGAAGACAAGAAGTACAAAAAAGAGAAATCAAAATAAGATGAGATAAAGCTAAAGAAGAGAGGAAGAAGAAGAAGAGGAATAGACAAAGGAATATAGGAGAGAGAGGGAGAGGGAGCAAATAGAATCAAAGCATTTCTGGATACACATCACTTAAAGGTTATACTTATATAGTATGTGAAGTAAGAGCAAAGATACAGAATCCCTGGAATTGCTTTTTAAACTGTAATATTTAGTACAAATATGGATAAAAACTGACAAGGAATATGTAAAAATACTTGCTTTCTTTTTCAGTTACAAAAGGTATGCTTAGTTATTCTCAGTTTTGCTGAATTCCTCATTGAACAGAAAAATTCAAGATCAATTTTTCTGAGTGCCTTAAGGCAGTACCATGTTGCTGAGCCAAATTCACATAGACTCTTTCCCATATACCTTATAGAGCAACTTTTCATTGATTATATACATATTAATACATTTAACAATTTACTGCATATTGTGTATTGAATTTTGAGTTTCCTAATATACACATTATTTTAAATTTTATAGTTGAGAAACAGCATTACTCCTAATTTTCTTCACCTAAGATATAGACGATTCTAGTAAAAATCTTATTTTAATTTCTATTTTTAAATTGACAAAATTGTATATACTTGCCATGTACAACATGTTTGACGTATATCAGTCTGGTGAAATGGTTAAATCTAGTTAATGAAGAAATCCATCACCTCATATAATTATCATTTTTATGGTGAGAGTACTTAACATCCCTTGTTGTAGTTTTCAATACATTGTGTCATTATCAAGCGTAGTCACTTTGCTGTGCAATAGAACTCTCAAATTTATTTCTCCAATCTACCTGCAATTATGAATCCTTTGAGCACCGTCTCCCCATCCTGTCCTACCCACTAAGCACTCAGTCTTTGATAATCACCTTTCTACTTTCTACTATGAATTCAACTTTTTTAGATTCCACATATGAGTGACATCAAGTGGCATTTGCCTTTCTGTGCCTGGCTTATTTAACTTAACATGGTATCTCCAGGTTCATAAAAAATATTCAACATCACTTCTCATAAAGAAAATTTAAGTCAAATCTATAATGTAAGTTCACATCACTCTACTAGTCATGATTATTATCAAAAAGACAAAAGATAGCTGTTGGCAAGGATGTGGAGAAAATGGAACCATACCCACTGTTGGTGAAAATGTAAATTAGTATAGCCATTATAGAAAACAGCATAGAGGTTTCTAAAAAACTTAAAAAATAGAACTGTCATATGATCCAGCAATGCCACTACTGGTTACATATTCAAAGAAAAAAAAATCAGTATGTCAAAGAGATATCTGCACTCCCATGTCAATTTAAACACTATTCACAATAACCAAGATACTGAATCAGCCTGGTTCATCAACAGATAAATGCAAAGAAAATGTGACACATATACACAACAGAATACTATTCAGCCTTTAAAAAAAACAAGCAATAACTGTATATGTAGAGCAAATGACTCTTTTATCCCCCCCAACCTAGGAATTGTCTCAAATAAAGCAAAACCTAACCTTGCACGAATTTCTATGTGCTATCTGCACATTGTCTAAGTCTGGATCATAGTAGGCACTTTCCTGGTAAGAACCTTGTAACAGCTTTTGATGCAAACCCAGTCACTCCAGAATTTAGTAACTAAAAAATGAAATATTTATTATTGTTCATTAGACTGTTGGTTGCTGGGAGTTCTTTTCTGGTCTAAGTCAGACTAATTGGTACTGGAGGTTTCAAAGTAGCATTACACAATGTCTGGTGATTGGCTTAATGACAGGGAAGTGATGGGATGACTTAGCCACATGTGTCCTGTTCTTCCAGGTGGTCTGGGTTGTTAATATGTTCTCAAAAGCAGTAAGAGAACAAGCCCCACCCAATGTGCAAGCACTTTCTATACCTCTGTTTGCATTGTGTTTGTTAATGGCCTATGGCCAACTCAGATTCAAAACTCAACAGATGTTTCTTTAAAATACGTGATATAAAAATACATATATTATCCTGAATTATATCTGAGCTACTAATGCTGTGAAGAGTCCACCTTTATATACACTGGTGTTGCCTTAAATGAACACCATTTAATTTCATAGTTTAGAGAATACAAAAACAATCAAGATACAAAATCCACATTTGAAATATTGACTCCTTGTAGACACAAGATTTGTCTCTGATCAGCATTGTTTTTAATGTAATCCTTTGTCCATGATTTAGAGGGGAACCGATAAGCAGAAACAAATTCCAGATTCCAGGTCCAAGATTGTAAATGACTAAGAAATGTGTCTAAAAAGGCCGGAATTGGTGAAAGCTTTATCTTTTGGTTAACTTAATTTCATGAGAGCATGGTGCATTAAATTGATGTAGGAAAATCTATCATTTGTGATATCTTTGTATCTTATACATCTTTGCAATTACATACATGGATTTCAATTGATCTTTTTAAATAGGAGCAGAAAATTTTCCTTGCATAAATTCAGTTCTCTAACCAGAAACAAAAATAAAAACAAAATTTTTTTTGTTTCTATTGACATTCCTTTTATTCAAGATTCATGTAATACCCATGAAATATTCATCATATCTATACTTAATGATTTTCTAATTTAGAAGTCATTATGCAGTAATTGAAAATATGTAGTGAAGCTCCAATTAACAAAATATTATGGTTGAATGAAGTGACAGAAAAGCCCAGGTTATGACTAGAAAAAAATGGAAAGATTTACAAACATAAAAATTAAATTTTCTGAATGGGAGAATACTACTGACAGATTCAAAATGCAAAGATAGAACCAACCCAAATGCCCATCCATGATAGAGTAGACTGGGAAAATATGGCACATATACACCATGGAATATTATGCAGCAATCAAAAATGATGAGTTCGTGTCCTTTTTAGGGACATGGATGAATCTGGGGAACATCATTCTCAGCAAACTGACACAAGAACAGAAAATGAAATACCGCATATTCTCGCTCATAGGTGGGTGATGAAAAATGAGAACACATGGACTCAGGGAAGGGAGTACTACACACTGGGGTCTATTGGGGAGAATAGGGGAGGGACAGCGTGGGGAGGGAGCTGGGGAGGGATAGCCGGGGGAGAAATGCCAAATGTGGGTGAAGGGGAGGAAGGCAGCAAAATACACTGCCATGTGTGTACCTATGCAACTATCTTGCATGTTCTGCACATATACCCCAAAACCTAAAATGCAATAAAAAAAATTAGAATACAGAAAATTAGTGTTTGTTATATAAATATAAATTAGCATTTGTTATAAATACATACAGCTCTTGTGTATTGGTATTTTAAAAAGCATAAATAAATAAATAACAAAAGTGTAAGAAACAAACCTATAAACAAAGCCTAGAAAATCTGGCTAAATAGCATAAACTGTCATTTCTGAAAAAAAAAAACAGAAATGTAAACGGCAAAAGAAAATATGTTTAAAAATGTTCAACTTTACTTGGAGTTATGAAAAGACAAATGAAAGCATCTGTAAGACAGTTTTTCATTCTTTGTTTGGCAAGTAGTAAAATTCATTTTAATACATTCAATGCTGATTACATTGATGAAAAATAGGTACTTTCATGTAATCCTGGTGGGCTATGAATATAGACTCTCTCTGTTGGAAATGTGCTGAAAGTATTGATCTAAAGTCAATGACAAATGTAAAGCTTGGCTTTTGGCTGAAGAAGCTTAAAATATACAAATACTCTCTTCTAAACGGTAATCTCAAAAAGTTTTATAGAAACAAATAATGAAAATCTGTAGAAAGCTGCTGAACTAATGGGTTAGACAGACCAAGATTCCAGAAAGAGATAACCATGAAGAAATAAGCTTATTTCTGGAACTATATTCTATATTGTAGAGGCCTCTGTTTCTCAACACAAAAGGTTTCAGCAGAGTGACTTCTGGGGAACCAACTGAAATATTGGTGTTCTAATGAGGCTAGAGAGACAAAATTGGAACATCAGTGGTCAACATCTAAAAGAAAAGGGATAGCATATAACTGAGCCTGAAACATAGACAATTCTCCCCTTAAGGCATTGGCTGTAATCTGCAGCTGCCCAGAAAAGATGATAAAATGCTAAGCTAAAACCATATGAAAAAGTGAAGTAGAGATTTTAGCAGTTTCATCAAGTCAGGAAGACAAAATATTAATGTTCATGACTTGCCAGAAAGAAGCCAGAAATAAACTAGATTTTTGGTTGGAATCTCTAGAGACCTTTGTTCTAAGAACAAATTTAAAATAATAATTTTTTTTTCCAATACCCCCTTACCTATATGACCTCAGCCTAGAATTAGTCAATGAGAAAAATTCCCGTGGGATTTGAAAGACAGTTGAGAAGTAGAGGTCCCTGATTTTTTGGGGAAAGATCAGGAGGAGAGTTGGGTGATATATTTAGTGACTTCTAAAGACTAGGCAGAATTCAGTAACACGGTGGCTTCCATTGTGGGGCAACTTCCGCCAACAGGACATCTTTCTTAGATGTCTCACAGTGATAGAATACATTGAATGAAGTTCTATAGACATGGTGCAATGATAGAACACATTGAATGATGTCAAAACTTTCTTAGTATTACGTAGAAAAACATACTTAAAGGTTTTAGAAAATAGAAATACTAGAGTAGATTTATTGTGGATACTCTATATACCTAGAGAGTACTCACTCTAAATAGGCTTCTAGAAATGAGTTGATGAGATTAATAGCATTTTTGAAAGGCTGCTTTGTGCCTGTAATCTGTGGTCCAGGAATCAGAGTGGGTAATGTTGCCATCAAAATAAACATTCTGACCATCATCCCTCAATAGGAATGAAGAGATCTCAGCATAGCACGGGCCAGACATTGACATCTAACAACCAGGAAAAATATGGTCACAATTACCATAATAAGCATAATGAGCATAAAGGCCATACCAGTTAGAGTTTGATTTAAAAAATCTTTGATTATGAATAAGGGAACATCGTTAAATAGGAACAATAAGAGCAGCTTATTAATGTCTTACTTGATTTACAAAACAAAAC
Organism: Leontopithecus rosalia; assembly: GCA_028533165.1. Classification (NCBI taxonomy): domain Eukaryota; kingdom Metazoa; phylum Chordata; class Mammalia; order Primates; family Cebidae; genus Leontopithecus; species Leontopithecus rosalia. The sequence goes on along the minus strand of CM052657.1, from coordinate 91,945,683 downwards.
AAAACAAAATATCTAAATCTGATGAACTTAAATTGCTGTATTAGAGGGTTATGGTCTCTCACTGTATTCTGCAATTTAATTGGTTCAAGATCCAGGGCAATGTTAATGCAGGAGAGGCAGGATTCTCCTGAGGAAGAACACTGTTACATGATCTTTCATTCTATGTTTATTTTTCAAGTTCCATAATGTGCTGTGAGAATCAACATATTTAACAACTGACCAATTTCCACATGGCTTACTGACTTAGAAATGGCAGCTATTATGGTAGAAATGGCCAAAGGAAAGTTCTTTAAACTGTTTCAACCTGCTCAAAGCAATACCACATTCCTGGAGGAATGCTTCTTAAAAATTGAAGATTACATACTGGCCTGGGAGAAACAGGTGGATCTTGGAGAAAGAGTAAGATTAAAGTAAACTTAATGAGATAATTGCTTTACTGTAGATGCTGTTCTAGAAGTAATTTTTCTGTCCACCTCATCTGGCATTTGATATACAACCATTGATCTGGTGTGTGTTTAAGTTTGTTGGCTTCCTACCTGTTACTAAACACTACCAATTCAATTTTCTTTCATCATCTTATCATAGGCTTGAAAAACCACTAAGTATTTCACATAATACTTCTTTACCACCTTATCACAGGGCTATATCAATTCTCCAGCCTTTCTTTACAAGTTAGTCTGTAGGGATATTGTTCATCTTTCATTCCACAGGATAAAGTGTTGATCTTCTATATTGAGATATCATACTGATTAGATATTGGTGATATATATATATGACAAAGTTTGAGAAGTTAAGTTTATTACAGTTAGATTACCTGAAACTTTAGTGAAATGCCAAGGGTCTAATAGTTTAGAATACACTAAGGTAATCTTTCCAAGTTAAAGGAAAAATTGCTACACCTGACATCCACTATCACTACAAAAGAAATACAGGTACTAGAGGGCTTCTTTGTATTTTGGAGGAAACATATATTTCATTGTTGCATCCTACTTAAACTGTTCACTGAATTATGTGACAGGGACCAAGAATAATAAAGGCTTTTCAACTGGTTCAGCTTGTTGTGAAAGCTGCTCTGTCACTCCAGCCATATGTTTCAGACAACCCCATGGTACTTAAAATGCCTATGGCAGACGAAGATGTTGAAACTGATAATTTGACAGATTCTTATAGAGCCTAATAAAATATTTAAAGCAGAGTACTCTAATACGGCAATATTGATGCATAAATTACTTTTAATTCTATCATAAAAATTAAAAAACAAAAGGATTAAAAATAACTATACAAATATTTGGTAATAAATACATGTTATATAAAATATGTACATAGTGATATAAATTCCATAAAATATGGAAGTAAAGTTGAAATATAGATGTTTTGTATGCAAAGGTAAGTTATTATCAGCTTAAAATAGTCTAACAATTAGATGTTTTATTTAGACTAATGATAAACACACACACACACACATAAAATCTGTAGTAGATACACAAAAGATAAAAAGAAGGAATCTAAATATACCACTAGATAAAAATACCTACTTACCAAGAAATACAGAAAGAGAAAGAAATGAATGAACTGCAAAACTGTCAAAAAAACTAATAAAATGTCAATAGTAAGTTATTACTCATTAATAATTCATTAAATATAAGTGGACTAAATCATCCAGTCAAAAGACAAATAGTGGCTGAATGGATTTGAAGACATACATATGCTGAAAGTGAAGGGAAGAAGCTATTCTATACAAATCATAACCAAGGAAAGCAAGGTTGTCTGTACTTTTATAAGACGTTAAATATAAAACTGTCACAAAAGACAAAAAGAGCAATTATATAATAGTAAACAAATCAATTAATTAAGCAAGAACAGCCTGAACAACATAGTGAAACTCTGTCTTTACTAAAATACAAAAAATTAGCTGGGCATGGTGGCATATGCCTGTAACCCCAGCTACTCAAGAGGCTGAGACAGGAGAATTGCTTTACCCCAGAAGACAGAGGTTGCAGGTGAGCTGAGATTGTACCATTGCACCCCAGCCTGGGTGACAGAGTAAGACCCAGCACAAAAGAAAAAAAAAAATAGATAAGGAGAATATTATAATTGCCTACATATATGTATTCAACATGGAAATACCTAAATATATAAAACAAATATTGATAGAACTGAAGGGAGAAATACACTGCAATACAATTGTAGTAGCGAATTTAGATATCCAATCTTCAGCAATGCATGTATCATCTGGACAGAAGATTTATAAGAAAATAGCAGACTTGAACAGTGCTGGAGACCAAATTGACCTAACAGACATATACAGAATGTTTCCTCCAATAGCAGCAGAATACACATTCTTTTAAAGAACACTGGGAACATTCTCCAGGAGAGATTATTTATTAGGCCACAAAACAAGGCTTACCGAATTCCGTAAGTTTGAAATTTTATAGACATTTTTTAAACTTAATGATATAAAACTAAAATTAATAACAGAAAGAAAATATGAAAATTTAAAAAATGGGGAAATTAAACAACACATTCCAAAATAACAAATAGGCCAAAGGAGAAGTCAAAGGTGAAGTAAAAAAATACATTGAGACAACAACAAATAGACCCCCAATATAACAAAACTTATGGGATACAGCAAAAGCAATTATAAGAGGAAATCTATAGTGAGAAATGCCTGCCTTCACAATGAAGATCTCAAATTCAAAACGTAACTTTACACCTCAAGGAACTGGGAAAAGAAGAATAAACCAAGTCCCAAGTCAGAAAGAGGAAAGAAATAATAAAGATTAGAGGCAAAATAAGAAAAATAGAGAGAAAAGTAACAATAGAAAAGATCAATAAAACTATGTTGGTTTTATGGAAAGATAAATAAAAGTCGCAAAACTTTAGCTAAACTATGATAATCAAAACTGAAATATGTAAAATCAGAAACGTAAGAGGAGGCATTATCTCTAATACCACAGGAATACAAAGGACCATAAGAAATGACTACAAACCATTATACCCCAACAAATTAGATAATTTAGATGAAATGGAAAATTTTCTAGAAAAGTACAATTTACCAAGATTCATTCCTTAAGTAATAGATATAAATAGATAAATAATGGCAAAGTAGATTGAATCAATAATTGAAAATCTTTTGAGAAAAGCCAAGAACCTGGTGGCTTCATTGGTAAATTCTACTGAGCATTTAGAATAGAATAAACCACAATTATTTTCAAATTATTCCAAAAACTTAAAGTGGAGGGAACACTTCCAAACTACTTTTATAGTAGTTGCTCCTCTTCAATTTTTTGGAAAACTTTAATATCACAGCCAGACAATATCACTACAAGAAAAGAGAATTAAAGACCAACGTCCCTGTTGAACATAGATGCAAAATTTTCAATAAAATGCTAACAAACGTAGTCCAACAGCATATTTAAAAAAAATCATACACTATGAGTAAGTGAAAAATAATCCCTTGGATGCAAGGATTGTTCAACACACGAAAGTCTATATATGTGATATGCCATGTTAAAACAATAAAGGATAAGCATCATATGGTCATCACGATAGATACAGGGAAAGCATTTGACAACATTTAGTGTCCTTTCATGATGAAAACTTTACTAGGTGTATAAAAATTTTCTTCAATATAATAAAGGCCATATATAAGAAGCCTACAGCTAGCATGATTCTCAAGTGTGAAAAGCTGAAAGTATTTTTGTTGTGATTAAAAATAAGACAAGAATGCCCACGTTCACTGCTTCTATTTAACAGAACACTAAAATTTCTAGCCAGAAAATTAGGCAAGAAAAAGAAATAAAAGGCATCTAAACTGGAACAAAGGGGTTAAATTTACAGGTGACATGACATGGCAAGTATACTTTAAACAGCTCGACCTCATTAATTATCAGGGAAATGTACATTAAAACCACAAGATATCACTTCTCACCTGTTAGAATAGCTATTATTAAAAAAGGCAAAAGATAAGTATTGGCAAGGAAGTGAAGAAAAAGCAACCCTCTACACTACTGATGGGAATATAAATTAGTACAGCCATTATGGCAAACAGCATGGGAATTAGTCACTAAATTAAAAATAGAGCTAGTATATGATCCAGCAATTTTACTTCTCTGTATATAGCCAAAGAAAATAGAATTAATGTTGAAGATACACTTGTACTTCTATATTAATTGCAGTATTATTCACAACAGCCAAGCTATGGAAACAACCTAAATGCCCAAGGAAGGACAAATAAATAAAGAAAATGTGGTATACGTGCATAATCGAATACTATTCAGCCTTAGAAAATAAGGAAGTCCTGTCATTTGCAAAAATATGGATTAATCTTGAAGCCACTGTGCTAAGTAAAATAAGCCAGGAACAAAAAGTCAAATCCTGCATTATCCCACTTACATGTGGAATCAAAATATTCAACTTGTATAAAGAGAGAACAGAATGGTAAACAGAGGCTATGAAGGCCAGGTAATGGGAAGATGGTGGTCAGCGTTTACAAAGTTCCAGTTAGACAGGAGCAATGTGTTTTGGAGATCTATCATACAACATGGTGACTACAGTTAATAATAATATATTGTATACTTGAAAATTGCTAAGGTAACAGATTTTAAATAATTATGTGAGGTGATGGATATGCTAATTAGGTTATTTTAGTTGTTCTACAATGTATACATATATCAAAGCATCACAATGTCAAATGCATAAAAAATTTTCAATTGTAAAATAACAAACAAATGTACAAATGACATTTGAACCTTTCAAAAGTGGATGCCTGTCGCATGGAAACCCCATTCAGGAGTAGCTGTAAAAGACAATAGTGAAGGGAATATCTTCCAGTGGGCAAAAATCTGAGAGGTATGCTTGGTAGTCATTTTGCCTGTAAGGGGAGATGGTCAGAGACACTAAACTACAGTGATTCATAAGGAGTGCTTAGTGGTTGGTCTGAAGGTTAACGACTCGAAAAGAACAAAGTTGAAAAGGATCAAGGAGATTGGTGGAATAAGTATTTTGGGTGAACTTCCGTAAATGGGCATGAAGTGTGAGACTGTATCTACTATAAAAATCCACCAAAGATAATCTTAGTTTGGGAGATTGTCAAAAATGACATGGACAAAATGACTGACGATTCTGTTGACGTCAGTGAGCACTATTCTTAGATCCCTGTATCTTTAATCAGTGAACTCTTTGGGGCAAGTATGAAAGTTATCATGAGCTAAGTTACATAGCATATTACTTACCATAATTGATCTGACTACAAATCTTCAGTGATAATTTATCAACAACAGAGAATAATACTGAGACCCGGACATAGTATTATTTTCATGCAGACCATATAGACCATATGTACAAATACATCTCATTCAGGTATCTATACGGTCTTCTACGTGAAGACCGTATAGATACCTGAACAAGATGAGATGTATTTGTACATACTCGAATAGATACATCCTAATGCTTCCTCCTAACTATCCTCTGGAGACTTACAGAACATATTCTTTTCTGTCATGGTAGTCCACATACCAATGCTTATTGCCAGGAGACTCATTTTATAGAAATTCAAAAAGCAATAATTGGTTTATGCTCAAAAATTCACAGATCTTACAATTTTGCCCATAACTGGAAGGCAACTGTCCTGATAGAATGATGCAGTGCCTTTGTAGAAGACTGCTATGGCATCAACTGAAAGGCAATGTTTTGTGGATTACAATAATGTTTTCCTACATGCTCTGAATCAGTGACTAATACATATTTTTGTGCTATAGCCATGATACATAGGTACAGGAAACAAAGTAAGAACATTGTATGCTTCTTCCATTACCTCTGATAATCTAAGTAAGAAATACTTTGAACAAATGAAACACAAATGGTCCATTTAACTGGAAGGAGAAACAGCGCAAAGAAGACAATTGCTGTGCCAACTGGGATGATTGATCACGTCTGTAATATGAAATTAGATTGTTACTACACACTGGGAAAGAATACACCTGGAAAATGACTGAGATTTTCTGGGAATAATCTCGGCATCCCATGTCTAGTGATTGCAATTAACTGAAAACTACGGTAACTCAGTACAAGAGAAACACCTAATAGTGTAGACACTTTGGTTAAAAAAAAAAAAAAGCTGAGTTGCCTTAACCAGCGGGGCACTAGTATGGATTATAGAGGTAGAATGAATATTAGAAGAAATAAGTTACAATTTCTAGCTGCTACTGCATTATTAATTGCTATATTATGTATGCATTTTCTTCTTTGCTTTAATATTATTTTTATATATTAACCAATTAGTTTTCTCTCCCTCTGACTAATATGCATTATTAGAAGTTAAAGCTCTCTAACTCTGTAATTAAATTACAGAATATCAAAGAGAGATTGTGACTTCACTAGAACAAGAACAAATGTGACCTGAAGATTAGATGGTCTTCACATCTCCTCTTTCGGGAAGAAAGTCAACAAGTCTTTAGTTTTATGTGAGATAGTTGCATTCAGTTGAACTGAAGCATAGTTTTATTAGTATTTTTATTCAGAAATTAAATATAGTTAAAAGGAGCATGTATAGATGCCACACTGACAAAAGAATGGTCTGTAATAAATTATTTTCTTCATCTAAGCATCAACACACTTTATATTTCCCAGTATTCACCTACCTATATGAATTTGGGTTACAGATTGCTCACAAGTGATACTTGCTCAAAGTTTGGAGACACACATGAAGTAGAGGCCATTATTAATCTAAGCTGTCTATAGCGGTCATATGTTATATGGTTAGAGTGGTGATTGCCATCGCAGCTTGCAAAGGTATAGAAACTTCTACAGACACTTCCACCTTTGCAGATCTATCCATCACGTCCCTTTGTGTTTGTAGTTGATTCTCAGATTTCCCCATGATTGCTTTTTCCTCCCCTCTAATGCTTGAGATCAATATTGTAAGTTGTTTCTGATCTTTTGGCCACAGCAATCCAGACTTTCTCTTCTCCGATGCAAAACACATTTGTGTAACCTGTAGTTTCTATGTGCAAACCTGATTTCTATACTTACAGGGGTTCTTATTTTCTTACTAAATCCAAATGGATAGAAAAATTTACTAACCAAATGAATAAACAAAAGTCAGTCAAACGTGAACCAATGAAGTAAGTATGTTATTAACTAATAATTATGATTGACTCAGGTGTGGGGCTGTTGAAGTTCAGAGAAGAAAAACAAAATTAAATCAGCTGGAGTGTGATTATAAGTCACCTTCAAATGATTGTCTTAATTGAATAAGCACTCTGTACACAAAGACTAGAGGGAATTTAAAGGAAAAATTTTAGATACAATCTTTTAAGATCAGAAGCAAGACAAGGATAATCACCATCACCATTTCTGATTGTTATTACATCTGTCTACATGTATACATTGTCAGTGCAATTAAACAAGAAAAAATAAGGTAGAATAATTAGAATAATTATATGGATAAAAATGATAGTGAGTTGTTAATATTTAGGTAATGGGATGGCAAGAAGATAGTCTACAACTTTTTTTGAAGGAATAACAACCAAATATACGAAATATTTTTTAGTCAAAGGAGGGTATGAGAAAGTTTATTAGTAGAATGGCAAAGTGATTAAACTAGCAAACTCTAGTCGGTTCTCAGTACTGAGAGACAACTTGAGGTTTATGGTCTTGAATAAAGAGATAACAATGGGGTTACTATGTTTTCTCCAGCTATTTTCAATTGATTAAACATGCATGTGGAGATACATATGGATTTAGCAGGTTTCTGGTTGGGTAGTGTGAGTATAAGTTAGAGTAAGACAGTTCGGGAAGGGAATAGAATAATGAAAAGTCAATTCTAAATTAGGCAAAGACAAAAATGAGGACAAGAAGGGTGGACCCACTACCCACTTGTAGGAAAATGAAGGGGAGTGGAGACAAAAGAGTAGACTGGAGTACTTTAATGAAGTGAGCTTGAAAAATAGGTAGTAGTCAAAGAAAAAGATAATAAAATTGGAAAGTGAAGAAATGACACCATTGTTGGTTAAGAACAAGATTTGAAGAATTCTGTTGCAGGAGTTGTTACTAGATAAAAACAAAAGTATATTATTGGAGGTAAGAAATATTTTTGAAAATGAAAGGAAGTAAATGGATTATATAAAAAGTGAACTCCATAAGAATTATGACAAAAGTAATGATTGAAGCAGTGAAATGAAAGGCAGTGAAATGGGTATTACAATCTTTGGTGAATGAACGACAGTGGCTGGGAAGTTAGTTGACTATAGAATCTAATGTCATAGGATTCAAGCAAATCATTATTTATCTATTCGAGGAACGGGAGGAGGGCAGGTATCAACAGTTTGAAAATAACAGTGAGGATAAATTAGCACATACACTTTACCTCTTGTCCTATAGTATAAAGGGTATGAAAGAAAAAAAGTTTTCCAGGAAGAAAATGTTTTGCAACATATTATACAAACTATAATTATAATCAAATCTGTAACAAATATTGAGAGTTTAATATTCCAGATTACACTCTTTTTAGAGTAAAATTTTACTTCGAAAAGTATATATGTATAATTTTTTCTCAAAAACTTTAAACACATTTTAATTGTCTTTTTAATGTGTTAATGGCCAGCAATAACCAACAATTATAATTTTTAAATTTTAGTCTCTCTGTCATCTGACAGATTTATTTCAGAATCTCTTAACTTTAAATATCTTTATTCTGAATATGTTATGATAAATACAAATGTATATATTATCAAACATACATTTTGATGATATGTAATTATTTTATAACAAAGTTCTTTTCAAATATGTTTTTATTTTATTTTACTTTAGGTGCTTACTGTATCTGGCATTTCTCCCCATGTTATCCCTCCTCACCCTCCCACCCCCCGCTGTCTTGAAAAATTGTTTATACTGTTCTTTATTCTTGCATTTTACCTTCACAAATAGAAAATGAAATAAATGCAGTACATCTAAAGAAAGATCTTCTAGAAGAGAACTACAGGACTTGAGTAATTCCCCAGTTGTTTCTAAAGAACAAATAAAAATTACAGCTGACCATTTATAAATCCATAAAAGCAGATAGAGCAAGTACTTGAATATTTTCTTATTTTCATCTAATTTTCTTCAACATGATAGAAGTATAACTAATGTATTGTTTTTCCAAAGAAAACTCTTTTCCCCCAGAAATATTGTGAAATTTATTTGGGAGTAGTCTGTGTGAGGGTGAGGATAGAATCAAAGAATGTGAACAAGAGAACCTACTGGAGTCAGAACTTTGTTGTGAATAGCAACTTAGCAAATTGGCTTTGGAGTCCAGCCAGAATAGTGACCAATTTTATAACAGCAAATATCTGGAGGTTTTCTTAGTTCTCTGACTGTACAGAAGCCCATGAGTGACTTCATGTTGCACATACTTTCTTTACTAGAGCTCTCTAGATGCTGTTGGAAAGCTGTACCAAATAAGTTATTTTAAATAACTTATTTAAAAAACAAAAAGCTAATGAAAACAATGCTGATAAATCCGAGCCTATCAGAGCTTTAAAAATACACTTATAAGCTCATTTCTTTTAAACATTAGCTTCCTAGCAATGTTTACCTCATAAAACAAATGTTCAGTGTCTTCTAATAAGTAACTAACTCATAAACACATACATTTTGCCTGCATAATTGTCACAGAGCTATTTGCTCCCCTTCTAAAATGATAATCTGAATGAAAATTAAAGACTTAATGAAAGCCACATTTACTATTGTTAACTAAATTGGCTTTAACCTTGATTTTCCAAAGTCTGCAACTTTTTGACAAGGATATCCATGCAGATAAAAAGATGCCATTCCCTCTCTGTCCTTCATTATGCTCCAATACTTACATTTTAAAAATGGCCTTCAAGGGATTATATAAATGGAAGAAGAAATACACAGGTACACCTATAATTCCTTTCCTATCTCACAAACTGTCTTCCAAAATCTAATATGATAAAGCCCTTAAGGTTTTGGAAAATATGCTGTGTACATGTTCCAAGATACAAAAAAATTTTGTATTTGATTGTTGTTTTTCTAATCTTTTTTATGAAAATGTATATATAACCTCAGGAAATCAATCATACAATATAAAAATGATAATATGAGCAGAAGATGAAAAGAGAGAAGGCTGGGGATTTAAGAGGAAATTAGAACAGGATCTTCATATTCTGCAAATAGCAGTAGTCAGAAAAGGGAACAGATATTGCCTAATATAGGAAAAAAATTACCTTTCAACTTTAAAATTACAACTGTCTATTTGGTGTTTTAAAAAATAATTGTGTCCAGTAGCACTTAGAATTTATGTCCAGTGGGTTAGCTTCTTTTGTCATTGGAGATCAACCAAGAGAATGTCAATTCAAAATCTTGCCACTGCAAACTCTTTTAACACTATCCATGAGGCCCTAGGTGTTATAATACTTCCTTTGTGTAAAAAGATCTACTCTTTGAGGTAACTCAATGAACAAGTAGGTGTGGCCAGTGAAGCATGTGAGTAAGGCAACCTGAATAAGCAGATGGAGGGCGGGTAGATGGTGGTTGGTGTACTGCCATTTGGCGACTTCATTGGTGGCATAAAGAACTGAAGGTAAGCTCCTTTAGGATGGCACAACTTGTATTCCAGAGTTCTTTATATCTTATTTTAAAATAAAATTTAGTTTTACTTTATCTGTTTTCCTATTCTGATATATTTGCCTAAGTTTCTGCTTGCTATAACAAATGTTATAATTAAGAAAGACCGCTTGCTATAACAAATGTATTTATTCAAATACCAAAAAGCCAAATACAAATAAGATTCAAGAGGAATGGTTGGCAAAATTAAAATTTCTAAGTTATAAAAATTAATGTGGTTGTCCATGTCTAAACATACACATGGTTGGTAAAATGTCTACGTTAAGTCGTAAACAAAGTAGTTTATTAAAATCAAAGATATTAGGTTACAATAATCCCTTACAGCAGCAGTTGATCCTGCCCATGTTGTCTTTAATGAGAATTTGAATACTTATTTTAAGAATCACATTGTAATAATCAGGTCAATCAGCAAGCCCCAGCCATTAGGTTACCCAGTATTGCGTGGTCTTTGGTGATCTTGCCACCACAGGAGCAATTCATGAATAAGCAGTTGGAGTAAATCTTGAATTAATGATGTGTTCTGTGTGACACACTCATGAACACAAACCTATGCATGGGTTTTGATCCTTGCTTTTTTCCTCTCTGAACTAGGTCTTTTTCTTTTAGATGGAGTCTCACTCTGTCACCAAGTTGGAGTGCAGTGGCAAGATCTTGGCTCAGTGCAACTTCCACCTCCCAGGTTCAAGCAATTATCCTGTCTCAGCCTCCCAAGTAGTTGGGACTACAGGCACACACTACCATGCCCAGCTCGTTCCTGTATTTTTTAGTACAGACAGGGTTTCCCCATTTGGGCCAGGATGATCTCGACCTATTGACCTCGTGATCCTCCCATCTTGGCTTCCCAAAGTGCTGGGATAGCAGGTGTGAGCCACCGTGCCCAGTCTCAGCTAGGTCTCAGAGGACTTCAGGACCAGGCAGGCAAAAGAGAAAGAAAACTTTACATTGGGCAGGTGTGTGAATTCATTCATTGAAGAATACTATCTGAAAGTGGTTAATTGTTGTCCCTGTTAATCACCACTATTTTATACATATGATTACAAACACATATACACACATGCATCCATACTCATAAGTGCAGACCTATGCACATATGTATAGACGCACACGTGTATGCCCTTTCACTTTTTGCTAGTACTTCTGACCTTCCTCTCATTGGAAAATCTTCTAAATCCTATCCATTGAGTGATGGAAAAGTTGTTTATAACAGAAATGCAGCAAAAGTGCTTTGAGTTTGATGCCCTGAGTAGACGAAAATTCAGAGACAAACATAGAGTCTATAAAATAATTATAAATAAATTAATTAATAAAGTACATCCTGGACAAGGTTACAAATAAGTAAAATGAAATATGGAGTGAATAAACGCCAATGGATTACTGAAAAGCGGTTCTGTTCCCTAAGTTCCACCCACTCTCTCCATACTTCTTCCCATCCTGACTTGAGCTTGGAAGAAGGTGATGACAGAGACCATATAGTGTTACTGAAATCCAAAGACAAAGGAGATCTTTTCTCCCTCTCTCAGGCAAAGCCCCGCAGTTGAGAATAGCTGCATTGTAGTGCTTTGGTCTCATTGAGGTTCCCCATGACGATAGAAAATGTCGAAAGAGTAGAGTAATTTCTACGCCTCACAAAACAGTAGAAAATGGTGACAGTTTTTCATGATGCCAGGGGATGAAGCAGAGAATAGATTTCAGCTATCTTGGAAAATACAAAAAATACCAAAGAGCTACATCTTGGAGTCACTCACTCACATGCAAGCTTTAGCTTATTCACAGCAGAACTAAAACATCTCACTAGATATCAGTGGACAGTGCATTGTGACATCCGATGCCCGTAAAAACACCATCCATAATTTATAGCTAGAATTCAGACTTAGAACTGTCAAATCGAATTTGATGATGTCTTCATAATTTTGCTACGGATACTACTTGAATTTTATTTTTGTTGATTGAAAAAATAAGTGAATAAATGTAATTGAATTGATTTTTCTATACAGCAACCGAAAGGTCTTAAATAATTTCAATTCGGTTTATAAGTGATTTGATAATTTTATTTTACATGTAATACAATAGTCTAGTTCTTATTTGAATTTCTACCAGGTAGAGGTACTTTGGCTATATGAGAAGTCATGCACTTTCTCTGACCCAAAGTAAGGATATATGTCAAGAATTTATGGCCACCGTCTGGGACTTATGACTCTATCAAAATTTCCATTTTATGATAAAGTTTATAATGAGTATCTCCAATTAGGTTTTCTTATCCACAGAGAACTGTTTTTAAAAGCTTTGTATACAATAACCAGATAAACTTTATATTTGCAAATCAATTCAGTCAGGAGTATATGTTTGTAACTTTGCTAAAGAAAAATTTTGTTTATGTTTTTAGAATGACAAGAGACAGGCGACACAGGATAATTTATTAAAAAGCTGAAAGCAATTGCCTTCATAAAATGAGGAGAGCACATACTTTTATCTGAGAGGCAAGCTGTTTTTCCTCTGATAAAGCGGCTGTAATCAGATAATAAACTCTGTGGCACTTGGCTAATCATTTAAATGTATTTAAAAATAAGTTACATGGTCTAAGATGTTTTCTATATTCTTAATATTTTAAATATATTACTGTGTACAGTTAAAATTTAAGTAAATTGTTTTAATCTTTTAAAAATTTTATTATAGGTGTATTTTAAATATGCTTGTTTTCTTTCTCTACTCCTTTGTGAAGCAATATATAATCATTCAAAATGTATGATTCCTATAATACAGATAGTTAAATTGAGTCTTTACCCCTTTATTATTAAATATTTTACTCACTGACAATATGTTGTCTCATAGGTCTAAAAAGTATTATCATTTTATTTGAAAATGATGTTATAAATTTGTACTAATCATAGTTTTAAAACCAAATAGTACGCTGGTTAATTTTAATTTCACATACACAAAGAAATGTAAATAAATGAAAATGGAAATCTCATTCATAAAATGAATCATCATAATCCTAAAATGAACTTTTGCTCTGTAAATATTGTCTCTTTTATTCTTAACAATGTGTAACCATTCTGGGACTTTCAAAGTTTTACTTTCTCTCCCATCTGCTACGCATTTAAGTATGTATTCTTATGACCAGGAAGATGTAGAAAGTTAGCTCTTGTTAAAGAGAAAGGCAGAGAAGCCATACAGAAATCACTGGTAGATTACTTGGGACATGAAGAGACAAAGCATGAAATGCAGTAGTGACAATGATGAAGAATTTTGAACAAAAATAACCTGATTCTCATTTACCTCTGATGCCCTGGGCTTCAGATATGAGAAAAAGAAACTGTAGCATGGAAAACTGCAGTAGCTACAATCCAGCATGGCTATCATCCAACAGGAGCAATAGAGCAGAATAAAATAAATCAAAGCTTGAGGGATTAGAGCTTAATACCATTTGATTAAAGACAGAGAGACACTACATGCACTAAGCTTCCTATTCTGTTATAACACATCAGTGATTTTTTATTTGGTAGTTATATTTTAATTCATGTTCTATACATGTAATAACATTCTCTCATTTGGCACTCCAAGAATACTCAGCCAATGAAAATAGTTACCAGTTCTGCAAACATGGGAAGAAGAAGAAATTTTCTCTTATATTTCATTTCTATTATGAAATTACACATAATCAAGAGGATCTTAAACATTGCCCTTAAACATTGCTTGACAAAACTTTTCCTTAGTACAGGCCCCTGACCTCCTTTTACTTTAAGCATTTGTTTTCTAGAACTTGTAAATTCCTTCTCCACTTCCTTGAGATATATGTAAATACTTTTATATGTCTCTTACCAGTTTTATGACCTTGGGATCTCTCTCAAGGACCTAGGAGTCCTTGAGACTCGACGAAATGAAATTATCAAATAAGACAGGATCACTATTTCCCAGTCTCTGTTTGGGTAGCAACATAATTAGCAAACACGAAATTAGTAGGCTCCAATTAGCAAACACGAAAGACATAATCACAGAGAAAATTGGTAAGCTTGGGAATAATTTCTAGTGTTCAATCTATCTCTGGATCAACCTCCCCCTAAATTTTCCATTAGTGCACCCCAGTACTTAAAAAAAGGAAGAAATGAAAGAAAAGGTAAAGCACCCCTTGTCTTTGGTTTCAGCAGAGTTGCACTCAAACTGAGTTCTAGCATTTTTTTATTTATCATAGTATCAATAGAGAAAGTGTTCCCTGTTCAATAAACGGTGTTGGGATAAATAGCTAACTACATGTCAAAGATTGAAATGGGACCCCTTTCTTATACCATATGCAAAAATCAACTCAAGATGAACAAAGGACTTAAATGCAAAACCCAAAACTATAACAACCCTGGAAAACAACCTAGGCCATACCATTCCAGACATATAAACTGGCAAAGATTTCATGATAAAGACACCAAATCAATTGTAACAAAAGGAAATATTTTCAGGTGGGATCAAATTAAATTTAAGATCCTCTGCTTAGCCAAAAACATAGAAACCAGAATAAACAACCTACAGAATTGAAGAAAATGTTTGCAAATACTGCATCTGACAAAGGTCTAATATCCAGCATCCATAAGGAACTTAAACAAATTTACAAGAAACAACCTAACAACCCCATTAATTAGTGGACAAAGGTCACAGACCCTTTTTAAAAGAAGACTGCATGTTGATACATATGGTCAACAAGCATAAGAAAAAAATCTCAGTATCACTGATCATTAGATAAATACAAATCAAAACCAGAATGAGATACCATCTTATGCCAGTGAGAATGGCTAATATTAAAAAATCAAACAATAACAAATGCTGGCAAGGTGGCTGAGAAAATAAAATGCTTATGCATTATTGGTAGGGGGGGCATAAATCGGTTCAGTCATCGTGGAAAGCAGCATGGCAATTCCTCAGAAAACTAAAAACAGAAATCCCATTTTAACTCAGCAATCGCATTACTGGTTATATACTTAAAGGAATATAAAGTGTTCTACCATAAATTCACATGTGTACATGTATTCATTGCAGAGCTATTCACAATAGCAAAGAAATGGAATCAATCCCCATGCTCAACAATGGTAGACTGGATAAAGAAAATGTGGTGTGTATACACCATGGCATAGTATGCAGCAATTAAAAACGAACAAGATCATGTTCTTTGCAGGAACATGGGGAAAGCTGAAGGCCATTTTCCTGAGCAACTAACACAGGAATAGAAAACTAAATACCGCATGCTCTCACTTACAAGTGGGAGGTAAGTGATGAGAACATGTGGACACAAAGAGGAAAATAACATACACTGGGGACTACTTGAGGGTGGAGGATGGGAGTGATGCTAGCAGCAAATCCATATGTGTCTCCAGATACCTCAATTCCTGCCTCCCCAGAAGAAGCAATTCAACTGAGGGCCATAAGGCAGAAGGCGAGATTGAGGCCAGTTTTAGAGCAGTAGTGAAAGTGTATTAAAAAGCTTTATAACAGGAATGAAAGGAAATAAAGTACACTTGGAGGAAGGCCAAGTGGTTGACTTGAGAGATCAAGTGTGCAGTTTGGCCTTTTGTCTTAGGGTTTTATATGTTGGCATACTTCTGGAGTCTTCCATCCCTTCTCTCCTGATTCTTCCCTTGAGGTGGGCTGTCTGCATATGCAATGGCCTGCTAGCACATGGGAGAGAGCATATGCAGTGTGTTTACTGGAGTTGTATGCGTGCTCACTTGAGGCATCATTCCACTACCAGTCAATGTGGAAGGTTAAAGTTAAATGCCACCATTTTGACTCTTAACGCATATGTTTGAGCCCATTCTCCCTACTCAAGACCTTAAGAAGAAGCTCCTGATCACCAGTTTCAGGTTTTTCTATTTATTGAAAAACTGCTTTTCTCTGGTGCTGGCTATAGTCAATTATTATTTTATATAGAGTTAACAATCATCTGATCATCACCTGATAGTCATCTGACATTGCTGGTGGGGGGTTGGTGGAGTGCTCTCCTGCCCTGCTCATGTCTGACTAGCTACCTATTGTAACAGAAGGAGGGAGAGGATCACAAAAAAATAACCATTGGGTATTCAGTACCTTGGTGATAAAACAATCTGTATAACAAATTCCCATGACACAGATTTACCTGTATAACAAACCTGCGTATGTACCCCTGAACCTAAAATAAAAGTTAAAAAAAAAATTTCCTTGCCAATTTAACTTTGCCTGGTATGATGCTTTCTTTGGCCTAAGGCATTTATATTTTGCATAATCATAAGAACATACAGCCATAATTCATTCATCATTCCTTGATTCAGAACACTAATTTATTCCTTAATCCTTTAAATATGTTTTTAATATCTTAGAGTGACAGAGTCTTTGGAATACATTGAGACATAAAGAAGGAATATGCTTATTACTCATTATATAATAACCAGAAATATTTAGTCTCATTTTTAAAGTACATTTGACAAGCAAATATTGTTTTTGGAGAGAATTACTTTACCAAAGCTAACCATTCATGGTCTACCCAGAAGATACTTGTATATTTTTATTTCTTTATATATTTTATTTGCCTGTTTATTGTTTCTTGTTTTTTTCTAAGTGGGAATCCAGAAAAGTGCCCAAAGCCTTTGAAAAAGGCTACAAACAAATGAAAAAGTTGGATTTTGTTCATTTATTTTGCACCATGAGAGAAGAGCTTTTGTTCTTTACTTGTAGACATTTAGTCATTCACTTCATTTAATGTTCTTTTGGATACAGGTATGAAAATACACAAAACTGAATAGGTGCTTAGTCTTTCTGTTCCTTACTTTTTAGAAAGAAATATCTAAATTAAGTTTTACATATAATTTGCTTTTGAGCAAGCGGTATATTACACCAAAAGCATATCAGCCATATTATCATATAGTTTGATTTGGAGACAGGCAAAGTGACTGATATTTTGGATTTGATGCAAGTGTAAAAACAGATCTTGTATTTTAGGGCCTAAATCATCCCTCACAAAATGAGAACCCTCCCCAGGTAGATAGATTTCTGATAGATATGCATTTTATCTAAAACAAATATTCAAGTTGGTAAAGCACATTCATTGCAGCATCAATTCTAGGATAATAAACAACTTAACCATTCTGAGGCTGTGAGAAAACAAATTGCTACAACTGACCTGTTAATAATAGCGATTTAAAAATGTTAAAAACTTGGGGAATTAAAAGTATATTTTGACAAGACTCTAGAGAAAATGTACCATTACACATATGTCTAACTTTATTTATTTTATTTTATTATTATTTATTTATTTATTTTGAGACGGAGTTTCGCTCTTGTTGCCCAGGCTGGAGTGCAATGGCACGATCTCGGCTCACCGCAACCTCTGCCTCCTGGGTTCAGGCAATTCTCCTGCCTCAGCCTCCCAAGTAGCTGGGATTACAGGCACGCGCCACCATGCCCAGCTAATTTTTTGTATCTTTAGTAGAGACGGGGTTTCACCATTTTGACCAGGTTGGTCTCGATCTCATGACCTCATGATCCACCCGCCTCGGCCTCCCAAAGTGCTGGGATTACAGGCTTGAGCCACCGCGCCCGGCCCACTTTATTTTTTTTAAATGCAGTGAAATATCTTGAAGAACTCAGAGAATTGGAAAAAAATTTGGTGATACCTTTATGTGTTATTTCCTAACTAAAGGGTAGGTAAAAGGATAATTGGTGAAATCTGTAAAACAGATCAATACTTCTGGAAGAAGAAAACCAAAAGGCCATTTACCCCAGGTAGAGAAAGAGTTTAATCAGGTTAAAGATAAGGGAAATAGCGTTTTGTGCAGGTTCTGATTGTAAATTTTCTGGCTCAAAAATGTGAGAACCAATGTATGCATGAATAAAAAAACCAACAAAAATTGCTGAAAAGCAGTGATTTTCCCTGGTAGATTTTTAATGTAAGAAAGGGAAGCACATTAAGAGTATACAAAGAATGCTCAATGCAGAATTATTTTAATAGCTAAAATCTCTAAATTACCTAAATGTTCAATAATAGGAGAAAATGATTATGTAAATAATGGGTTAGTTGTAATGAAAAAATACTAAGCAGATATGCAAAATCATGTTCATAAAGTTAATGACACAGAAATACTCATATAATTTAAGGGACGAAAGCAGCCTAGAAAATGCAATTTATGCTTTTAACATGATTAAATAATATATAAACGTACACATAAAATATTAGAATTTAAACAAGAATCAAAATATTATGCTTCTCTTGGTGTAGAGATCATAAGTTTTTCCTTCTTCCTTTTAACTCCTTTTCAAATTCTCCACACTAAAAAAATACTGCTTCTGTAATTAGAAAAAAAATAAAAAATGAATAAATAAATAAAAGTTCTTAAGACTAAAACTTTTTCCAACTTGTAAGCTAAAAAGCCTGACAGAGCTTCATGGACGCTGAGTCAGAGGCAAAGTACTTTATTACTCATGACAACAGCAGACAGCATGAGCTTCATGGTCTCATTGGCCCCCTTAGCACCCAAGTCCCACACAGGTGAGGAGCAAAAGGTTGAGTACATGGGGTCTGTTAGGAGCACACTCCAGAAACCCTGAGTTTAAGAAACCTGGATCTTTTGGAGCTTCTAGCAAGCTTGCCTAAAATTTGTCCCAAAGGGAGAGAATATGTTTATTATACCCTTCAGGAAACAAGTCTGCCTTCTGCCTCAAATGGAGATGTTATCTCTGTCTTCAAAGCTGTCTACTATTAAAAAAAAATCCAGGCCGGGTGCGGTGGCTCAAGCCTGTAATCCCAGCACTTTGGGAGGCCGGGGAGGGTGGATCACGAGGTCAACAGATCGAGACCATCCCGGTCAACATGGTGAAACCCCGTCTCTACTCAAAATACAAAAAATTATCTGGGCATGGTGGCGCGTGCCTGTAATCCCAGCTACTCGGGAGGCTGAGGCAGGAGAATTGCCTGAACCCAGGAGGCGGAGGTTGCGGTGAGCCGAGATCGTGCCATTGCACTCCAGCCTGGGTAACAAGAGCAAAACTCCGTCTCAAAAAAAAAAAATCCTTGAAATTGCAGTTTGCCCAAAGCATCCATTGCCTCTTGTTCAGACCATGTGCCAAAATTTAAGAGAGTCATTGGAAGTATTGTCTCCCAATGAAAGAAAAATCTCCAAAATCAGTGTCTACTATGTTTTTATATTCTGAACTTGTTGACAAAAGGAACAGTGCCCTTAACATATTATTTTTGCAGTTATTAACACTGACATTCCACCTCCCGAGTCTGCAATAAAGTTCTTCATACGACAATACTAGAACTTGCATTACAATCCTAGTAAGGATCTGTGACCTCTTTGCAACACCTGCATTTTACTGCTAAACAAACACTGGCTTGTCCTTTGGTTATTACAGGTGGTTTCCTGCATCTGTTTCTCTCCAAAGGAATCCCTGAGTCAAATAATAGATTTGATCCCTGGAACACATACTGATGGGAAGGTGGGATGAGGATCTTTGGGTAAGCAGCCTACTTTATGAGTCAGAATGTGAATAGGCAAAATATCTTTCTAACATTACTAAGATATAGTCTCAAGCCAGAGTCCGTAAGATTAAAAAAATAGGCTATTGGCTATTGGTAGATAAAATGAAACTATCTGATATTGGTTCATATATTAAAACCCCTTCTTCCACAAATGAGAATCCTCTATTGCTCAAAAGGATCCCTCACATGTCTAAGTTCATTATTAAATCTTAATTATTTGTGACATTAGAGAAGTTGAATTCTACTCCTTATATTCTTTGGTCTGTGCTTTTAAAATTCTACTTTATTATAGATAGAGATCTAAGTTAAGTTACCAGGCATAACACAGACAAATGTCACACTGTTTTTACCATAACTGTAACTTAAAAAAATTACTTGATCCAGTGATTTTTATTTTCACTACTACTAGCTCTGTCTTTACCAGCATTCTGTTTGAAAAGAAATCAGAGCTAAAACAGCATTTTGGCTTCCTAGAAATGTCGATAAATGGAATAAAAATATTAAAATCACACAGTTTTTTTGAAAGTGGTCATTGAACTTGGTGCTTTAATGGAAAAGCAATAATTTACCATTATGGTAATTTTGAGAATTTGCAA
Organism: Leontopithecus rosalia; assembly: GCA_028533165.1. Classification (NCBI taxonomy): domain Eukaryota; kingdom Metazoa; phylum Chordata; class Mammalia; order Primates; family Cebidae; genus Leontopithecus; species Leontopithecus rosalia. Next base: position 91,924,965 of record CM052657.1, on the reverse strand, counting down.
ACACCAAACATTCATTAGAAAAATGAAGAAAATTAGTAGAGTGTATGATTATGCTAGCTTTTTTTTTATGTGTCCATTCATATCACCTGCTAAATAAATGATTATAAATTTAGTTAATGATTATACTGGAACACAGGTTGATATGGTTTGGCTCTGTGTCCCCACCCAAATCTCATCTGGAGTTGTAATCTCCATAATCTCCATGCATTGAGTGAGGAACCAGGTGGGAGGTGATTGGATCATGGGGTGTTTTTCCCCTGTTGTTCTTGTGATAGTGAGTGAGTTCTTATAAGATCTGATTGATTTCCCTGCTCTTGCTGGCTCTCTCTTATCTGCCACTATGTAAGACATGCCTCTTCCCCTTCCACCATGATTGTAACTTTTCTGAGGCCTCCTCAGCCAGGCAGAACTGTGAGTCAATTAAACCTCTTTATTTTATTAGTTACCCAGTCTCGGGTGTGTTTTTATAGCAGTGTGAAAACTGACTAACATACAAATCTTCCCTTTTATTCATTCTACTAACCTAGCAACACTTAATAAAATGCTCCCCATACCAAGGACAATGGTTGCTAGATAGATGAGTTAAAAATTTCTATTTTTAACATTAACATTTTTAAAAAGGTAATATTTTTGTCTACATGACAAAAGTAGATCAGAATATTATTTCTTTAGATTGAAATGTGGATGTATTTTTCCCTTCTGTGAGGGAGAATTTATCCCTACATTTAAAGAAAAATAGTGTCATCTAATTTTTTATTAATAAAATGTTGTTTAATAAAATAACAATTTAGTGGCAAGAAGAAGACAAAATGTAGCTTATGTTGCTCCAACTCTTGGTCCCTTTACTCACCCAATCCACAAATGTTAACTAAGTTAATGTTAACCACTTCAGAGGTTCTCAAATTTACATACTTACAAGCTGTTTAAGTTTAGGCAAATCAGTGTAATCTTTTTGTTTTAGACTCCTCATCTGTAAAATGTGGTTTAGATAGTACCTACATGTTATGATTGATGTTAGAATAAATTAAATCAATCTATATATAGAACTTACAGTAGTAACTAGATCACCTAAAAACTCAATAGTATTTGGCTATTGTTATTTTTATCATTTTTACTCCTTTCTTGGAGTACTGTTATAGTCTACTCACCAACTAAAAATTCTACTTTCTTTTCCTCTCCTTCTTTTTTTTCACCTGCTATTTTCATCAAAGTAATCTGTTTAAAGTACAATTCACATCTTTCTTGCTGAAAACCCTTCAGTAACTCATACAAATTCCAGCCTCTACAATTTGATCCCAATCTAGTCTCTTCACATTTATTTCATACAACTGCCCCTTGCTTACTTTACAAGCTATGAAAATAGGACTAGTCAGAGTTCTGAGCTTTCTTCATGCCATGCATTTCCTCATACTTTCTATTTGACTTGAGATTTCTCCAAAAACCAATAGTTGGCTGAAATCTTTCCTCCTCCAAGTTGTATCTTAGAATAACACTTCCCCATGAAAATATTTCTGATTCTCACAACTAAAAATAAATTCACAACTAACTAGAACAATATAATCCATCTCTCTTTTGAGCCCCCCACAACACTTCACCAGCATTTTTCCTGTATTAATTACCTAGTTTTGTTTTTCTTTTCTTTATGAAATAGTGTCCCTCTGTTACTGAAGCTAGAGTTCAGTAGCTTGATGGTGGCTTACTGCAGCCTCAATTTCCTGGCCTCAAGCAATCCTCCCACCTCAGCGCCCTGAGTAGCTAGGACTACAGATGTGTACCACCACACCTGGCTAATTAGGTATTCACTAATATATTTAACATATATTAGTATAGTACATATTATAATCATTGATATATATAAATATTGGTGGATTTACTATACATATTATATTTACATGTGTGTGTATATAAATAAATATACATAGAGAGAATATCCTTCTCCAAATGTGCCTACTAAATTTTGCTGACATTCTACAAACTGCCAAAGGGGCAATTCTTAAAACACTGAAAATAAAAAGATCTTTTAATTGAGTTAAAATAGGCTTTGAGAGAGTTATTTCAGTCTGGTATTATCAAACCCAACTACTTATGATTGTGATTTGGTTTTGTTTTTGAATGTTTCTTCCCCTTACATAAATTTCCTAAAAACACACATTTAACCTATAACATTATTTGAGTCTTCAAGCTCCTCTTTGTAGAACCCACAGGATTCTTCTGAGGGATACAGAAGCAGTCTTATGTATGGCCTAGAAGCAGTTCTAAAGGAGGGACATACCTAACCACAGGAGCCTAGTTCACCTTGAAAATGGACTCTGAAGAGCTATAACTGTCACAAAGAAAATATCTCCAGGGCACCATTGCTGACTATCCCCAAATTGTGCGATACACATGCAAGATTCAGTGCTACATGGTGAGAATGGAAGCTTTCAGAAGAGTGAGAACTGATGATCAAAGTGAGCTCATGGCACTCGGGGAAGGACACATCTTCAAAGCAGGAGAAAGCAACCAGTGCAAATTATACCTTAGAGGATCTGGAGTTCAAACAGTCTTTACTTTAACTGCAAGTGAGGAGACAGTACTTTTGAAAAATAATATTCTTTTCACATACACATTTATTACCTTTAAATTAATGTAAAAGTTATAATATAGCTGTTTGAAAAAAATAGTATTTCTATGAACTCTAAAGTCTAGACATTAAAAGAGTCAGTATTCTCTTTTAGAAGACATCTTTTAGGTCTCAAATGTGGTTGAGAATGCATGAGAATACAATTTTATGATTCTTCTTTTAAACCATTATTTGTATTTGGGGCTGAAAAAGTAACAAATTTGCCAAGGGATGTATAATGCTAGTATGATGTATTACATAATAATTTTCATGCTTTGGCTTTTAATCTCATGCTATAACCTTAGCACACCACGTAGCTATTTTGACATCTAGTACCAAATCCATCATTTACACTTGCACAGAAATCTAGGACACTGTTCAACAGCTATTTTCTATAAAGGGCCAGATAGTAAATATTTCAGTTTGCAGGACATACTGTCTTTATTGCAACTACTCAAGTCTGCCATTGTAGTTCCAAACCAGCTATGAGCAATAAGTAAGTGCATAGTTGTACTCAAAACAAAACAAAACAGGTAGTGAGCCAGATTTGGCCAGGCCATACATTATCAACCCTTAGTCTAAAATAGTCTTTTAATGTTTTAGCTACAAATTGAAGAGTGTTAGGATAAAAGGACCCCTGCTTATCTGCATTGTATTTTCCTTCTTGCATTCTATTCAATCACCTTACACTCTAGTCAAAAGGATGGACTTATTGTTATCCTTGCTTTGTTTGTGTTTTCTTGTGTTTGAAACATCCATCCTTCCAGAAATTCCTGTCTTAACATATTTCTCCCCAGAAATTTCATTTATATGTCAAAGGCCAACACTGAACTTACTTTTTTTTTTTTTTACTTTTGTCTTCCTCGGTTGTGTTATGCCAGGCCTCCAAGTCTACGCCTGGCCATTACAGCCTTGGTGACCTGCACATACACCTCTGGATGGTCCATAGGAGCCAAAGAGTCTGAAGTAACCACAAGTAACCAGGTGGCCACAGAAAGAAGTGAAACAACTTGTTCCTGCCTCAACTAATGGCTCTTCCTCTGCAACCTGCAACCATTATTCCTGCTCATCCTTGTGGAATTTCACCTCTGGACATTGGGTTTCTCAAGACCCCCACCCTTTTAACTATGAAATTTACCTCACCCTCCCCTCTGCTTGCAACCAACACTTCCCACTCTTAAGATTATGCCTGTTTGTAATAGATGATCCTTACCTTGTGATCATGCATCCCTGATGCCCTTCTCCTCTCCAAGATAGATTATCGATGCCTACCCTTGTGACCATGCATCCCATGACACACATCCCCTCACTAAAATAGATTACCACCTTTAACTGACCACTTGCTCCAACCTCTAAACCCAACTCCTAACCTACCGCTCTCTCCTGACTCAGCCCGCCTGCACTGGGCTGAATAAACAGCCATGTCGCTTACACAAAGCCTACCTGGTGGTCTCTTTATGCAAGTGACGAGCCTAACATGTTATTCTTCCTCTTATTTCTTAAAGCAATGTGTCTGTAGATTCTCTAAAACCCTCTCAGTTCATTCACCACATTATAGTTCTTTATCAATGTGTATTTAGATGAATTACTTCACTTCAGACTTCTTTCATTTTCTAATTGATCAGCACAGTGTTTTCTATAAAATGTCCAAAAGACAGTTGTTCTGTCAATAATTGCCAAAATTAGCACTTATTATATTTGGAAGGGGAAAGAAAAACATTTAAGGTAAATGTCATGGAATCAATTTGGCTAGAAAACTCCAAGTAAATCATAAGTCCCTTAGTTTATTTCCATATTACTTTTATAACAGAGCCTACCCCTATTGAGGACTTCCAAACCTGGGTGACAATCTTGGACACTTGTTGATTCATCTGTTTTATAAAATCATTTAATTTCTCTTGTAAAATTGAAGTGAAATATCATGTAAATATGTAAACAGCTTTTAAAACAAATAAGGGCTATTGCTTTCTAATGACAGCCAAGTTACTAAATTTGTGTTTTATTAGCATTTCAATATAATAATAGATAATTGTATTATTCTTTGGGAATATGTCACCAGACCTTAGAAAATTGCAAATTATCAAATATTACTCTCTCCCATGCAATACGTCTATTCACCAACAAATTAATCAGTTTTTCTCTTCAATTTTCTTCCTCAATAAGAGAGACTCAATTTTCAAAAACTAAATTAAAAAAATCATGAAAGTCAGGGATTTATAATACTTTCATTAAAATGCTTATTCCTACATCTTTTGTTTTAATAATTTTCTTATTTTTCCCTTTTTCCTTCATAATTGTTTTTCCTAAAAATTATCCTAGTTCTCATAGCATTTTACCATTATGGAAACTCACCTACATTTACGTAGAGCTTTATTTTTTGCCCCTCACTTGGAAATGCGATATCTCTTTCTGTCCTGGGGTCTTTTAGGTTTAAATGATCATTGCAAGAGAGAATCACTGAGAGCTGCAAGGGATGAGACAAGGTCAACAGGAGGCTGCAGTAATGAGAATTAGACATAAGTCTTTATTCTGGATCATAAATCAGGTCTTAAAATACCAGGTACGAGTTCAGAATAATACCCAGAAGGCAGAATTTTAAACACAAGCTGAAACTGCCATTGCAAAAATTGTAGCTAAGAAAATTATGACAGTGAAAGAGATAGGACCTAACCAACTCCATCTTGTTTCTAACCTATAAGCTCTCTTTGTTCATTCCTGGGCATAGGCTGAACTAACCTAGGGAAAGAATTTAGTTTATGGTTTGACTCTGAAACAAAATTGAGGATAGCCCTTTCCTGAAAGGACCCCCTTCTTACCTTGGGGCCAGTCTGCCTTTGTAGGACTAACACATTAGCTACAACATTAGAAATTATGGTTTAGGGGTCATGCAGCCAGCCTCTGGCTGCAAGAGTCTGAACCTCTTCAAATTGTTCCTGGAGACAACATCACTATTGTAAAACCTAAGATCAGTGCTTGAGATATTTTGCAGACCCTGCACTCTGATGGATCATCTGACATTACTCTGGTAATCTGACTCAACCAATTTGCAATACTACCCAGGAACAGAAGATAGCAAGGAAACCTCACTTCCACTGCCCGCTATGATTCCATCTCCAACCTGGGCTCTCCCCACTTCTCAAGCCCCTACCTGCCAAATTATCTTTAAAAACTCAGATCCCTGAATGCCAGAGGAGACTGATTTGAGTAATAATAAATCTCTGGTCTCCCACATAGCTGGCTCTGCATGAATTACTCTTTCTCCATTGCAATTCCCTGTCTTGATAAATTAGTTGTCTAGGCAGTGAGCAAGGTGAACCTATGGGTAGTTAGAAATTCAAGATGTCTTAGGATAGTTATAAGTCTTGAATCTACAAAGGCATCCCAGGTATAATGGGAGGTAGTTATTTATGTTAAATGAGATTCTCTGGATTCAAGTAATCAAAAACAGAATGGATGAAGTGGAAGCAGAAAAGAGGAATTCATTTTAAGGATATAGAGGCTAACTCCTAGTGTTCAACAAAAGGATGATAGGAACTAAAAATGAGAACTGGAAAGTTGTCAGGACTCCAGCTCTTGACCCTGTTTTTCTTTCTCTCCAATGATTTCACTGTCTCTTCCAAAACATACCTTTCTCTTGTTCTTCTTTGTACACATAACAGGAAAAAGAATGCTAATTATTTCTCCTTAAGAAACTTTTTTAGAATGTCTTTATCCTAACTTCAGATAAGAGTGAAAGTTTATGCACTTTTAAAAAGTCTAAAACACGAGTACAAGATTTTGATAAAATATAGGTGCCAGGATGTTAATTATAATCTTGTTTAAAAGAGAAGAAAACCCAAGAGCCCAATAATAAGAGCTTTTGAAAAATTATAGAACATCCGTAGAATGCTGTTGATTAAAATGATAGTGAAAATTCAGTAGCAGGTATATATTTTTTCTTCTGTAAGATAAGTAAACTAAGTTTGGAGAATGATATTCTATGACCTCATACTAAAAAAAAGGTCTCATATAAGCCTCTAACTTTTCTGCCTCCCAGTTGTAATCAGTAACTGTTGATTACAAAGTTCTTATCTATTATACTAGAAATGCAAATATATACAGCGCATTGGAAAACCATTAATTGTATTGCTCATTTAGTTGTTAGGATATTATATACTGTTTTAGGAATAGGTATATATTTTCTTATGGGATACATGAATTTCATAGCCCTTTGTGAGTTCATTCATTGTCATGTAAAACATGGGTCTTTTTGGTTAGTCAGAAAGCTCCAAACTTGGCTGGTCTACATATTTCACTGCATGAGATGTTCCAGTAAAAATTCTGACTCCAAAAGTTTCAAAATCAAATTTATTTTATTCAAATTCACCTCCCTGAGGAGCTGAAAACTAAACTCAGATACTTCAACAATGTACACATACTGGAGAAGGTGGGAGAATATTGAGGCATAAACATGAGCCTACACAAAGTTCCAGAGATAAGAAGAAAGGATGGTCTTTGTTTCTGTTGTAATTTTTTAAATAATTGATATTTAAACTCAAAATCCAAAAAAGTCCTTGGGTACATATGGATACAAATGCATGATTAAATAAATAGATAAATAAATAAGAGACTGTTCTCCTATGAAAAAGAATTTAAATAATTTTTAGAGATACTTTGAAGGAAATGAAGCATACCTCTTAACTCATCAAGTTGTGCATAGCCACCTCCTTGTAAAAACTACACTATGGAAAAAGGGGCTGAAAAAGTAACTTTGCAGTGGAGAAACATGACAAACACTATTTCAGGTAAGGTGATTCAATTTAACAGTGTGAGTGATGAATTATGTTGATAGTATGTACCCTTGATATCATATGATAAGAATGTTATTTTAGAGTAGCAAAAGAAGGACATTGCAGAAATGTAACGTGCAGCAAAACCTGGGAGACATTCATTTATAATATGAACGTGCACCTTCCTGAACCAGGCCTGTGTAGTAAGTATTGCAGTCTTTCTTCTTCTGGTGCTCACCTTTCTAGCATGAAAGAGGGTCAATCAACAATTAAGTCAATAAGTAAGAAAATAAGCATACATTGTGATCATTCCTGTGATCATACATTGTGATCATGACACTTACAACCTATGCATTATATTAGCGTGACCCAATTGTTATTCCTTTCTTAGTATTTCACCCTACCTATGTTAGTTATCAAAATACCAGGGGTTCAATCTAGGTCCTATTGATTGCCACACAGACAGCCAGTCATTGAAACAACGAGTATTTCCAGGGAAGAAGGCTTTAATTGGGTGTTGCAGCTGAGGAGGTGGGAGATGAGTCTCAACTTCATCTCCAAACTGGCCAAAGTTAGGTATTTATATAGCAGGGAAGAAATGTAGCTATGTGTGGGAAAACAGGAATTAGGGAGATATAAGGAAGGGAAGTTGGTCAACAGGAAGCAGATGTAAGGCAACTGCGACAGGTAAGAGGTCTGGCATCTCATTGCCCAGACGTGGCTATCTGTAAACTTTAATTCCTTGATACTATTTGGGTTTTCTGAGAAAGGAACCCAGATAAGATGAATGTTAAGTTCCTCAAGTTTTAAGAGTGGGAGGATTAGGGTTGATACCATAAGTACCTGTTCTATGGGACAATTGGGCTGGTTATACCTACAACCCATAACTTTGTCCCTAATTGCAGTACTTACTTGACTATATTGACAGATTGTAGAACTTCCAATCTGCCAACGTTTGGAGATGCTATAGCAGTTCCAAGGAGTAAAGATGTTTCTAACAGCCATTGGGTATGGGCATACAAGTTTGTTTTAAATGGTGGGAAGTGGATATTCTGTAGCCCTATTTTAATTTGGGAAAAAAATTACAGAAAAGAATTGTGAACATTGATGAAATAATTTGAACATGAATATTATGTCTTCCTATATAAAAAAGAAAGAGTGAATTTTTAACCAATTCATATTACTTCTCTGACAAATAGTTGGAATGTGTTTTACTATACATTTCAGAATCATTGCCACATATAGTCTAAAAAAAGTTTGCTTTTTTATTTGTTTTTCTTGCTTTGTAGAAAGGAGATTTTCCTTGGCACCTAAAAGCACAGATTATGGAGTATCATAGATCAAGAATATAAGAACAAGTTGAGGCTAAACTGGTCAGGATAGGAAAATCAATGATGGCTTCCATTTCACTATTAGACCTCATGACCACAAAACCCTCATGTCTGCTACCAAGATATTTGAGTTTTTGAATCTAAATAAAAATAAAATTTTGTTTTGGCCCAGCACAGTGAATCCTATCTAGAATCTCAGCACTTTGGGAGGCCAAGGTGGGCAAATCATTTGAGGTCAGGAGTTACAGACCAGGGTGACCAACATGATGAAACCCCATTTCTACTAAAAAATACAAGAGAATTAGCAGGGCATGGTGACACTTGGCTGTAGTCCCAGCTACTCAGGAGGCTGAGGCAAGAGAATTACTTGAACCTGGAAGGTGCGGGTTGCAGTGAGCCGAGATCACGCCACTGCACTCCAGCCTGTGTGACAGAGTGAGACTTCATCTTATTTTAAAAAAATGTTTTTTCATTTGTTTGAAACTTCGTTTTATTTGGTCAACTTTTCTACTTACCTGAGACTTGTGTATTTTAAAACTTAGTTTCAGGTAATAACAACATATAACAATTTTGCTGAGTTTTTAAAAATTCTTGGTGGATTTTTTTCTAATTATTCTATGGTTGTTCTTTTATTAGATATTGTTTTATAGTTGTTTAAAAAAATTTTTGTTTGATAATCAAAAATAAATTTTAACTAAAAGAAAATAAAATGTATACTGTATGTTTGTTTTTGCATTTTAATCAATCTTAGATTTCATGTTTTATTGTTTTTTTAAATTTGTTTAGCTTTGTTTTTTAAGCTTTTGAAGTTAAAGGTAATACTAGAGTTTGTTTGAAGCTTTTGGATGTTATTGTAAGTTTCTAGACTTCATGAAGACCACAGAGCTTCTGGATTCTTATAAATTGAAGAAAATTCTATAGAAAGCACTGATTCATCTTTGAAAGCTCTTGATTACTTAATTTCAGAGTGATAATTAAAGCAAAAATATTTTCTAAGGATGACTGCAAGTAAACATCTTTGTGAAGAAATTCTTATGAATTCTAAATCTTAGCTTGGCAGCAATATTGGTTCAATGGTTGTAGAGCAATGAAACAAGATAAAACATAAGACCATAATTTGAAATACATTGGAAAATATGGTTTTAATAGGTATTCAATCAAATTGAAAGGATAAGTTAATGAGTTAAAATGAGAATGAGCACAACTGAATAGAGCTATTTCAAGTTAGTTTTATATGAAGAATAATATTCTCAGTTATCTAATTTAATTTCTGTACAAGCAATGAGAAGCCCTTGAGTAGACATCTGAAGGATATCCTACCAGTTCTATCTTACTAAGTTAAAGGCCAACTTGTTGGTAAATCCTAGGCCACAATGGTCAGGAATAATTATCTGAATCTAACTGGAGTAATTACGCTTTTAAATTTTAAAATTAGAAAATGAGTTGAAGAGTTTTCTTCTTTGTGGTTCGTGATTCCTAGATGGAAGAAAAAATTCAGGAATACAGGTTTTCTGAGATGTAAAAAAGAGCCTGTCTTTAGTAAGAATAATTGAATGCCAAAATGAAGAGAACTGAAAATATGAAAATGGAGGTAAAATATGCAGCAGCAGTTGAATCCTTGCTTATAGATAGTGTCAAAATGTGACAACATCCATGCCCTTCCAGTGGTTTTGTGGTTTCACATTTTCTTATTCAATGACACAATAAATAACTGTATATAATATTGTTTGAGTGCTCCTTCAACTTCACAATATCATCTTCCTCTTTTTTCTTCTTCATTATTGATATCTAATGTATTTGATTTATCTCTGTTAGGTTGTATGATACAATATTTTTTTTTACAGATCTTCAGGTTTTATTGGAGATGTAGAATAAATATTCAGAGACTATTTCAGGACCTCTTTGGAAAATAGATGGAATAAATGCTAAGTACACTTGAGAGAATATTGCAGTTATTTTTAGTTTTAGAGCTCTTTGGTTGATATGACGTGAATGTTACATGAGTTTTTAAAGCAACTGACTGGGCTAATGTTTTTAAAATAAACATACTATCTTCTTTTTCCCTTCCCTTGTTCCTTCTCTCCCTTGCTATCTTCTTTTTTTCCTTCTTTATTTCCTCTTTGCCTGAAAAAGTCAGTCTAAAAGGTATTCCTTCGGGGAGTCCAGTATGGTGGCTCTCCACATGGAGGAGGGAAGGCAGACTGTTTGGTAGGGTTTGGAGCCTTATTGGAAGGAAGATGGATCCTGTGAGGAACCTGTGGCAACTGTGTCGGCTTGGTACTAGAAGTAAAAGCCAGAATATGATGACAAAGCTGCCTCAGAAAAGGGTATCACCAATGCCAGTGGTTGACAGTGGACGTCAGAGCTCAAGCAGAGTGAGGAGGGCATTTTAACATCCAGTTGCAAGGTAACCAGAGAAGGAGGAAGAGTGGCCATTCAAGAATTTGGTGGTGGCTACAAGAGTGAGAGGCCTCAGTAGGATGAAGAAAATCTCAGTCTGTGTGGAGGTCAGGGAGAAGATGGTAGCAGTGATGGAAGACTGGTTACATTGAGGAGAAGGTGCATGTGATTAAAATATATGTGTGTGTGTGTGTGTATATATATATATATATATATATATATGTGTGTGTGTATATCATATATACATCTATATGCTATACATACACACATATATAGACACACATGTCTATATATGATATCAGAATATCAGAATCAGATTTTTTACTGTGAGACATGAAAAATACAAATATGGAAAGGAAGAAACAAAAATTGACCCCGTAGTTTTTGATTCAAGTTAGAAGTATCAGAGTGAATTCATGGATTGTGATATCTAAATTGATTGATAGAGAGAGAGACAGATGTAGATACACACATATATTCTTCAACCCTGTCCTCTAAGAAAGCCTAGAAGGAGTAACACCCTATAGCCATGATCACACTAGCAAATACAAGTTGGTTTCTAAATATTATTCTCCCCTAAAGGCACCAAGGCCACCTGTGATAAATGGATAATTTTAGGACTGGAACAAGAAAAATATATGGCTGGCTTAGAATAGTCTTGAAAAGCAACATACTGGCCAAATCTAAATAATTTGAACTGTAAATTTGCTGACATGTCATTAATTATTTTTTCATTTTGTTTAATTTTATTACCAGTGGTAATTTGTCAGATCTTTTGAATTTAGACACATGGGGTTGCTTGCTAGAAAGACCAAAACACATCAGGAATCTAGTTTTTCTTGACAACTACATTATGTGACCTCTAGCATTGGTATATTTTATATTTCCATGTTTTTTTCTGATATGATTGACACATTGCCTACAAATTGCCTTAGCTCTTGAATATATTTTCTAGATTATAGCCTCAAGAACTCCACACCCTGTTAAGTGAGTATGCTCTGATTTTCAAAAGCAAACATTCTTGTAATTAAAAGAACACTCCATTATCCTTATTTAGCAGTGTCAAGTAATAGCTACTTATTTAGAACTGGAGCTCTAAATGTTATTGGCTTATAAATACCATCATTCAGTTTGATATTTGGAGTAACAACATTTTCCCATTCTATAGCATTTAGCTTTTAATTTATCCCAAATCCCACAGTCTGCAGTAAATGTCTATTATATAAGAATTACTGACTGTAAGTCTTTTTAAAAAATGTGTGTCAGAAAGAAACTTAATTAATATACTGAGTTCGCCTAGTAACATGCCATATTTGCACCATAAATCATTTTCCTGAAGATAGCAAAGTGAAATGGAGATTACATTAAAAATAACAGTTCAGCAACTTCTTTACAGATATGAAAATATGACTCTTGCCTTTCACCTTGAGACAGAGAGTCTGTCTAAAAAAGAATGTGAATTCAAATAATTTGACCAAATTAAAAAAATTATCTTGATCTCTATACTGTTTTTATTGGCTGGCAAAACAGTTTACCACAAAACAACAGAAATTTATTATTGTATAGTTCATAGGCAAGTTCAAAATCAAGGTGCATTCAGGGTCAGGCTCCCTCTGTAGGCTCTAGGGAAGATTCTTTCCTTGCTTCTTCCTAGCTTCTGCTGGCTCCCAGGAATCCTGGCATTGCAGGGCTTGCTTCTGCATCATGCCAATATCTACTTTCATCTTCAAATGACCTTTCCTCTGTGTCTCTATCTCTTGAATATTCACCTTCTTTCTTTTATAAAGATGTGAATATTCACCTTCTTTATTTTATAAAATCTTTGATGCAGACCTTCTTTTATTTAGAATCTACTCTTATCCAGCCTGACCTCTTCTGAAGTAAGTACATTTGCAAAGACTCTGTTTCCAAATAAATTCATATTCTAGGGCTCTAGGTGGACAAAAGTTTTGGGAGGATACTAGTCAAACTAATATAGTATCTATAAAGCAGATAAAATATAACATTTCAAGCAAGTAAAAAATCCTACAGATATACCATTTTAAAAGGTAATACCAACTCAATCATTCAATTGTCATAAATTCTTGTAAAACTAGCACACCTACCTCCATCAGACTTACCTACACTGACTATCACAGCACACAAGGGACAACACAGTACTCCATGTGCTTTTGCTGAGACTGCTCTTTCCTTACTGTCGATACTGTAAGACTATTCATTGGAAACTAGCCTCTGAAAGGACAAATTATAAAAGAGATGCTGTAATTAGAGCTGGTTACCCACTCATTTCTAAAAGAATTTAAGCACAAATCCATCTGGATTTTATTTCCACCTCAGTCTCTTGAAAATAGGGTCATTTTATAATTTGGCTACCAAATCAGGGTAAGAGTCTGGAATAACAGTCACTGAAGATAGTCATGTGGAAGGTGGGTGAAGGATGAGAAATTACTTAATGGCTACAATGTACAGTATTTAGGTGATGATTACTTTAAAAGCTCAGACTTCACTACTATACAATATATCCATGTAACAACATTGCACTTGTTCCCCTTAAATTTATATAAGAAAAAAAATGTGCAAGAAAACACTGTTAAAAATTACACTGAGACAACACATAAAAGAAGGTAGGAATCTGTCTGTTCTACCAATAATTGTGAGTCAACAGGACTTTATTCCCAAATCTCTTTTTAGGCACTGAACTAAATACATTTGGGATTCCATGTTTCTCATTTTTGAACCCTTGCACTGTGCCCTCTCAACCTTACCTGGGCTATCACTGGTAAAATGTAATATTCCCAACCTCTGTGTTAGTGTTGCTTCAGTAACTTGTTCTATCTTAAACCTGGTTATAACCCCATCCAATGGAGATTATACTGACATTTCTTCTATAAGGATCCTGAAGTCGACGTAGATATCTTCCTTCTTTGCCCTTGAAACTTCTTGGCTTGAAAATGTCATTTACTTAAGAAGACACGACCTCACACTGTACCACTGATATATCCTATGCTTTGTAGGTTATCCAATAACCTCCTAGTCATTCCCCATCTTTTCTTGAAAATTTTATTATTTAGTTCACTATTTCTATCTCCATCAGTACTTTGGTGGCAATTTCGTGACTAAAAATTTCAATGTATTCTCCACTTCCAACCTTGTTATTCAATTTCTTGGGTTTACAACTGCTAACAGTATTAACCTTCACCTTTTGACAGCCACCCCTCCCACATGAGACATCACTGTTACCCAGGAAAATCTCAGTTTTCTTCAGAACCCACTGTCAAATCATCATCACCTATGTGTCCAGTTTATTACTGGGTTATCTTAGAGGGGAGATCGACCATCCCTTTGTACTAGACTATTCTTATTAGCATGCAAACATGCTGTCATATTTCTCACCTAGAGAAGAAAAACACTTAATTATCACATCCACCTCCAGCTCCTGTCTCCTAATATAGTTAAGGTTGCAACACAAACACAACACATTGAAAATGTTGTCTACAATCTCTGCCCAATTACTCTCTGTAGTCACCACATTATACTTTCATCCCAATACCTTTAAAGGTACAATGGAGGGGGAAACCTCAAATCATCAGAGCAAAAAATGTTCTTGAACCTCTCAGTAGCACTGGCGCATAATCAAGGTTTCCCTCCTTCTTGAAATACCTGCTTCACTCAACATGCTGGACACTTCACTCTCCTGGCTGTCCTCCTACTTCACTGTCAACCCTTCCTCTGCCGGGTCTGACTGGAAGAACCTGATCCTGCGATGGATGAACAAATACACTCAGACACAGATATCCAGTGAAAGCACTGTCTGGGGGTCTGGGAAGCTTAAGGACCCCGAGGAGGGTGTTGCAAAGAGTCAGCAGACATGGCCCTGACCAGCTGACACTCCAGGCATTTATTCAGTATAGATTTAATGACAGAGGTTTTGAGTCAACATACTTGTAGATAGTGATTGAAGGCCAGGTTCTGAGGCCTAAAGCAAACACCATTTGTGGGTAATAATATTGCTGACCCTCCGAATAGAGAGCAGTCATGTGCCTGTGGATGTTCAAAGATTGGTCTCAGGACCACATGAGTAAATAAGTTCTTTAGATAAACTCCTCCATATTCCTTTGTACCTACTCCTGCCTATTTGCCTCTGGGTAAGAAGGGCCACCTTCAGGTCATTCTTTTCTGAGACTTTTGCAAAGATTTCCTGGCCTACCAATAAGGTTTGTGTCTATTTTACAATTTTTCCCACCACTCTGACTGAATCCATACATTCCTCAGTATGCTGTAATGAATCCACAACATTGAGTTGTACCAAGAATTAGTACTGTGCCTTTTTCCCTTCTGTCTCTGTTTTCACTCCCTGACTCATATTTTTCTTGCTCCTGGCTTGATCTTTCATATATATATAGTATTGATTTTCAAAATAGTGAGAAATTTTATTCACAACTTGAGCACCTTTGCCTATTCAAGTACTTAGTCATCATCTATATTTGGAAGCCAAATGTATATCTCAAGTTTAAGAAAGCCAAGACAAAATTTTAATGCCACCACCCAAACTTTTTTATTCATCAATCTCCTTTTAATCAATAAATACATCAGTCATTCACTCAGACTAAACATTTAGAAATCATGGTTGAATTGTTTCTTTTTCTTTCTTATATCACATTCAATTTATTAACACTGATGATTTTTCTTTCAAAATATGCAATCAGACTATTTCTTTCCATTTGTTTCTACCCTATTTTAAGTTACAATCATAGCTCTTGTAAATGACAAATATTGCCTCTTTAGAGGCATTTCTTCCTCCATTTTTACCGAAATCCATGTTCAGCACAGCGTCCTCCATCATCTTTTTTCAAAGGCAATTAAAATCCAATCCCTCCCTTGCTAATTCTGTTGATCACTCTTAGAACAAAACGCCAAATCTCTATCTTGGCATAAATTTGCTTACTTGGTCTGCTTGCTGGTCTCCCCGCTAAACAGACTTTGAAACATTTTTGTGTGGCTTCTTTTCCACCTCTGTTTCTTGATGTTTTCTGTTTTAATATTTTCTGGCATATTTTATCCTTTGCCTTGAGAGTTCTTTACAAAGATATTTACATAGTCCACACTCAATTTCCTTCATATCTTTGCTCATTTATATCCTCAAAGAGGTCATCTCAGTCATGGCTTGCTTCTATCCTCCATCATTCTTATTTTAAAAAGTTAAAATGAAGACTCTAATGCAAATATGAAATAAAATATTTTATTTAATTCATTATTGAAGTAAAAGCAGTAAGATGTTACAAGTAATTCAAAGCAAAATTTAAGAAACAAGACTTATATAAGCAATAAGAAATTCTGAAATTAACTTATAAATACATATAAAACTGATCTCTATAAGGCAATGATCAGTATCATTCTGACAGATACAGTTCATTTTTACTTATCTGAATGTGTTTTTTCCTAAGAAAAACTTTTATACCTGTGTGATTTTTCAAAAACATGTTATTAAAACATGATGGACATACAAATAGCTGTACATATTTAATGCGTAGAACTTGATAAGTTTGTAGATAAGTATACACACCATCACCACAATCTACACCATGTACATGCACATCACCTCCAAAAATTTTCTTCCACCCGTGCAAATTTATTATTAATTGCATTGTGATGAGATAACTTAATACAAGATCTATTCTTTTAGCAAAATTTAAAATATAACATACAATATTATTAAGTATTATGTCACTATATCATACAAGGAATCTCTAGGAATTATTCATTTTATATAAATAATTTTTTTCTTTCTTTGACTCATGCCTCTCTCTCTCATTCTTTCACCAATCCTTGGAAACCATCATTCTACTGTCTGTTTCTATATATTTTATTATTTTACATTTTTCGCAGAAGTGGTATCATGTAGTACTTGCCCTTCTGTTTCTGGCTTTTTTCACTTAGTGTAATGTCTTTCAGGTTTATCTGTGTCATAGCAAATGCAGAATGTCCTTCTGTTATTTAAGCTGAAATAATAATTCACTGTATGTATATACCACTTTTTCATCATCCATTTGTTTGTTGATGGACATTTAGGTTGCTTCCATAACTTGACCACCATGAATAATGCTGCAATAAATCAGGGAGGTTTTGGATAAATGTATATTAAGTTCGTTTGCCCATTTTTAAATAGTTACTTGTAAATTTTTATTGTATAGGTTATAATGTCCTCTGATTTATTTTTGATTATATTTATTAGAATCTATATCTCTTGTTTTCTTAGACTAAGAGTTTGCAAATTTTCTTGCTTTTCAAAAAGCCAACTCAGTTTTATTGACTTTTAAAATTATTTTTCTATTGTTGATTTTATTTATTTCTGCTCTAATATTTATTATTTCCTTCCTATTAATAACTTGTACTTAGTTCACCCTTCTTTGTCTAGCTCCTTGAGATATAAAGTTAGGTTGCTTATTTGAGACCTTTTTTCCTTTTTTAATGAAGGTATTTTTTCATTAACTTCCCTTTAAGTATCTCTTTTGCTGCAACCCACAAGTTTGGGTAAGTTGTTTTGTTTTCATTTGTCTTTCCATATTTTCTAATTTCCTTTTTGAGATTTACTTTCACCTGGTGGTTGTTCAAGAGTGTGTTGATTTCCATGTATTTGTGCTTTTTTAAATTTTCATTTTGTCATTGGTTTTTAGTTCCTCATAGTGCTCAGAAAAAATGCTTCGAATTTCATTCTTCTTAAATTTGTCACAAAACAAGTGACATAGCATGTGATCCATCTTGGAAAATATTCCAAGAGCATTTGAGAAGAAGGTGTTTTCTGATAGTGTGGGTGGAGTGCTCTGGGTATATTAGATTCATTTGTTCTATAGTGTTTTCAGCCATGTTATTTTTATTATTACCTGTACTCTATGATTTATAAAGTTTTACATTAGCTGAAAAGCAGTTAAGACAGAGATAACTTGAAAGGGTACATTAGAGAGGATGCTCGATAATTGTTTTTCCCACTTCAAAATCTTTTTCTTTTTGAGAGAGTCTCGCTGTGTTGAGGAGTTGAAATTACAAATGTGCACCAACATGCCCAGCTAATTTCTGTATTTTTAGTATAGATGGGGCTTGACCAGGTCGGCCAGGCTTGTCTTGAACTCCCAACCTCCAGTGATCTGCCTGTGTCAGCCTCTCAAAGGGCTAGGGTTACAGGCATGAGTCACCACACCCAGCCTCAAAATATTTCATAATTTTTCTTACATTCACTATTCTCGCCAATATCCATGACAATTCCCCATTGAACCTACTAAGCCACATATATATATATTATATATATATATGTTATATATATATAATACATATATATGTATATATGTATAACATATATATGTTATACATATATATGTATAATATATATGTTATATATATATGTTATACATATATATGTATATATATATATACAATAAAAATTCATGTTTTTATTGTATGCCTCATATCATTAGAACACAAGCCCATGAGAGCATAAAATTTTAAATATCCTGGTAGACATTAGTTAATCATGTTTTTAAAGGATGAAAAAATGCATAGCTTTAATAAGATATCTTAATGCTTATATGTTCATGGATACACACACACACACACACACACACACACACACACTCACACACATATGGACAAGGTCTCACTTCCATTGCCCAGGCTGGCGTACAGTGGCACAATCAAGGCTCACTGCTCCCTCAACTTCCCAGGTTCAGGTGATCCTCCCACTTCAATGTCCTGGGTAGATAGGACTACAGGCATGCACCACCATGGCTAATTTTTTATATTTTCTGTTGATATGGGATTTTGCGCTGTTTCCCAGACCAGTCTGTCACTCTTAGGCTCCAGTGATCTGCTCAAAATGGCTTCTTACACTGCTAGGATTAGAGGTATGAGCCACCACACCCAACGTATGGATTTTTTATTTTAGTGAATACTTTATTATCTGATATATCTATTCCTCTAGAAAGCCTTGACTGGCATCTCTAAAGTCTCATAATACTTTTTACATAAAATTGACTGTGTGTGGGCTTGTGACCGTCAGAAGACCAAGCTCTTTGGAGTGCAAGAAGCAATTAGGTTTTTACATCTATTTCTCTAGTTTTTAGCATACTACCTACGTTAGACAAGGTGCTCAGTTCATAGTCTCTGAATGAACAGAATAAAAGGATAAGGAAATAGGTAAAAATAATTTTTCCCAAAAGAAAATTCTTAAAATCCATACAAGATGAGAATAATCATTAGAATTAATAAATATGTAGCCACATTCAAATATTCTGCCTTACAATAATTTCACCAAAATTAGAAAAAGTACCAATTTTAATAATTAATTTAAATGGGCTATGTACTCCATTGAAGCAAAGGTTGAAGATACTTTCCTAATTTAAAGTGAAATATGACATAATACAGATTAACTTTACAACATCTATTCCATGTAAATTGTACATCCTATGAAACAGATAAAGAGCCCTGATCACAATTAAAGTCAGAGGAGAGAGGATACAGGCATCACACAGGAGTGAGGTGTACAATCAAGTAAAAAATAATCAGTGGACTATAGAAAAGGTGATATCTGCAAAGAAATTATGGATCAGTAGGAATTAATGGCACGTTCTTTGACATAGTATCTACTTATTTGATTCTTAAGGAGATTGTTAGACACCTGGGTTTTTTATGTCAGATAAATACGTAAAAGATGGTGATAGCAAGCTTAATGACAGCATTTATAGAAGTATATGTTAGAGGTAAGACACCAAATATATAATTCCTTGATTTGATGTAAAAATACTTAATTTTCTAAGAACTAGGATGCAAACCTAATGTTACAAGGTTTCTGAATGATATTATTCTGTTCTGAGTTGTAATAACATGTTACAAGGTACAGTTAAGCAGATGTTATGTATCTAAAATTATTTACAGAGTTTTTTGGTCTGTTTATATTTCTGAGCATCTTCCTTTTATATGTATGGATACATACACACACAAACACACATATATACATATACATAAAAAGGTCATATGATATATTTAAATGTATATCTATATTTATGCATTCAATAAAATATTTACTAGATGTGTAATATGTGCTAACATGATATGAAAACATAAAGGGAAGTAAGACATTATTTGGTTCCACAAGTACTTGGCGTAAGTGTGGGGAGAAGAATATGTTAAAAAGTATTAGAGTGTGCAGTAAATGATCTTGGTTTTATATATAACAATCTGCAAAGTTCAGGAAAATGAGTGTTGCATGATATTTACTGAAGGATTTTTAATGTCTATGAAGCAAAGAAGACACATGAATGCAGTCTCCAATATAGTCTCTAAGAAAGAGAAAGAACATTTTTGTAAAGAGCATACAAAAGGCCGGGCGCGGTGGCTCAAGCCTGTAATCCCAGCACTTTGGGAGGCCGAGGCGGGTGGATCACGAGGTCAACAAATGGAGACCATCCTGGTCAACATGGTGAAACCCCGCCTCTACTAAAGTTACAAAAAAAATTAGCTGGGCCCGGTGGCGCGTGCCTGTAATCCCAGCTACTTGGGAGGCTGAGGCAGGAGAATTGCCTGAACCCAGGAGGCGGAGATTGCAGTGAGCTGAGATCGCGCCATTGCACTCCAGCCTGGGTAACGAGAGCGAAACTCTGTCTCAAAAAAAAAAAAAAGCATACAAAAAAAAGTAATGTCAAATTAGAAAACAGTGCTTGCAAAGGCATGGAGGAGTTCGAGAGTGAGGGACACTTGGAAAACCATGCAGATCAGTATGACTGCTTCTTTTTTTTTTTTTTTTTTTTTT
>CM052657.1:91876611-91903564 GCA_028533165.1 Leontopithecus rosalia | reverse complement strand
TTTGAGACGGAGTTTCGCTCTTGTTACCCAGGCTGGAGTGCAATGGCCCGATCTCGGCTCACCGCAACCTCCGCCTCCTGGGTTCAGGCAATTCTCCTGCCTCAGCCTCCCGAGTAGCTGGGATTACAGGCACACGCCACCGGGCCCAGCTAATTTTTTGTATCTTTTAGTAGAGACGGGGTTTCACTATGTTGACCAGTATGGTCTCGATCTGTTGACCTCGCGATCCACCCGCCTCGGCCTCCCAAAGTGCTGGGATTACAGGCTTGAGCCAGACTGCTTCTTTACAGTTACGGACAGATATCCAAGATTTAACCATAGGCATGCATATTGCTTTATATTCTTCACATGTTTGGATACATGCCTTCTCTATTTTTTTTCCTGGTTGTAAAAAGAAGAAAACACTTATTTTTCAGGGGCACACGATGAAACCTAGCTACCTTCTTGAAGCATCAAAGCAATGGAGCAATATAATCCAACCCTACAGGCACAGGATACTCTACTCCTCATCATTACTCCACGTAGTAGTTTGTCTATTCGTGAGGAAGACATTTCACTTCTAAATTGAGATTCCAAATAGCTCTCATAAAATGGAGATGCTTCATGCTTGAATTGTATTTTATACATTTAGTTATCAATCATAGTCACAGTTGTTATTTCTTACTGTGTCCTATGAATAGGCTATTAACTATCTCTACTCCAAGTTAAAAAAAAACACAATAGAGAAATCAAATCAAATCATGATTTACTGGTTCCGGCTCTATTCAGAAAAGCATTTTGTCATTATTTTATTCTAAACATCTTAAAAGTCATTTCCATCTTCAATGCGACGGAAGGTCATGTTCATCTCTGTGGGCCATATTTGATGGAATTTTTTCACTAGGTCTGACAGCAGAGAACATGGTACTGTAGCTCACACCTCACCAATGTAATTTGGAGTGTTAATTGGAAAGGACCTAGGTGCCCCTGTGATTTCTGCTCTCTAAGAATTTGTGACAATATGTCCCATCTTTGCTTCCGAAGAAAGAAAAGATGAAAATTTTAGGGAATTTGTCTGAAGAGGAAAGCCATAGAAAATGTGGCAGATAGAAGAGAAATGTAACAAAACAAAAAAAAATTGCTTGGTGAAAATAAATGAAAACAGATTGTATCGTTTCTGAAATGAAAGTTTAAGCAAATGATCTAGAGTGATTGTGGCTATTCAGCTTCTAGTCACGATGTTTTTAAGATAAAGCCACGATGGAAACCTCAAAACTTTTATAACACAAAGCAAAACAAAAAGTAGGGGAATTGTAACTTCTCAATAGTAATTCTATGACAATAAAAGAAGCGGTTAATTTCTCATTGCAAAATACTGCTTTGCATTCTGAGAATAATAGCTAACACACTATAAATAAATGCAAAATATCAGTCACTGCTCTAAGTACTTTGCAAGTGCTCAACAATGTAACCCTTTCAAAACTCTATGAGACAGGTTACTATTATCACCTCTATTTTCCAAGAAAAGGAAAAAACATTACATATAGGGCAAGTAAATGTAATATCCTATGGTAGTGCAGCTAGCAGGTGAATGTGGCTTCATGAAGAGGCAGTAATTAATTACAGGCAACTTGGCTCGAGGGGCTTCCTGCGATTAATTACCATGAGGGATCATTACTACTTCTCAATTTTCTAAAAGAAGAACAGAAAGGATTTATGAAAAAAAATGACCTATTAGTTTAGCAAAACTGACATGGAATTGGAATTAAGTGAATTAAAAATATCAATTTGAATACTGGCTGAGTGTTTTATAATGTTAGACATAGTGGTGGGCATAGACATTGACTGAATAAGAGACGGTGAGAATTTGAGTTTGGTATGCTGAAATTTACATTGATGCCTCAGTGGTAGCAAACCTTAACATCTATAAAAAGCCTCTTCACAAACCACCAAGCTGGATGGTTAATCAACTTGTGAATACAGTTGTAAACTTATAGGGTCTCTGTATTTCATGTTTGAATTCTCAGGACAAAAATTCCTGCCAAATGATTAACTAGCTTAGCCTGACCATCTTCTGTGTCTGAAATTGCCTATCTATCAGTGCAACACTTTACATCCTTAAAAAATTTGTTTCAAATTTTTTATTAAATTAAACAAATCAGTGCCCCGTAGGGGAACACACATACCTACCTCATAATTGTGATAAAATTTTGGATGTTTTCATTTTATAAAATTCTCTTTAATTAGTAGTTAATATTGCTGCAAAAATCATCACCTATCTAGTAGAAAATTTGAAATTATTTGAAGTGCTGAAAGTTATTTTTTCAATTAAAGTAACCACATTCTCACTTCTCTTCTCAGTTGCAGCTGTTGAAGTGCATCTATTTTATATTTTATCCTATAAATGAAGGCAAAGAGTGTTTTCAAAGAGATAGAACAGAAAACTCACTAAACAGGATTGCTTTATTTCCCAGGGTCATGTCTTTCAAATGGCTTCCTATTAGGGAGCTGTCTTTCTCTCTCATCCCACAAAGTTAGATGTCATCCAGACTAGAGAAGTATGAGGAGATTAATTTCAAAATTCTATAAAATATGATCTAGGAGTAGAGTAAACAGTAATGTCTGAGGCCTAGGGAAGGACCTTCTAAGCAAATCAAGAGTACATGAGGGATCTAAGGTACTGGTGATGAGGGATTAGGCAGAAAAAGTCATAGAGAAACAAAGGAAATACAAGAAGAGATGCATCGCAACATTTTTAAGCACCCAGCGAACGTTTTTATCACTCATAAAAGTAGCTTGTTTAAGAAGCAAAAATTTACTCTGTGTATATGGCATAGTATATGTAAACAGAAATATACTTGTTTAGAGCATATGCTGTGTAAAATGAAATAAGAAATTGACAACATTTTTCTTGTAAGACTGCTATCACCACCGACTGCTAAATAGATTTAGAAAATTATTCCTACTCCTGGTCTTAAATTTTTATAGATGTTCCTAAAATGTTCATTTAGCTCACCTCTGGTAACAGATTGTGCAGAATGATTTATAAATGAGGCTGATTTCCATATTACTGATGGATGCTTTATTCACTTAATGATCACTGGCAAGTGGCAGCTACTATAAAACTTGAAGTGTCACTAATAGGACTTTTTAGCTCTGACACTATAAAATAAAATGTGTGAGCTTTTTTTTTTTTTAAAGTCATAAAGCCTAAAAAGCTTCAAAACCTAAACAAACAAAGACAAAACTTTCATTTTTCAAGGCACTAAACATTTTACACCAAAGATGTTTTTTCCAAATACGCGATTACTATATTTTCAGGCAGTAAACCTACAAGCCAGGATGAATATATTAAGGATTGATAGTGTACTAAGTTGCATATAATTAGGAAAGCAACTTTGAAATAAAAACAAAAATGAAACATTCTCTTTTCCAAATTGTTTGCATAAATATTACGTCCAGGTAACTGATGCTTTATCATCATAACAACAACAAAATGAAAGTTGCATTCACTGTATAACAGGCACTGGATATTATTTTCACGTTTTTTCACTTACCTTAAATGTATGTAATTTTAAGGAATTTGGCATTAACATCTTTTTCAAATATGCCCTTAATATATCTTGCTGTTTTTGTACAGAGGATATGGAAATCTGTGATTTTAAAGGTCCAAGAGTACAAGTAATGCAATAAGTGACAGGCTTTTGTCAATTTATTCATATATCAGTGACTTACTTAGAAAGGGATGGGTGCTTAGCATTGTTTTTCAATTTAATAGAGGCTGCCATGCATCTAAGTTTGTTGAATGGCTCCTGATGCCTCAATTGTGTCATCTGGGTACTGAGACACGTGGACTAGCTGTTCTCAAAGGAGTCATACATCATACAATTTTATAAATTTATATTCTTTAAACCAAGAAGTTAAAATGAAATAGACACAAATTTAAAACAGATAAATATACAAGGAACTGTCATCTCCTCCAAAAATCTTACCAACATTGTTTTATAATCGCAATGATTAGGGAGTATACAGGAACTTGATATTACAACTTGTGAGCAGCCGGTCCCAAAGCACAAACCCAAGCCTACTTTGTTTTCAGCATAGGGACTTGGTATAAAACTTGTAAGTGTCAGGTCCCAAAACACAAGGCCAAGGCCGTTTCCTGTTTTCAGCATATACCTTAACTATCTGAGACAATGGTTACATAGCCAAGCATGACGGCCATTTGAAGATGTAGTAGCATTTTAAAAAGATTATTTTCTTTGTGTCCATTTGGAAGAAAGACACTTCCAATTCTCCTTACTATTGTGCTTACTTATATAGAGCTCTTGCCATTTCAATAATCTGGCTAGTGGTCTATTTAGTTGATTTTTCAAAAAACCAGCTCCTGGGTTTATTGATTTTTGAATGGATTTTTGTGTCTCTATCTCCTTCAGTTCTGCTCTGATCTTAGTTATTTCTTGTCTTCTACTAGCTTTTGAGTTGTTTTTTTGATCTTGCTCCTCTATCTCTTTCAATTTGGATGATAGGGTGTCAATTTCAGATCTTCCCTTGCTTCTTATGTGGGCATTTATTGCTATAAATTTTCCCATAGACACTGCTTTAAACCTGTCCCAGAGATTCTGGTATGTTGTATCTTCATTTTCATTGGTTTCGAAGAACATCTTTATTTCTACCTTCATTTCATTGTTTATCCAGTCAACATTAATAGACAGACCACTAGCCAGATTAATAAAAAAGAAAAGAGAATAATCAAATGCAATAAAAAAACTATAAAGGGGATATCTCCACCGATTCCACAAAAATGCAAACTACCATCAGAGATTACTACAAACAACTCTATGCACATAAACCAGTAAACCTGGAAGAAATGAATAAATTCCTGGACACTTGCACCCTCCCAAGCCTAAATCAGGAAGAAGTTGAAACCCTAAAAAGACCAATAATAAGGGCTAAAGTTGAGGCAGCAATGAATAGCCCACCAACCAAAAAAAGCCCAGGTCCAGATGGGTTCACAGCCGAATTCTACCAGACATACAAAGAGGAGCCGGTACACTCCTTCTGAAACAATTCCAAACAATCTAAAAAGAGGGAATCCTTTCCAAATCATTTTATGAGACCAACATCATCCTGATACCAAAACCCGGTAGAGATTCAACAAGAAAAGAAAACTTCAGGCCAATATCCATGATGGACATACATGTAAAAGTCTTCAATAAAATACTGGCAAACTGACTGCAATAGCACATCAAAAAAGCTTATCCATCATGATCAAGTAGGCTTCATCCCGAGGATGCAAGGCTGGTTCAACATACACAAGTCTATAAATATAATCCACCACATAAACAGAATCAAAGACAAAAACCACATGATGAGCTAAGATAGCATAATGTCTTTAAGGTTCATTCATGATGTAGCTTTGTCAGATTTTTCTACCTTTTTAATACTGAATACTATCCCATTGCATGTATATGCCACATTTTTTTAAAATTTAGCTTTCATTTTAAGTTAAGAGATATATGTGCAAATGTGATATATAGGTAAATGTGTGTCATGGGGATGTGTTGTATAGATTATTTCATCATGCATTTACTAAGCCTAGTACCCATTAGTTAAGTTTCCTGATCCTCTCCCTCTACCCAGCTCTCCTATCTTTGCTTGGCCCCAATGTCTTTTGTTGCCCTCTATGTGTTCATGTGTTCTCATCATTTAGCTCCCACTTACAAGTGAGAACATGTTGTATTTTATTTTTCTGCACCTGAATTAGTTTATTAAGAATAACAGCTCCAAGTTCACCCATGTTTCTGCAAAAGGCATGATCTTGTTCTTTTTTTTTTGTGTGGCTTCAGAGTATTCCATGGTGTACATGATGCATTACATTTTCTTTATCCAGTTTAGCATTGATGGACATTAGGTTGATTGCATGTCTTTGCTATTTGGAATAGTTTTGCAATGAACATACATTTGCATGTGTCTTTATAATAGAGCAAGTCATATTCCTTTGGGTATATAGCCAGTAATGGGACTGCTGGGTCAAATAGTATTTCTGTTTTTAAGTCTTTGTGGAATTGCAACATTATTTTACACAATTGTTGAAATAGTTTACACTGCACCAACAGTGTGTAAGCTTTCCTTTTTTATTCCGTAACCTTGCCAGCATCTGTTACTATTTCACTTTTTAATAATAATCATTCTGACTGACATGAGGTAGTATCCAGTTGTGGTTTTGATTTGCATTTCTCTAATGATCAATGATATTGAGATTTTTATCATAATGGTTAACTGCATATATGTCTTTGGAAAAGTGGCTGTTTGTGTCCTCTGTCTACTTTTTAATGGGGATTTTTTTTCCTTTTTGTTTTGTAAATTTTTTAAAGTTTTCTTATAAATGTTAGATATAAAATTTTTGTCAGGTGCATAGTGCGAAAAAATGCTCTCCCGTTCTATAGGTTATCTGTTCACTCTGTTGATAGTTTCCTTTAGTGTGTAGAAGCTCTTTAGTTTAATCAGATCCTGTTTGTCAATTTGCTTTTGTTGCAATTGCTTTTGGTGTCTTTGTCATGATATCTTTGCCTGTTCCTATATTGAAACTGTCTAGGTAGTATTCCATGGTTTTTATAGTTTTGGGTTTTAGATTTAAGTCTTTAATCAATCTTGAGTTAATATTTGTATATGGTGTAAGAAAGGGGTTCAGTTTCAATCTTCTGCATAGGGTTAGTCAGTTATCCCAGCATTATTTATTGAATAGGAAATCCTCTCCTATTGCTTGTTTTCATCAGGTTCATTGGAGATCAGATAGCTGTTAAGGGTATGGCCTTATTTCTGGATTTCTATTCTGTTCCATTGGTCTATGTGTCTGTTTTTGTACAGTAACCCAAACAGCATGGTACTGTAGTATACTACAGTAGCCCTGTAGTATAATTTAAAATGAGGTAGCATGATGCATCCAGCTTTGTTATTTGTGCTTAGGATTGCCTTTGCTTTCTTTTGGGTTCCATATAGATTTTCAAATATTTTTTTCTAGTTCCATGAAGAACGTCAATTATAGTTTAATAGGAATAGCACTGAATCTATAAATTGGTTGGGCAGTATGGCCATTTTAACATTATTAATTCTTCCTATCCATGAGCCTGCAGTGTTTTATGATTTGCTTGTGTCATCTATGATTTCTTTATGCAGTGTTTTGTTGTTCACCTTGTAGATATTGTTCCCTTTCCTAGTTAGCTCTTTTCCTAAGTATTGTATTCTTTTTGAAGCAGTTGTGAGTGGGAATCCGTTAACTGATTTGGCTTTTGGCTTGACTGTTGTTGGTGTATAGGAATGTTTGTGATTTTTTTGCATATCAATTTTGTATCTGCAAAATTTGTTTAAGTTGTTTATCTGCTGAAGGAGCTTTTGGGCTAAGAGTACGAATTTTACTACATAAAGGATTATGTCATCTGCTAACAGGGATAGTTTGCCTTTTTCTCTTCCTATTTGGATGCCTTTATTGATTTCTCTTGCCTGATTGCCCTGGCTAGGACTTCTAATACTGTGTTTGAATCAGAGTGGAAAGAGAGGGTATCCTTGTCTTGTGCCAGTTCTTAAGAGGAAGGTTTGCAGCTTTTGCCCGTTCAATATGATGCAGGCTGTGGGTTTGTTATAAATGGCTCTTATTATTTGAGGTATATTCAATCAATACTTAGATTATTGATACTTTTTAACATGAAGAGGTTTTTAATTTTATTAAAAGCCTTTTATGCATCTATTGAGGTAATCATGTGGTTTTTGTCTTCAGTTCTGTTTATGTAATAAACCATATTTATTGATTTGTGTACTCTGAACCAACTTTGTATCCCAGGAAAAAAAGCCTATTTAATTGTGGTAGATAAGTTTTTTGATTTCCTGCTGGATTTAGTTTGCCAGTATTTTGTCGAGGACTTTTGCACTAATGTTCATCAAGGATATTGGTTTGAAGTATGTGTCTGCCAGGTTTTGGTATCAGGATGATGCTGGCCTCATATAATGTGTTAGGGAGTAGTCCCTCCTCAATTTTTAGAATAGTTTCAGCAGGAATGGTATCAGCTCTTCTTTGCACATCTGGTAGAATTCAATTGTGAATCCATCTAGTCTTGCTCTTTTATTTTTTTGGTTGGTATGCTAATTTATTACTGACTCAATTTTAGAGTTCATTATTAGTTTGTTCAGGAATTCAGTTTTTTCCTGGTTCAGTCTTGAAAAGGTGTATGTTTTCAGGAATTTGTCCATTTCTTCTAGATTTTCTAGTTTATGTGCATAGAGGTGTTCACAATATTTTTCTGATGGTTATTTATATTTCTGTGGGGTCAGTGGTAATATCCTCCTTTTTGTTCTGTCTTGCTTTTCTCCTTTGTTAGTCTAGCTAGTGGTCTAATAGAAAAGCTATTGGATTTGTTGATCTTTTGAGTGTTTTTTTTTTTTAATGTACCTCCTTCAGTTCAGCTCTGATTTTAGTTACTTCTTGTCTTCTGATAGCTTTACGTTGATTTGCTCTTGGTTCTCTAGGTTTTTTTTTTTAAGTTGTGATATTGTACTGTTAGTTTAATATCTTTATAACTTTTCGATTTGGGAATTTAGTGCTTATCAATATTCCTCTTAACAATGCCTTAGCTGTCCCAGAGATTCTCCTATGTTGTATCTTTGTTTTCATTAGTTTTAAAGAACTTCTTGATTTCTGCCTTGATATAATTATTTACCCAAAAGTTATTCAGAAGCAGATTTTTCAATTTTAGTGTAATTGTATGATTTTGAGTGCATTTCTTAGGCTTGATTACTAACTTGATTGTATTGTGGTCCAAGAGAGTAATTGCTATGATCTCAGTTCTTTAGCATTTTCTGGGGAGTATTTTACTTCCTAATATGTGATTGATTTTAGAGTACGTGCCATGGACAATAAGAACAATATATATTCTGTTGTTTTGGGCTGGATAGTTCTGTAGCTATCTATTAGGTCCATTAGATCCAGTGCTGAGTTCCAGTCCTAAATATGTTTGTTAATTTTCTGTCTTGATCTGTCTAATATTGTCAGTGGAATTTAAAGTCTCCCACTACTATTGTTTCAGAGTCTAAGTCTGTTTGAAGGTTTCTAAGAACTTGCCTTAGGAATGTGGGTTCTCTTGTATTGGGTGCATATATATTTATAATTGTTAAGTATTCTTGCTGAATTGAATCCTTTATCATTATGTGGTGGCCTTCTTTGTCTTTTCTGACCTTTATTGGTTTAAAAATCTGTTTTGCCTGAAACTAGAATTGCAACCCTTGCTGTTTTTGTCAATTTGCTTGATAGATTTTTCTTCATCCCTTTATTTTGACCCTACGTATGTCATTGCCTGAGAGATGGGTCTCTTCAAGACAGGATACCAGTGCGTGTTGGTTCTTTATCCAACTTGCCACTCTGTGTCTTTTAATTAGGGCATTTACATTCAAGATTAGTATTGTTATGTGTGGATTTTATCCTGTTGTCATGGTGTTAGCTGGTTATTTTACAGACGTGTTTATGCGGCTGCTTGATAGTGCCACTAGTCTGTGTACTTCAGCCTGCTTTCGTATGGCTGCTAATGGTCTTTCCTTTCCACACTTAGTGCTTCCTTCAGCTCTTTAAGGCAGGTTTGGTGGTAAAGAATTCCCTCATCATTTGCTTGTCTGAAAAGGAGCTTGTTTCTCCTTCCTTATGAAACTTAGCTTGGCCAGATATGAAATTCTTAGTTGAAATGTTTTCTAAGAATATTAAATATTAGCCTCCAATCTCATGGCTTATAGGGTTTCTGCTGAGAGGTCCATCGTTAGTCCAATGGGCTTCCTTTTGCAGGTGACCTGACTATTTTCTCTAGCTTCCTTTTATAATTTTTTTCTCATTTTGATCTTGGAGAATCTGATGATCATGTCTTGGAGGTGATCTTCTTATGAAATATCTCACTGGGTTTCTCTGTATTTCCTGAATTGGAGTGTTGGCCTCTTCAACTAGGTTGGGGACGTCTCATGGATCATATCTTAAAATATGTTTTCTAAGTTGTGTCAATTCTCCCCATCTCTTTCAGGGACACCAATGAGTCATAGATGGATCTCTTTATATAATCCCATATTTCTTGGGGATTTTGTTCATTCCTTTTCATTTTTAAAAAATACTGTCTGACCGTCTTACTTCATTAAGCCAGTCTTCATGCTCTGAGATTCTTTCCTCCACTTCTTCTGTTCTGTTATTAATACTTATGATTGCATTGTGAAATTATCATGGTGTGTTTTTCAGCTGTATCACATCAGTTACATTATTTTCTATATTAGCTGTTTTGTTGTCAGCTCCTGCATTGTGTTATCATGATTTTTAGCGCCATTTGTTTGGGTTTTAATTTACTCTTGTGGCCCAGTGATCTTCATTCCTATCAATATTCTGAATTTGTTTTGCCCAGGTATGGGGTGTTTCTGCTTTCCATTGTTAGAAGACATAACTGATGGCATGAAAGATATACATTACAACCCACACAATGACTCTCTCAACATATATGTCCATCTTGTCATATTTACCTAAGAATATCCTCTCATAATGTAACGTGATGATTTTTTTTATAACAACAAAACCCATTCAATTTTCCCTATGGAGAACAATCTAATGCTTAAAAATCATTAAATCTAAGTAATCAAACACAGGTTTCTGAATGACAGTCATAGTTTATTTCTGTTCTTCTCCCTCAATATTGTTTAACGTATAGTATAAATTATAAGTTTAATGTAATCACAGTTAAATATACATACACAAATATGAGAGTATGGAGGAAAATAAAAGTTAAACTATGCATGTGTACATGCACATACAGGTATGAGATTTGATAAAAAGAGAAAGAGGTGAATGATATAGTTTTCTTTTCTGCAAATGGTCATGGGCCTTAGTAGTATTTGTTACTTAGGATTTTCCTTCTCCATTTTGCACTCAATCAGTAATATTGATTTTCAAGGGCTTTATTGGATGAATGCCTCAATGGTAATTACTGAGGAAATGAGCTCTTGGTGACTCTCCTGGGGTGGTTGAGTATTTTTCTTCCTTTCTTTTTTTATGGCATACATGTGCAAGGGCTACTTCCTCAGATGGTTTTTGTTTCCTTACACATTTCTCCATTCTCATAGTCAAAATCTTTATTTATCCTCCAGTTTCCTTTTAGTTACCAAGATGATTGGAATATTTTTGTATAACAACAAAATCCATTCAAATCCTTCTCTAAGGAAAACAATCTAATATTTTAAAATTCTTAAATTCAAATAATCAAGCCCAGGTTTCTGAATGGGTTTGATTATTATATAACATTATATTGAAAATGACATTAATTATAATTTGACTTTAGACCTCTTCAGTGGAAAGTGAAAACAGGAAACATTGTTAGCAAGTTAAGCTATCAATTTAACTTAGATTGAATTGATTGTCATCCCTTTTGGATATATTTCTCAAAGACATTTAAGCATGAAGCTGAGTTACAGGAACATAAAATAAACATATTTCAAGCAGAGCAATAGATCTAATGTAGAAGATACCACCCAACTTTCTCCAATTTGTTTTGGTAAACATGCATTAGGAATATAGCAGGCAGAATTACTACAATGCACAAAAAATTTCCATATTCCAAATCTCAGAATCTGGATATATTCCTTGGTCTTTTAAATTTTTATTTATTTATTTGTTTGTTTGTTTTTTTGAGATGGGGTCATGCTCTGTTGCCCAGGCTGGAGTGCAGTGGTGCAGTCCCAGCTCATTGCAACCTCTGCCTCCCAGGTTCTAGCAATTCTCTTGCCTCAGCCTCCCGAGTAGCTGGGATTATGGCACATGGCACCAAGCCTGGCTAATTTTTACATTTTTAGTAGAGATGGGGTTTCATCATATTAGCCAGGCTGGTCTTGAACTCCTGACCTCAAATGATTCATCCCCCTCAACCTCCAAGTTGCTGGGATTACAGGTATATGCCACTGCACCTGACCTGAATATGTTTTTTTCAAAGGCAAATAGGACTTTGCAGGTGTGATTAAGATTAAGCATTCTACCATAAAGACACATGCACACCTATGTTCATTGCAGCCTGTGTACAATAGCAAAGACCTGGAACCAACCCAAATACCCATCAATGATAGAATGGACAAAGAAAATGTACATATACACCATGGAATACTACACAGCCATAAAAAATGATGAGTTTGTGTCCTTTGTAGGGACTTGGATGAATACGGAAACCATCATTCTCAGAAAACTGACCCAAGAACAGAAAGCCAAGAACTGTATGTTCTCATTCATAGGTGGGTGTTGAACAACAAGAACATGTGAATTCAGGGAGTGGAACATCACAGACAGGGGACAGTTGTGGGGGTAGGGGAGAGACAATGGGGGATGGGGAGGGAAGGGAGGGTAGGGAGGGATAACATGGGGAGAAATGTCAGATATAGTATGCACCTAAAGTAAAATATATAAATTATATATATATATATGATTAAGCATATCAAGATGGGAAGAGTATGCTGTATTTTCCATATGTGCCCAATTTGATCACATGAACTCCTAAGCATAAAAAATCTTTATAGGCCACAGAAACAAGAGAAATGGCAGCCTGAGAAGGATCAGCTTTCCTCTCCTGTCCATTATTAGCTTTGAAGATGGAAACAGAAGGCCATAAGCCAAGGAATGTGGATCATCTCTAAAAGTTGTAAACAAGGAAACAGATTCTCCCATTGAGCCTCCAGAAAGAAATGTAAACTTACCAATACCTTGATTTTAGCCCAGTGAGATTCTCATTGGATTTCTGATTGACTGTACTGTAATATAATAAATACTGTTTAAAAAATTCACTAATTGGGTGGTAATTTGTTAGACCAACAATAGAAATATGTCTATAGGCACACATCCATAGGGAAAACACTGTCTGTAAGAAAAAACTGCATATTCTATAACTACTGCATGTTCTACAACTACTGGTTAAGAATGTGAAAGTAGTTGTTCTCAGACTCAACTGAACATTAAAATTACCTTGAGAGCTTTTAATACTTGCACTGCCTAGGCCCACCTCAGCCCAGTTAAATCAGAATCATGGGCTAGAACCCAGAAACAGTGGTTTAGAGCTCCCCAGAGAATTCCAATATGTAGACAGGTTTTGGAAACCATTCATACACTGAGTTCTGCAGAATATTTTAGCTATTTGTGTTGGAACTGAAATATAGTATGAATGGGTTATTCCACAACCAATAAGTGCTGGCTACTTCTGGATGAGAAAATATATTATGAGACAAAAATTAAACAGGTGTCATGATGGGTACTTGTCATTCCAGCTACTCGAGAGGTGGAGGCAGGAGAATCACTTGAACCCGGCAAGTGGAGGTTGCAGTGAACTGACATAGCTCCACTGCACTCCAGCCTGGGTGACAGAGCTAGACTCTGTCTCAAAAACAACAACAACAACAAAAACAAAAAGAAAAAAAGGAAAGAAACAATAAAGTTAAATATAATATTTTATTTTTGCATATTATTACTTGCCCTATTCAATAACTTTTTGTTCAAAGTAACAATAGTAACTAACAACATACTGGGTGATAGATATGGTATATGGGTTAGTAAAATGAATAAAAGCAATATGATAAAGGATAGGAAGGAGGAATTGGGGCTACTCTGTTATAAGGTACTTGTTTAATCTCTGAAGAATGGTAGTGTTATTTCATAGAGAATTTAGATTAGTTGTGAATGCATATTGCAATGTTTAGGTCAACTTCTATTTTATTATAGTAATGTAATTGGTGTGAGAGGACAAAATGAAACTGTGTATAGCACTTAATTAAAACCAGAGAAGCCAGAAA
Organism: Leontopithecus rosalia; assembly: GCA_028533165.1. Classification (NCBI taxonomy): domain Eukaryota; kingdom Metazoa; phylum Chordata; class Mammalia; order Primates; family Cebidae; genus Leontopithecus; species Leontopithecus rosalia. Next base: position 91,889,749 of record CM052657.1, on the reverse strand, counting down.
ATGAGGGAAGAAAAATTAACAAGTACAACTAAGAGAAAACTTATACAAGCATGGCACTCTTTAAACCAAACAAGTTAGTAATCGCTAAAAATGTAAATGCTTTAAATATACCAATTCAGACAGAGATTGTCAGAATGAATAAGAAAAATAACACAAAAGACAAGATCCCACTATATAGAAACTCACTTTAAATATAGACACAGCTATGTTAAAGAAAAGAAATGGAGAAAACATACCATTATGACAATCGTGAAAAGCCAGCTGTTGTAGCTAGATTAAGGCAAATCTAATTTCAGGGAAGGAAAAATATCAGGAATAAAGGGAGATGTTTTAGAATGATAAAGGGGTCAACTTTTCACATAAATATAAAGGGGTCTACTTAATACATAAATATTAAGGATTGTTAAAAGATCTAACAATCCTTAATATTTATGTGTCTAAACATATGTAGGAAAATCTATGAAACAAAAGCTAATTGACTACAAGGAAAACAGAAAAATTTACTAATATAATTGGAGACTCAATACTCCTCATTAAGTGATTGATATCAAAGAGGCAGTAAATCAGGAAGGATATAGATGACCTAAATAGAACCAACAATTGACTTAATTAAATTGACATGTATATTTTATCAACCATTTGCAAAATACACGTTCTTCTCAAGTTCAAGAACATTAATCAAGAAAGACCACATTCTGTGCCAATAAAAACACACCTGGAAAATTTTGAAATAATATTAATTGTATGAAGTATTTTCTCAGATCACAATATAATTAAACTAGAAATCAATAATAGAGTTGAAACAATCCCAGGAGCCCAATATTTGCTACTGTCTCATAAATCATGTTTTAAGCTTCTCAATATCCTTCAATAAGATGGAAGATGCATGGGCAACAACAATAACAAAATCCTAAGTGTTCTGAGGACCACAGCTGCCCACATGTAAAACTGAACTTCGGCAAAAACATGAGTGTTATAATGAATAATTGAGCCAATTAAAAACAAAAACAAAAAACATAGGTTTACAACATTTGCCCACATCATGGCCCTATCCCAAATCACTCATCCCTTTAAAAGAGAGTTACAATTCTGTCCCAAAAGACTAAATTTTCATTATGCATTATGCTGATTATCATGTTTTTCTCAAATTACAGTAATATGGCTTTAGAAATTATACTTTTAAAATATTTGAGACATATATTGAATGTATCAGTTATTTATGATTAGAAAAGTATACTGGTAAAGAAAAGATGTCTTGTATTGTGTGTAATATAAATTAGCTACAATTTAAACAAGAGGTTTCCGCTGAATGGAACAGTAAAAGTCCTTGTTACTATTTGTTCATAGTGCACGTATTCAACTTCCCATTACTCTTAGCAAGTTATATCTAGGCAGCTGTAATATTCTTTGCAGATAACATGCTGGATTTTGCCATGTGATTGGTAAACATAAGTCAGTCTGGGACACTGCACAATATAAAGCAATGGGATTGAAAAACTAGATACTGTACTTCAGATACTACTTTAACTTATCAAGGTAATTGATTTATTAAACACTGCATAACCAAAAAGAAGAGCAAGGTGAACATCTAAAAGGATTGTTTACCCTAAAGGAATTCTGGCCTTACCTGCAAAATTTTTATTGGATATTGTGGTTGTTTTATTTAAAAAAGAACTGCTATTTTTAAAACTAAATAAAATTAATTTACATGCGAAATTATGTTAGAGGTATGTGAATGATTAAATTTTTGTTTCAGTATCATTGTTAGATTTTATGTTTCTCAGATTTTAGTAACCAAGTAATGATGATAACTGCAGCACACCTTATCTGCTTTAGGTTTGGCTCCTCCAGATTATTCATGTGTTTAGAAATCTACTGTTACCAGTTTTCACTGCTGTGTACAGCTGGTAGAATTCTTTCATTTGCACTTGTTCTTGAGCTCAAGATTTTACTTGTATCCAACTCTGAGCACTTTGAAATTGCAGTTTCTACTTGTATCCAATTCTGAGCACTTTCAAATTGCAGTTTTTAGAACCAATTAAACTGACTATATATAAACATTTTTAAACAACTATTGCAATTTATTTCAGATTTTCCATTTAGCAGAAATGAAATTGTCCAGTAGCCCTATGTCTCTTCTATTTGTTATGTGTTCAAATGCATGGCTTTCTTATTCTTTCTATTTTTGAGAAATTCACAACTGCCAGTTTCTATGAAATATTCAATCTACTTGTTTCCTCACCACCCATCCCCCTGTAATCTAACATCATCTTCCATAGAGAAAGTGCTTTGAATTTTCTGACAACCCTTGCTGTCTTAAGTTTTGTCTTGGTACTGAAAATATTACTTGATAACTTATTTCCAATAAGGGCTTTACTTTTCTTTTTTCACTATTCTTCCTACTTAAACTTGTAGCATTTTTTTCAGCTAACACATTGCTGCTACCTTAAAGTCTTCCTTGAGTCTTGAGTAATAGGTAGACTGACCTTGGCAGTGTAGGCATACACCTGGTAGATCCTGCAGGCCAGTACTTATTAGATTTCATTTTGATGTTTTCATTGGTTCCTTAAGGATCTCATCCTCATTGGTGTGTCGATTTAAACCCAGCACCTACATTAATATGATGAAAAATGAATGCTTGAAAATGAGTGTTTCTGATTACATGTACCCGCATGAGATAATATTGAAAATAAATAAAAGATATTTCTCAATGTAGTTTTACCTTTCATATCAAAATATGTGAATATAAATAGATATAAACTAGGGAATTCATTGGTGTTTATTATTTGTTGTGATAAAAATTATAAATGGATGCTCATTAATTTTCAAAAGGTTCTTCCATCCTGCTACAATTTTTATTCCTTCTCTTGTCAAATTAGTGACCTTGTGAGTGTTGCTATATGAGTCATATGAGTCAGTTACACTATTTGAAGTTAAGATGTATTCAGTTTTGGAATGTTAAGGTTAAGAGAGGAATGTCAACTTCCCAATACAAATGAGATGCTGGATTTTGGTACTGATGAATATCAACAGCACACATACACACACATAAAAAAACACTGAGTTTATTATTTACTCAGGTGTCAAAAGAACTATGTAAGCCTTGGGCCGGGTGCGGTGGCTCAAGCCTTTAATCCCAGCACTTTGGGAGGCCGAGGCGGGTGGATCACGAGGTCAACAGATCGAGACCATCCTGGTCAACATGGTGAAACCCTATCTCTACTCAAAATACAAAAAATTAGCTGGGCACGATGGTGCATGCCTGTAATCCCAGCTACTCAGGAGGCTGAGGCAGGAGAATTGCCTGAATCCAGGAGGCGGAGGGTGCGATGAGCTGAGATCATGCCATTGCACTCCAGCCTGGGTAACGAGAGCGAAACTCTGTCTCAAAAAAAAAAAAAAAGGATTATGTAAGCCCTATATTTTTGGAAATGAAAGGGCAACTTAATCACTAAAATAATACATATTGAGAAAGTGTCCCTATAAATGCATTAGATAAAATATTATTTACTAAATGAAATAATGGCAATTTGCCATTATTATACCATAGTAGAACTTATAAAATGAATGTCTAGCTTTCAGCACTATTAATATTTTACATTAGTGGGTTTATATGAGACACTTTTGGCTTTAGGTAGAAATGCCAACAAAAAATAAATACAAATTCTGCTTCGGAAAGCTTGTAATTCTTAAAGTTCAGATTATGTTATTCATATAATTTCATTCACTAGAATCTCACTTTATAGTGGCATAAGAGCAGGACAAGGAAAAATGGCTATGAAAATAGATTTGGATAAAGTAACAAAATACCCAAAATTTATTTAATAGAATTTAAAAAGACCTTCGTCATTGGAAGCAATGATAATAGAGGCTAATACCTATGAATTGCGTATTTATAGAAGAATGGAGCTGAGCTTTATTTGAGGTCTATCCTAAATCAGCCTTTCAATGTTAGTAAGGTCTTAAATCTGTGCAAATTGTGTGTGTGTGTGTGTGTTCACTCACAAAAAGAGTTGAACTTCCTCTGATCCTTCTCCTTTGTTGGTAATAAGATGAGACCTGAGGACATTCGTCTGACTCCCTCTTGCCCAATGTATTGGTATTCTCACATAAGTTGTATTCTGATTGAAATATGAATTCATATTCATTGACATGGACTGTTATACTATCCAGTAGAAAATTTATGTAGTGAAACCACATTGGACATTATTAGTGGAACCACAGTTAATGTGTGAGCATATGTTTATGCATAGATATGTCTAGAAGACTACACAAAAAGCTGATAATATTAGTTGTCTCTGAGGAACTTAGTGATTGAGAGGACAAGAGTGGAAAAAAGGTTTAGTTTTTTTTTTAATTACCTTTTGAACTTTTGAATTTTATATCATGTAAATGTGTCACCTATTCAAAAATTTATTTACTTAAATTGTGAGTGTATGTGAAAACTACAATCTAATGTGGCTCTGATAAAGTCTATTAGTTGTAAAAACAGACTAGCAAACACCTTAACTTTCATCCTGTCATACCAAAGGTGCAAATATTACATAATAATGGTCTGAGGGTATATAACGCCATCACTTTCCACTTTCTTTCACTTACTTGTTGGTAATTTTCTCCCAATTCTTTTATGGATAGAAACACCAAGAGAATAACTTTGTTTTGACAGGCAAAAGAGATTTCCAGAAATCAATGACCTAGGAAATGCTCACTTATTTCTGGAAAGATGATAAATTGTCTGCACATTTGTTCAATAACTTAATCTTTATTCTCCCTAAAATGACAAACTCACCTGGAGTGTATAACATTATTTATAGAAAACAGTATAGTAAATGTCATAGTGGAATGCTAACTTCTGATGTTGGGACTGCTCCCAGATGTAACACACTGTAGATATTACTTTTGTTAGACCTTAGAACAAGGACAATAATAAAGATAATAAGATAGCCAGCATTTATTGAATATGTCCATATGCTAATTACCTGAACCACATGATCTCATTTAATCTTCATAATAAGCTCTTAAGAGAGTACTGCCATTACTTCCATGGTATAGATGAGGAAATTAACATACAGAGAGGTTAAGGGATTTTCCCCAAGAACAGACAATAAATAAATGATAGAACTAGTAGTCTATTTCCAGAGTCAATGCTTCAAATCTCCAAGCTATACTACTTGCAATCCCAGGTTGAAAATCCTAAATCTAACCTATAGGCTTAATAGTTTCAATCTTACCTAAGAGCAAAAGGTATTCTCAGGTGTTAAGCTGTCTTAAACACTCGTATTTCTTAAGTAAAATCAACTCATTAGGATTTTCTCTCATGGATTTTTAGATTGACGAGAGCTGTGCCTACCCATTTGCATCTCCATCACAGCCCAACTTACATTCCAGCTAGGTATAGACCTTAGTTGACCAACCAGGACACAACTGCTAAAAATAAATGGAAATATCTAGGCTGGATGCGGTGGCTCACGCCTGTAATCCCAGCACTTAGGGAGGCCGAGGCGGGTGAATCATGAGGTCAAGAGATCGAGACCAACCTGGTCAACATGGTGAAGCCCCGTCTCTACTAAAAATAAAAAAAAAATTAGCTGGGCACGGTGGCGCGTGCCTGTAATCCCAGCTACTCAGGAGGCTGAGGCAGGAGAATTGCCTGAACCCAGGAGGTGGAGGTTGCGGTGAGCCGAGATCGCGCCATTGCACTCCAGCCTGGGTAACAAGACCGAAACTCCGTCTCAAAAATAAATAAATAAATAAATGGAAATATCTGTGCCTTAAACTCTCTCATTTATAGAATTTTGTTTAAAAAGTTGTGGAATCCAAACATGACGTTATTTAGAATCTAATATGCTTGGAAAATATTTTCTCAGATAACTGGAATGATGGAAGTTCCTGACTATTTTTTAAAAATAGCAATCCTTCATGCACGTGGGAAAAAAATTGATTTTATCATGTGTCCCTAGGAGTTCATGATACTGCATGGTTTGGACCATTTCATTCCCAAGACATCATTTATTTGTTGCAACAAGGGCATACTACCATGGAATGAGATGTTTTTCAAAAATTTTATATAAAGCTTAGTGTTTGTGACTTTTCATGTTTGTGAATTGGTAAAAGGTCAGCCAACCTTATTACATATAAACAAGACATACTGGTTTACCTCATCCACTGGGGAAAGTGAACAAAGTATATTCACAGAGTTTCCTGAGCTGATCTTCATCCGTCTTGTCTACCATGAAAGAAGAAGTCTGTACATTTGAAAAAATAAAATATTAAATCTTGACTGAAGGGCACTAGGAAAGCAGTGGAAATAAAGTATGATTACTAATTGACATGATCTTAATTAGAATTTTATAAAGCTATTTTGACTGATTTCTTGGCAATGTGACCCCAATTTAAAATGTGGTTCCCACAACATTTTAAAGAACCAATTAATTAATTAAGAATTTTGGGAAAATAAAAGAGGATATTTTCTTACATCATTGACCAAGAATTCCCTTGAAAGTTATTTCATCAATATTTAACATTTCTCAAGCAATAGGAAACAAAATTCCATTGCTTAAATTTAAACCCATGACTCAATTTCTACTTAAGTAATCATGGAAATTTTATTAATCTTTTAAAACAACAATAACGGAAACAATAACAAACCCCTGGAAGGCTTTGTAATCTAATAGTCTGTGAGACTCCAAATGGAATTTTAGCAATTAAAAAAAACTCTCATGAAGGCATTTAATAGATGTGTCAATGAAAATATATGACTAAACGAGCAAAAGGGTTAAAGAATTTAAGTAGATTGCTCCAGGTCATAAAGTGTATAAGCTGTAACCTAGAATTTGAATCCAATGTTTTCTGAGTATTAATTCAACATTCTCTTTATTTCTATATGTTTAGAGGCATGTATAAAAATAAGCTATCTAGCCTTAAGTATACTCTAACTTTTTAAAAATCTGATTTATCACATATGGAGGTGAAGGTAACTAAACTGCTAGTTTTTTAGTGTAAAATTAATAATTAAAAGAGGTCTAAGCATTTCTTTTGCCTTTTAAACAAAAAACCATAATTCACCTCAGATTGTTGAGAGAAACCACTTTTTCATAGATTAATAATGCCTAACAAATATCAAACAATTTATAGATTTAGAAAAATCATCCTTTGTAAACTTCAGTGTAATAATGGATTGCCACAACAATAATTAATAGATGATAAAACTATTGATAAAAGGTATTAGGTGAATTTGGTTTTGAAGGGAACCAAATCATTCTCCTATGTTAAAGTATTGCCTCCTACTGCAAATATTGTTTGCTAAAGACAAAAATGAAACTGTTCTTTACAGCAAAGAGACCTAGTGATCACTACCTTAAGAAAGTAGTCAGACTTATCATCACTACTAGCGGGACCCACTGGTAGAATGTGCTGGCTGGTGTGTTGCAATGTGAAGTACATAGTCTCACCTGTCAAGTGTTCTTACTAAAACATTTCAACTTCCATTTAATTCAGTCTTTAGGTCCAAGTTTTAGATTATAAAAAACATACAGAATAAGAAAATGAAACCATAAGAGAAGAATTTGATAAAACAAAGTTGGAAACATTCTGCAAGGTAACTGACCCAGACAATTAAAAGACTCAATGCTGCATATTTTTAAAGTAATATACAGTGTGTGATTCTAATATGTTAACAAAGACTTTATAGTACTACACATAATAAAAATGGCTGGTTGGTAGGTTAAAAACAGATTCAGTGTCATAAAAAATAAGTAAAAGGAAGTAGAACTGACTAGATTAAAATAGATAAGAGATATGTAAATCAAATGCAATTAACAAACTGTATGTGAGTCTAAGTTTTCGTAAAGGTAATTGCGAAATATTTATGCAGGTAACTCAGGAAATTTGAAAAGAACTGGAAGTTAGATGACATTAGGTAGTTACTGTTACTTTACTTAGATGTAATAAAAACACAAGTAACATAAGAGAATGCCGTTGTTTTTGGGTGATGTTGCTGGAATATTTAGGTGTAAGTTTCATGAGATACATGCAAAACATTAGCAAGTATTGGGTCTACATGGTTCATTATTTTAACTTTCCTGTGTGTTTAAAAATTTTATAATAGAAAGCTAGAAAAACATCTGCTGATAAGCAATATGCCACACGTATATTACCTACATTTTTGTGTGTAGGGGTGTGTGTGTGTGTGTGTGTGTGTGTGTGTATCTGTATCTGTGGTAGGTTTTCTATTTGAAGATTCCATGAGGCCTGCAAATAACATCTTACAACCTATTATTTCAAATTGTTGACAACTTAACTCTTATTGCAAAAACTAACAAACAAACATGGAGAAAACTAACTAAAACTCTACACTTTATACCCCCTACTTTTTAACTTTTTCTTTCTATTTATATATTCTTATACCATCTATATCTTAAAAAGTTATTGTAGTTATTATTATTGTTGCTATTTTTGAGACAGAGCCTTGCTCTGTCACCCAGGCTGGAGTACAGTGGTGTGGTTCCAGCTCCCTGCAGCCTCCACCTCCTGAGCTCAGATTATCTCCTTCTTCAACCTTCCAAGTAGTTGGGTTAGATAGAAGTGCACACCATCACAACCAGCTAATTTTTGTATTTTTAAGTAGAGATGGGATTTCATCATATTGGTCAGGCTGATCTTTGACTCCTGACCTCAAGTGATCCACCCACCTTTGACTCCTTAAGTGCTGGGATTATAGGTGTGAGTTACCATGCCCAGCCTAAAAGTTGTTGTAGTTATTATTTTTGATAGGTTTATTTTTCAGTGTTTCCACTCAAGATATGAGTAGTTTACACACCACAATTATGGTGTTATAATATTCTGTATTTGTCTGTATACTTAATTACCAGGGAGTTTTGTACCTTCAGCTGATTTCTTACTGCTCCTTTTCTTTCAGATTGAATAACTCCCTTTAACATTGCTTTCAGAATAGATTTGGTGTTGAAAAAATCCCTCAGCTTTTGTTTGTCTTGGAAAATCTTCATTTCTCCTTCATCTTTGAAGATATTATCACTGGATATGATTTTCTAGGATAAAAGTTTTTTCCTTCAGCATGTTAAATAGATCATGTCACTCTGTCCTACCCTGTAAGGTTTTTCACTGAGAAATGTGCTGCCAGATGAGTTGGAGCTTCTCTCTATATTATTATTTTTTTCTTTTCTCTTGCTGCTTTAAGATTATTTCTTTACCTTTGATCTTTGGGATTTTGATTATTAAATATCTTGAGGTAGTCTCCTTTGGGTTTAATATGCTCAGTTTTCTACATTCTTATATGTTAAGACCCTTTAAAGTATCTTAGTCAAAATGTATCGAAAATTACTGTAAATAGAGAAGAAATCAACTCAAATAAAATTTATTTGAAAGGTAAAAAGATGTATAGATAGCAGATGTTCCTTGGCAAAGTGACCTGTGCCTAAAACAGGTCACTTTAAATTTATAATTTACAAAAAAAAGAGGAAGAATTTTAAAGGACTTAACGGAAATGATAGAGTAGTGTCCAGGATCAATGTTATATTTTCAGCAACAATATATAAAATAAAATAAACTGATGGAAGTAGATCTAAATAGGTACTGCCCATCTGAAACAATCGTTTGCCTTTCATGAATATAGGTGACCTACTTGCTAAAACCCCTATCTTGCATTTCTCCTGAGAATATGCTGTATGTTGATAGACCATCATGAACTACATATTTTGTCTCTCTTTTTCTCAGTGGGACTTTTGTAGTCCTGATATTTCTCCTCATCTCTAATGTCTCTCATTCAGCATGAAATGAATATATGCTCCAGTGGAAAATAACACATGGTTTGGTCAGAAAACCTTACATGCTTCACCTACCAGTCTTCAGTAAGGGAAAAGATATTTAATGTTTCTTCATCTTACAAAATGAAGAGAATGATGTGATAACCTCCCCTTAAGGCCAAATATTTGATAATTTATTCTTTCAAGAAAATTCATTTTAGCATATATTGGCTAGACGGTTGGGCTAGTTGATTGAAGAAACTTTATAATAAAGGGTTTAATAGATGTTAAAATTTTAAAATAGATGTAATACCGCTCTACTATGGGAATATTAAGATGAACCACCAATCTCAGGTGTTAGAATAGGGCTGCTAACAGAGTTGATATCTTACTTGATATTTGAAAATCTAGTAGGAGATAAGTTTAAAAAAAGTAGTCGCAACACTATGAGAAGACAGAATAATATGTTAAGGCAATGAAATTTAAGATAGCATTATTCATTCAAAGAAGTCATACTTGGAATGAGACTCAGAGGTTTCAACAGAACTCATGTTATAAAGTGGGTAAAGACAAGCGTTGAGACAAGTAAACTGGAATGATATTCATAAAGGGCATTCTATGTGTGAATTTCCATTGTTGCTAATGAGAATTGATCAAAATCAGTCAGTTCAGAGTCATATGTGTTTTAGAAAGTGTATGACTCAAGCAGCTATGTAGAGACATTAGAGAGAAAATCAGTACAAAGGACAATATCTTTTATATGTGCATCCTCAGAGCCAAAAGCAGTCCATAACTCACAGTAGGTATTCAACTCTAAAATTAGAGGCAATAATTAACTGAGATACCAAAGTCAATGAAACACTCTGGAGATATTAAATACTATTCTTCAAATTGAATATAGTGGTACAGGTTTGTTTATTGCTCCCCTTGGAATCTTCACTTGCCTTTTATTCATTTTCCTCCTTCCCAGTGGACTGAATATGGCATTGCCTCAGTGCTCTCTGAACCTGCAATAAAATTCTAAATTCAGAGCAGGCTTGGAAGAAAAGAAAATCTCCCTATAATATTCATAACCTCTTGCTCATTTAGGCACCTTGGGATTGGTAATGGTAATTCAAATAATCAATTGTACTCTCAAGAATAGAGTCTATAGACGAGAACTAGCTGGGGGCTTAACTAGGCCCTGAACATTCTGCTACTGTGCAAAGGCAGTCATGATTAATTCATGCACAGATTGCATTTGAGCATTAGTTACTTTTTACCTGCAAATATTTACTGATATGGATCAAACTTTTTTGGCAAATGGGATAAAAATCTTGAGTGTTCTTATTATTTGCCTATTTCTTCATTATTGTTTTATGTGTAAAATGAGATTCATTTTTTTCTTCTAATTCAGTATAATTACGGAGAGGATTTAAATTAGATTTATAAGTAGGTTCATGAAGATAGGGTGCCATGGAATTATGGAACTAGAAATTGAAGAGATAATCTATGCTAAAACTGTCATTTCTAAGAAGGAGGGTCTTAGGCTGGGAACATCCAGTTTTTTGCTTACTACAGTGATTACAAGGATTAACACTCAAATCTGTGTTTCTTATCTTCTAGTCCAAAGATCATTTAATACCCTGAACCGTAAACATTGGAATACTATTTTTTATAAAATGTAGAAGGAGGAAAACATTAAATTGACTGATGATTAAATTTATTTTGATATATCGATGATAAGAATATCAGGTTAACTGATTATTTTTCTTCGTTGTCGCACCTTTGATCTCAAGAATCTGAATGAAAGCACCTAGAGTTTTTTTTTAAAAGAATAAAAAGAAATAAACACTGAGAAAACTAAACATTAGAGATAACTGAACAGAGTACAGATGACCCTTTTCTTAGCAATCAGATAAACAGAAAGGTGAAGGGCATTTAAAATTCCCTGGAAAATGACATGGAGTTCCACATCATAGGAATCATGGTTAATAATATTGTTAGAAAGATGGTTGCTCACTCCATCAGTCTACATAGATAATTCTTCATCACAAAAAGTTAATTTTCTGGGTGCTGTGGTATCTCCGTCTTAAACACATATTTTAATATTAAAAAATTTCTTAGAAGTATGCCCTAGGCAGAAAACACTAGGAGGATATCCATATTCCAAGAACATATTTCTAAAGCACAAAAGCAGGGAAAAAAAGAAATTGGAAACTAGAGCAAGGAAAAAAAAGAAATGGGAAACTAGCATACGTTAATCCTTCTCAGTCTTAAATGTACAAAAGGATAGCCTGCGGATAGTAGTGCAATAAATATTCCGGCTCAATGTGCCTGCAGTGGGATCAGAGATTTTGCATCTATAATACACTTGCAGATAATACTGACAATATTAATGTGCAGATAGCAGTTTGAATAGCAAGTTTGTTGGTCAGTAAATGGTTTTACCATTGCATGGCGGTGGGGAAGAGGATCTTCCCAAAATAAAAAAATTACTCTCTCATTTCATTGCAAAATACACTAAAATATATATTTCTGAATTTGAGAGATACTTTCCAAATAATTTCTTTTTATTGAGAAAGGAAATGAGAGGAAAAAAAATATTTTATAGCTAAAAATGCTATACTTTATTGAAAAAGAATATATCTGATTTCACCAATTATGTGCAGTTGAATAATGAAAAAAGTAAAATATCAATATTTTAGGTTATATTGAGAAAGCAAACTAAATTTTTATTAAGCAACTTATGATGTGTCCAGATCAATGCTAAGAGTAGCGGCACATATAAGAAGATTAAAAGGGAAAGGAGGGGGAGGAAGATGGCGCTGTAGAAGCAACTCACCACTGCAGCTCTCAGTCAAGACGCAGAGGGTAAGCAAACACCGCATTTTCAGACGGATCCTTATAGCCCACAGAGCGGGGAAAAAGCCCAGGTGTAAAAGGCACACAGGACTCAAGTGCAGCGCGCTCCGCTGGCGCGGCCAGGCAACCAGCGCCGACGCTGCGGCCGGCGCACAAAACACGTGGGGCTGGGCGCACTGTTAAACCGGCAATTTGAGACTTGGGAGGGCAGATTGCTATGCTCATCTGATTGAACAGGTTTTGGACGGTGATCTAGACCAGGAGATTTCTGGGAGGTCGACGGGTCTCACCCCCACCTGGACAAGCAATAAGTCGATTCGGAGTGCCAGGGGTTGAGAGTTCCACTGCGGGAAGAGCTGAACACATGACTGTGCAGCTCGGTCGGGGAGGGGCGTCCACCATTGACAAGAGCTTCGGCCCCTACTGAGGTACCCACCCACTGCTGACGCAGTCAGCCGTTGCCAAGGCAACCTGCAATAACAGAGAGACTCCACTTACAGGGCAGAGCCCACATCAGCAGGGCAGAGCCTACG
>CM052657.1:91749557-91876111 GCA_028533165.1 Leontopithecus rosalia | reverse complement strand
CAGGAGAATTACCTGAACCCAGGAGGCGGAGGTTGTGGTGAGCCGAGATCGTGCCATTGCACTCCAGCCTGGGCAACAAGAGTAAAACTCCGTCTCAAAAAAAAAAAAAAAATTCATTTTTTAACTACATTCTTATGTATATTACTTCAGTACTGAAAATTCTCAGTATTTTTATATAAAGATCAAAAGTAAGTCTGTCAATGCCAAATTCAATTACTGATCATATATCCTCTTTGTGTATGTGTCAACTCTACTATCTTAGTTATGTAGAGACATTTCTGTTTTTATTACCAGAATCAATCTATTACGTCTCTTTAAATAAACTTAAAACATCCTAAGAACAATATTCCTCTTGTCTATTTTTTGTGTGGTTACTGCAGCAGCTATCTTCATAGAAATCAGTTCCTGAAAAGGGTATGGACACAAGGAGGAGGCATATTTTATAATGATTGTGATGTATATGGATTATAAAGAGGTTATGACTGTTAGATATGCACAGTTTGGCTTTGAATCTACATCTGTTTAAAGATTAAGCAAAATAATTTGAGGAAAATAACATTATAGAAGTGTGATAGTAGATATTTGTCATTCTCCATTTCTTGCCCTAAAATAGCTGTAAGATACTCTCAGATAATTAAAATCTGGGCCATATGAGGTTTGGGGTCCATACGCTAGATAGAGTAAATCAATTTATATGTAATGGTTTTCTGTATTTGCAGAGATAAACACATAAATCTAATAGATTTACTGAAATCTATATCCCGCATAATAGGCTTTTATTGTTATCAAATGGATTATTTTACCATGTGCAGACAAGGCAGAGGCATCAGATGGCAATATAATTACATTCATATTATATATTTTTTAGAGTAATCATTTTGCACATAAAGAAAAAGGAGTTTTATGAGTCAACTTCTTTTTTAATCTATAAATATGATGCATTGTGGAAGGAAGAGGAACATTTAATGGCAGTTGTCAAAGTTTGCCTCAAATAATTTCAGTACATAGCAGTCTGCTGATTGATTAAATAGTCTTCAAGGGCATATTGTTCTATAATGGACAGCAAGTAATTTATTCAAAATGCATATACCATTGCATCTGTTTTTCAAAGATGTTCTCTAGTAATTATTTTTGTTTTCTATTATAAGCCTAACATTAATATTCTAAATATCTATAGTTTTATTTATAAATTCATCTAATGTTAATGTTTTCATCAGAAGTCTCTGATACACAAAAAAGCTCACTATATGCTGTAATGATGAATGAATTGATTAATCATATTTTTTTGCTTAAATCTTAATGCTTAATATTAAAGTTTGATTAAATAATGTCTTGATGACTTAATACAATTTTTAATCAATGGAATTGCTCCCAGTGTTAAAAGCAATAATTATTTAATAGGATTGTGTTTGTTCACTATTTTAACCTCCTTTTTCCCACAGCCTAAGCTTCTGAATTTTCATCCTATTGATTTTTACTGATAGGATATTGTTATCCTTGATGATGAGCAAACAAATCAGCCATTAATAATAATATCCTCTTACTTTGAAGATGGTATCCACTCCTGATGAGATGGTGCCTGTATCCAAACAACATACCTTTCTTTTCTAAATGACATGAATTTGAGGGCTACAATTTTCATTCACAAGAGACTTCTCAACGGCAGTAGACACAAAGTCTAAACAATGTCTTTCAAATCTCCCATCCCTGGATCATTAGACTATGTACTCATCCACAGCAGGTATCATACTCATCTATGCATTCCCCTTGCTTAAAAAATGTCCTATTTCAGAAGAATTAAACAGACCAAAATTTGTGGAAACAAATACTGTGTCCAAGTAAATTCTCAGTACTGTTTATCTTTGCATTAAACTCACTGTGCTGAAATTGCTTGGTTGGTTAAGTCCATGGGTTCTCCAATTGGAGGGAAGTGCTTAACACAATATGGGATTCTTTAAAAAATCAGTTCTCTATCTAAATACAGTGTGTCTGTTTGCATCCTTCAGAAAACATAAGACAAAACCATCAGAAGGCCAAGAGATTTGTTGGGGTTAGAAGCTATGAATGATAAAGGAGAGAAAGCAGGAGAAGCAATGAAAAATCTTCAGATCATGGTGTCAGGCTGATACTTATATAAAAAGAGGGGATAAAAAAAGATTGGGTAGAAAATACTCCAAACCATGGTGTATCGTCCGGCTCAATGGAAACCTCTATTGCAAAGATTGCTCAAAGGGGAATCACATTGAGCAAAAACAGCTACTTTCTACTACTCTTCCTGTTCTAAATCATTGGCTTATGCCATCTTGGAAGATACGTCCTCAGCTCAAACACTGCAGCAGAGCCCAAACTCCCTGCAAGTGGAAGTTATTAGCTAAAGGTTCTTTACATGGCAAGTTCTTTTGTAAAGGGAACTCTGAGTGGCACACCTTGATGGCTACCAAGTTCATCTGCCTTTATCTTTAAGACCCATATCAGAAATGCTTTTTCCTAATATTTTTGCTTGGCAAAACTCTCTTCTGCTTTCAAACTTATTTTCAAAGTTCCCTCCATGTATGCCTCTTTCCCTAACTTCACTAGTATAGTTAAGTCTTTTATACTTATCTTTTTCCCTATGACTTTATACTCACCATTAATGCAACCTATTTTATATGCATGGTACTTCTATTTTAGAGCATGGAAGTCATGTAGACACCATCATATTGCAGAGAATGTGGCTAATACAAAAAAACAATTTAGGCCCCATAAATGTCCAAGCAAGAGATGAATAAGAACTGAATGACAACAATAGGAATTGTAGTAACACTTCAGAAAAATATTAAAAATTTAAATCAGTACACTGGAAACTTCATAAGGGCAAAGATTATATTATCTTGATTTCTGTATTCCCAGGAGCATCTGCACAAGGTTTTTCACTAATGCATATTTATAAGTATTGGTTAAATGGAAATAATTATTTGGATAGTTTATTATATTTCTACTTACTTTTGTGTCAAAAAAAGTATTTTATGGAATGACCAATACAACTCATGAACTTTACAAAGTTAGGAATAAGTTGCTTTGAGTTTAATTTTCCTTGTATCTAGGAGAACACTTCAAATACATATATTTGAATATAATATGCTAATGTAGTTATAAATAATATACTAATATAATCTAATATACAAATGTATCATATGTTGGAATATACTATTTCCATAATATATGACGGAAACAACTTTACATGACAAACAACATAAAATATTATAATAAAAGTGTTTAGAATTATGTAAGGTGCTATGTGGAAAGCATCCAAAGAGATTGAAAATAATATGAAAATCTTATAAAAAAAAAAACCTTGAGTTTGCATCCAGTCTAAAACATACATTTAAAGTTATTTAATCTCTCTGACAATTGGCTTAATTATTTGTAAAAAAATTATAACATATGCATCAAATTCCTAACCAAGTTAATGTGGGTCTAAAATGAGATATAGTGCAAATGTTGTACTACTATATTATTGGTAGTAACAGGAGACAGACAAATTCCTAGGCAGACAGGGATGGGTCCCCCATGAAACCTGACCTTCAAGCCAAGGACGGTATAAAGCCTAAAAAATGAGCTGCCTGTTTCAGATAGCATCCACAACTGGAGTGAGAAGTTTTATCCCAGTGTTACCCACTGTCTCTATTAGTTCCTTCTGAACTATGCCTTTTAACCAACTGAATGGTGGTTTCTCCGAGACCAACCATGGACCAATAAGCATATACTCCTCCAGTCTAAGGTCACAAAAATTCTGGATTCAGTCTCAAAGACAGCTACTGATTTTCCCCTCTAGTTGCTGAGAGCTTTCTTTCTGTTGCTCGATAAAATTCTGCTCTACCTTACTCACCCTCCAGTGGTCATGTGCCTTATTCCTCTTGGTCATGGGACAAGAACCTGGAACTCACTGAATTGCAGGAGTGAAAGAGCTGTAATGCTGCTGCTTTCTGAGCAGTGAATGGTGGGAATAAAAGAGCTGTAACCCTCCCTCCTGCTCATGAAACTACAAGAGTGAAAAAGCCACAACATTATGTGAGAAAAATCTGCATCTGTGAAATAAGAAAGAATGATAGCACTGGGGGGAATATCATATGGGAGAAAAAAATTCATCCAAGATCTATTTTGGGCAATATCCTTAGTTCAACTGACTATTATTAATTAGAGATCACAGACTCAGTGAAGTGTATGTTAATTGGATTTTTGTTTAAAAAGATACAAACAACTTCAGTCCAATTAAATAGATGCCCTTAAAATTGATGGCTTCATTGGCCATTAACCAGTTTTATATTGAAGCAAGTAATCTACCCTAATATTGTGAGTGAGCATGTGTGTGAGTTTATGTTCGTAGTGTGTGTGGATTCTCAATATGCTCTTTGAACAGGTCATAAAAATCCTATTGGTTCCCTTGCTAATTAGTGAATGGAGTAGAAACTTTGAAATGTGTTCATATTATACATGCATCAGAGTCATGGCTTTTAAACTTTTGAAAACATATAGTTTAACAATAGAGTGGGATCAGTATGCTTGTATTCAAATCCCTATTCTATCATGTTATAACTGGCTTACATTTAGTAAATTACTTAAACTCTTTTATTTCACCTGTTTTTATACTTAAGGCCAACATTACTTTGATGGATATGACTTTTAGAGGACTCATTGTTATAATTTTTGTAAAGTTCTTAGAACAGTATTTGGTAAATGAACAATCAATAAATGAATGTTTCTCCTTCTTCTTTGATTTTTTTCTTTTTCTTCATTATCTTATGTGAAGTTGATCTAAAACAGTTTAAAAATTGTTTTATTTAACTATATTGTCTTTAGTCGGAAGACCTTTCCGTAGACCTTAACAATACATTCATGTTTTTATTCATAAATCCTTTCTTTTGTCCCACCAACACTATTAATTATGTATGTCCTGTTGATTAAACAAAATAAAATTGCTCAGAGTTTTATTCCCTTTAGTATTGTTTGTGATTGCTGAAGGCACCATAACTATTTTGTTCCTGGAGTGTCATCTTTTGTCCAGCAAATAGTCTCTTTGACATTGGCACATACTTATATTTCAAATTATAGTTGATTAGAAAATACCATGCATATCTTTAAATATTTTCATGACAAATATCCTTCTTGATCTCTCTGACTGATGTTATATACTAACAATATGCTTACAGTTTAAGATTTTTTGCCATTTCTTTGCATGAAAACAATGGAAAATAATAAACTAGGAAGTTAATTCTATAGTCACATGTAACACAGCTCACCTTTTCCACATTCCTATTCCTCGTATTTTACCAGCTTTACTTTATATATATATATTTTTTGTTTGTTTGTTTTGAGTTGGAGTTTCGCTCTTGTTACCCAGGCTGGAGTGCAAAGGCACGATCTCGGCTCCCTGCAACCTCCGCCTCCTGGGTTCAGGTAATTCTCCTGCCTCAGCCTCCTGAGTAGCTGGGATTACAGGCACACACCACCACGCCCAGCTAACTTTTAGTATTTTTATTTTATTTTATTTATTTATTTTTGAGATGGAGTTTTGCTCTTGTTACCCAGGCTGGAGTGCAATGGCGCGATCTCGGCTCACTGCAACCTCCGCAACTACCAGCTTTACTTTATATTTTTTTGTTTGTTTGTTTGTTTTGAGATGGAGTTTCACTCTTGTTACCCAGGCTGGAGTGCAGTGGCACGATCTCTGCTCACTGCAACCTCCGCCTCCTGGGTTCAGGCAATTCTCCTGCCTCAGCCTCCCGAGTAGCTGAGATTACAGGCACAAGCCACCGTACCCAGCTAATTTTTTTTTATTTTTAGTAGAGACGGGGTTTCACCATGCTGACCAGGATGGTCTCGATCTTTTGACCTCGTGATCTACCCGCCTCGGCCTCCCAAAGTGCTGGGATTACAGGCGTGAGCCACAGCGCCCAGCCCTCCAGCTTTACTTTAATACCACTGTTATTACTACTAGTAATAACTTACAAATAGATGACACTTCACAATCTTCTACCCTATAGTCCATCATTTTAACAATGAGTACCCTGTAGTTTCACTAAATCATTTTAACAGTTCTGTGATTTACATTACCTGCATTTTAAAGATGCAGGAATTGAGGACCAGAGAGTTCAGATGAATTGTCCCAGCTCACAGAGCAGGAAGGAGCAGAGCCAGGATTTAAAACAAATCAGGACACTGGATTACAATCCCTTTGCAAGCCATACTGTCCTGTCTTTCATTATAAAAATGGATAAATAACTAATTGTCAGGAAAAGATGCTAGACAGGTTAACAATTAAGTTCAGTAGCCATTTCAAGGTAACCAAAGAAATGCCTTATGTCCTAAAACTTTAAAAATATCAAATATATCTGAAATAAATATTTTGTTTGTTTCTTAGAAGATCTTGTTAATTAGTATGTAATATTTTAATTAAAAAAATTTTTTCCAATGTCTCAGCATCCAGCTAGAAGGCCAGCATGATTTGACTTTAAGCATTGTACTAATTTTGGTATTTTAAATTTAATAAATCTGGCTAAATAAAATTTTTTTTGTAATTTGTATTACCACTTGATCTAGCATCCGGATTTTCCTGGCATTTTCTTATTCAAATTCAATTTGCCTTTTTGGCAATTCTTAGAAATTAATGGGTAGAATTATCTGGTTGGACACCAAGTAATACTACCAAGTATCTCTATGACTATGTTAGTTCCAGAACAGGGCTTGTAAATTATAAACAACTCCAGATAATTGTTTTACAAGCTGAGTGCTTTAAATCATTGTTTTCTATTACAGCATCAATGTTATCTCTAAGAAAAGTGTGAGTTTACTTAGCATTTGTGAGCTTCATAGCCAGAGAAATAAACAAACCAGACAAAAAAGTGTGAGAGACATAAAGATGTCTTGATTTTAAAGTCATAAGTACATTGTAATGAATAAATTATAGAAATACCCAGGGGTCTTAAAAATAAATGTCAAAATATTCCAGATCTGAAGATTATTGGCCATTATAATGAATTTATTTTCACTGGTTAGTCTTTAAGACTCTTTGTTTTTTGAGACGGAGTTTCGCTGTTGTTACCCAGACTGGAGTGCAATGGCATGATCTCGGCTCACTGCAACCTCTGCCTTCTGGGTTCAAGCAATTCTCCTGCGTCAGCCTCCTGAGTGGCTGGGATTACAGGCATGCACCACCATGTCCAGCTAATTTTTGTATTTTTAGTAGAGACAGGGTTTCACCTTGTTGACCAGGATGGTCTCGATCTCTTGATCTTGTGATCCACCTGCCTCGGCTTCCCAAACTGCTGGGATCATAAGCATGAGCCAAACAAAAAAATAAACACAGGCAAGGTTACATTTGCTTTATCTTGTGCCTACAGTAATGTGAAATAATTTCTAAAAATAAATTTCTGTTGGTAGAAAAACTGTTCTCTCAAAATTTCACATTACACACAAGGCCTCTTCCTGCAGCCACTACAATATTGATATTTTCCAGCTGATTGATTTAATAAAGATGTTTTACAAACTTATTTCTTCCTAAGTATGATTTGTTTATTTTCAAAGAAACTGCCTCTCAACTGAATGTCAAATTAATAAGTAATAATCTGAATTTTCTTGTGAGTACAACATAAATTTTAGTCACTTTCTCCATGAAGAGAAAATTCATAGAAATTCATTTGTCATTAATTAACTGGTGATTTTCACGGTTTAGTTGTTTCAGACAACCGTTTTGCAAGATAAATAAAGGGAACAACTTTTTTTTACAGTTCATGTATGTCTCAGAAGAGAAAGAAAAACATATTGCTGTCAAAACAGCAAATAGAAAACTCCATGATGGCCTTTTTCTTCAACACATAAGCTAAACCCCAAATCCTTCTATAAAGAGACTCAGAGTAGACCAAATCACATTGTTTTTCTCAGTTTATCATGAGACATTTTATCCTGATGTTTGTAAATCTTATAGTCACTAAAACAGGAAGTTGGAAAATCGATTGTCCTTGCCATCAGACCTTAGAATTACAACTCTCTGTGAATGTTCCACTACTTTACAGTCTCTTGTTTTCAGTTTTAGAAATTTAAAAAGTATTAGTTAAAAATATGAAGTCCTCCCTAATTAGAAACAATATGAAGTTGCACTAATTTGTGAGACAAAGGTACATTACACCTATATAGCCTAATTTTCACAGTGGTAAATAAAAAACATTTGTGTAAAAAAGTGATATATTCATACGTGCCTCTGGGTTTTTGCTGGAAAAAACAAATAATTATCTGTCCATGCCTGGATTTATATAATATCACTATTTTCTGTTGAGAAATAAAACCAATGTATTTTGAAATGTCTGTGTTAAATAATAATGAGACTGGGCATATTTTTTATGTAATGGTGTCAAACTTCTTAATATAAATACAGGATACATTTTCCCATAATTGTGTTAAACAATACAAAGAGCAAACAAGCATAATTATTCTACCTTCTCAAGAAAGTATTTGCTTCTGAAATATAGAACTGTGAACCAAGTCAAAAGCCTTGCTTATCAAGTCCAACAGCCTAATGTCTAACAGCCTAATATCTAACACCAGGACTAGTTTTCAAATCTTTGCCTCGTTGTACCACTAAACCAATCCCACTAGATCATAACATTTTCCAAGAATCAATCAGTACTCTGTCTTGAAAGACTATTTTTGTCTGTTTTGTATGACAATAACAGAATACTCTAGACTGGGTAGTTTATAAACAAAAGAGGTTAAGTTATTTGGCTCACAATTCTGGTGTCTGGAAGGTTGAAGATACAGCATTTGTATCTGGTGAGGGCCTCAGGCTGTTAACTCACGATGGACAGTGGAAGGAGAGCCAGCATATGCAGAGATCAGATGGCCAAAAAATAAGGAAGGATAAAAAAGCAAAACAAAACAGAGGAAGCCAGAATCCTTTTAACAATCCATTCTCTCAAAGACTATTCATTTCTGTTAAAGTAAGAGCTCTCCACAATGGGAAGGCATTAATTTATTTTTGAGGAATAGGATCCCATTTCCCAAATAAATAAAATAAGTATTGAAATAACACTTTCAGATAAAAATATGGAGTAAGAAAAAAATTGTTTATCTGATAGCATAGCTCAGTAATTTGCAAAAAGCAGCACTGCTTGGAAAATTCCCAATGCCATAAATGTCCCATTCTTTCATTTAATTATTAAATACCAAGTAAATATTGGATACCATGGTAGGGACTATTAATAAAATAAAGAATAAAGCTGATTCTTTCCCTTCTTTATATAATATGAATAGTTTGTGTATATTCTGTAACATACAGACAACATATGACTCAATTCTGTAATCAGCTACTTAGTAACTATTAGATTGTGAGCATATGACAATCTGTATAAACTTCACTTTCTTCACCTGCAAATAAGATTGATAATACTTTATAAGGTTGTTGCATGATTGCATGCATGGTGTTATAAAGAAGATTTAAAACAATGTCAGGCACATAGTAGGTCTTCAATAAAATATAATGTTAATATTAAAGGGCAAGAAACAGATATTAATATCGAAAAAATTACATATTATATTGATCTCTGTGAAAGAAATAAATTAAGAGGAAATAGGGAGAAAATATAAGTCACAAGACTGTATTCAAATGATGTTTTATCTGTGAATTTAATAGTGTAGCTGCTACTCAAGGTGTGAATAGAAACAAGCCATGATTAAAAGAGGGTGGGAAAACACTTTAGGGAGAAGAAAAACCAGTATGTGCAAAGGGCCTAAATGAGCATGTAGGCCTCTGCAGGATTTAATGAAAGTCCAGTCAAGTTAGAGCTTAATGAATCAAGTGAGATAATTACTATCAGGACCATCAGCAAGCCCTAATTGTTGAAAAGGATAAAAGTAAAGGCGTGGGGTGGATTTGGCAGAGGCATCGTTCAGCTCAGTCCTTTGTACTTAATTTCACCAAACACAAATGTGTCACCAAGTTGGACTGTTAGCTATACTCTCAAACTACACCTAGGAATGAAGATAGGAAGACTCCAATTAAATAAAATGATTCTGTCCAATTTGACCAACCTGCAATGGAACATTTGGCAAAGGCTGTAGAACTCTTAGTTTCTCCCTCCCTCACTCCCTCCCTTCCTTCCTTCCTTCCTTTCTTCCTTCCTTCTATCTTTCTTCTCTGATTCTGATCTCCTTTGCCTGAAGCAAGGTAGAGGCAGGCTTAACGAACATTATCTACTTTTCCATTCTGTACTGAGAAACTGATTTCAAAGGTACTAACTTGATTTAAAGTGCAAATAGGTAATGTTGCTGAAATTGAATTCCATTTTTAAAAACACTAGTGGTTAGAAATTCATAATATAAGATGGTACCTGAAGTAAACTCCACATAAACTTTATTCCATTTTATTTCTCTAGAGGTAAAAGTTTAGAACCACTTTTGAGAAAGTTGGATATATCAAAATTCTCAAACGAATCTGTGCAATAGTTCATAAAAGTGCTTGATGTTTTCCTACCTACTTTTTGTAACTGCCTAGCAAAGTATCCGTATTTATTATTGAATAAATTAATTGTTTATATTTGGTATGGTAAAAGTCTCTGGACTACAAATTGAAATGTAAATCAATTCCTTCTAGAGTTTTATTTTTAAAATTTTTTTTAATTTTTATTTTTATTGCATTTTAGGTTTTGGGGTACATGTGCAGAACATGCAAGATAGTTGCATAGGTACACATGTGGCAGTGTGTTTTGCTGCCTTCTGCCTCTTCACGAATATTTGGCATTTCTCCCCATGCCATCCCTCCCCCGCTCCCCCCCTCGCTGTCCCTCCCCTATTTCCCATAATAGACCTCAATGTGTGGTACTCCCTTCCCTGTGTCCATGTGTTCTCATTGTTCATCACCTGCCTATGAGTGATTCATAAGATTGCATTAGAACAAAAACACTCTAGAATGTGGCAAATATACACCTTCTAGAGTTGTTTTGTTCTAATGCAATCTTATGAATCTTGAGGAAATTCTGTGTGTCATAGGAGTTTTGCTCCACAGTTATTACTTAATGAAATCCCCATTATAAAAATTAATATTGCATACCTATTTATATTAAAATAATAAATAACTGGAATGTATCTATTGGAATAGCTCACTATTTCCCCCCTAAAAATAGAAATTCTGCCTTCAGAACTACACAGGTAAAATATTACTATTTACTCAATCCAACATACTTCCCTATCTTCACCAATTAATTGTGTTCTCTGTTGAAGGCCAGAATATTTTTTCAAAAATCTTAGACATTTCCTATGCAGGACACATCAGGGAAGCTTGGCATACCTGAGCCAAAAAGTGAAATACAAATTCTTTACTCTAGAACTGACCAGGTTATTTTGTTTACACAATATTTTTATTGGTACGTATTAAGAGCCTGTATGTCAAGGGTATATGAGTTCATTAAAACTGTAGCGCCAGTGGAATACACTAGGAAAAATTTTTAATATATGTTCAAAATGTGGAGATTTTATACACATATATATGAGGGGGTCTTCAAAAAGGTCATGGAAAGTATATGTTATCAAAACATTATACATGGATTTCAGAAGTTTTTTTTTTACCAAAACAAACTCATACTAAATTTTTGTTATGTGCCTGAAGAGGATCTAGTTTGAGGCACTAAGAATAATACAACGGTTTGAAAAGAGCCCCTATCAGAGCAATATGAATTCTGCTACAACTGAAGCAAGAACATACACTGGATTTATGGTAAAACTTAGACCGAAGAATGGTTCTTTCAAAATATCTGTGAGCACAATGCTCCCAAAGAAATTGGCAGTTTACAAACAAATAATTCATTTTAAGAAGGACCTAGATGATGTTGAAGATGAAGCTGATAATGGCAGAACACATTCATCGATTTGTGAGGAAAAAAATCATCTTGTTTATGCCATAATTGAAGAAGACTGATGATTAATAACTGAAACAAAGGCCAGCACCACAGACATCTCAATAGGTTGAGCTTACACAATCCTGAATGAAAAATGAGGGTTGAGCAAACTCTTCACTCCATGAGTGCCAAATTCATTGCACTCAGATCAGCTGCAGGCAAGAGCACAGCTTTCAATGAAAATATTAAAGATCCTAAAGCTAGTAAAAGATTTCTTCAAATAATTGTTTCAGAAGATGAAACACGGCTTCACCAGGGTGACCCTGAAGACAAAGCACAATCTAGGTGATAACAATCTAGAGTTGTACATGGTCCGGTCAAAGCAAAAATGAACTAGTTAAAAACAAAGGTCATGACAACAGGGTTTTGGGATGCTCAAGGATTTTGCTGTTGACTTACTGGGTGGTTGAAGAAGGATAACATCTGATTATTATGAAAGTGTTTTGAGAGAGCAAAAACTTTAGCAGTAAAACTTTGCCAGAGTCTTTCTCCACCATGAGAACGCTGCTTATTCCTCCCATAAGAGAAGGACAATTTTTAAAGTTTCAATAGGAAATCACTAGGCATCTACTTTATAATCTTGATTTGGCTCCTTCTGATTTACTTTTGTTTCCTAATAGTTAAAAATCTGTAAAGAGGTAGTCAGGGGAAGAGGGAAGATAGGGATACTTAATGGGTACAGAAAAAACAGAAAGAATGAATTAGACCTAGTGTTTGGTAGCACAAAAAGGTGACTATAGTGTGCCTGCATGTAAAATTTAATTGTATATTTGAAAATCACTAAAAGAGTATAGCTGTAATACAAAGGATAAATGCTTGAGGTGATGGACACCTTATTTACCCTGATGTGATTATTACGCATTATATGCCTGTATCAAAATATCTCACGTACCCTATAAGTATATACACCTATTATATATTCACAAAAATTAAAAATTAAAATTAAAAAATATGTAAAGAAAACATTTTTTCAGTTAATTATGTTAAAAAGATGACATTGGCATGGTTTAATTCCTGGATTCACACTTAGTTCTTCAGGGATAGACTAAATGGCTGGTATCCCAGTTTACAAATATATCTTGAACTTGATGGAGCTTATGTTAAGAAAGTTCATATTTACATTATCTTTTAGTTCATTTTTTGTTAACTTTTTAAAGTCTCTTCATGTGTGTGTGTGTGTACTTTTTGCTTGAACACAAATATCAAATCTTTAATACACAAAGTCTTTCTTTCAAAGAGTTGATGTTTTTAACTTAATAAATTAAAATATGTCTATTTTCTTCTTTTTCCCTAGGATAATTTTCTTCCTTATAATCAATAGTCTTTCCATGGTGGTGATATTTTACATATAATTGTTATATCTACTGCAAAAGATGGACTCACAGAAATTATTGTCACTACAATGGGAAAAAAGTTAGACTCTTCTTAGAACTTATATCTGTCTCTTTGTCTCTCACTTCATTTTTTCTTACACAATGAATTCCTTTAATTTTCAGAAAAATGGCAGAGGGTAGGCTATTGCAGTTATAGACAACTTCAAAATAGAGATAACTTCACATTTTCGATGGTTTAATGCAAAGAAATGATTAATGGCCCATCTCAATGGATAAGTGGAACATGGACTCAGCTCATGCAATTACACAAGGACTCAGGATTTTTTTTTTCCTGTGAATGTGCTTGGGTATAGTTGACCTGCACTTTACCTTATGAATCTAGCCAGCTGTCAAGGAAAGACAGATGGGTTGTATGAGACTTTCTAATATTCCAGGTCTAGAGGTGGTATACAACACCTCTGCCACAGTGTATTGTCCAGAACCTAGTCTCATGGCTCTAACTAGCTGACAGAACACTTGCTTCACTGTATGCCAAGAAGAAAAGCAGGGAGAATTAGGTGAACTTGTAATATTCTTTATAATGGGGTCCTTGTGCATTATCCAACCCATTGATGCATGTATTACAGTTCACTTCATTACAAATGAAATTAGTAGGTTGAAATAAAAATACATATTGACCTGAACACAGGTATGTCAACAAAGCTGTGTAAAAGTGGTACCAATACATCTGCTTTTATAAGCTAATACTAGCAAGCATTAATGCATTTGAAAATGTCAGGAATGGAATAATTTTACCAAAGGAAAATTGGTTAGAACATAGCAAATGGCACAACTGTACTAATAAAAATATGTCACCCCTGTAATATTATTAATGTTCCAAGTTACTTGTTCTGCATGCCAAATAATGGACTGACTTTACCTCATCCAATTGTCATAATTACTTTTATCAATCCCATTTTATAAATAAGAAATATTGTATCATAGCAAGTTTAAGGACACAATGTAAAGCAAAACAGCAAGTATCCCTTAAAAGAGACAGTCAAACCTGGGTTCATAAGAAAAGATTTAAACCAGAGTGCTACCTTGCTTTGCCTAATACACCCCCTCACCACCATACACACACACATACACATACACACATATATACACACACACAATCACATACACACACATACACACACACACAAACACAGACACACACACACCACTTTATGTATACTTATAAAAATGTGTCCCAGAGTTTGCATTAAGTAATTTTGGATTATGAATACGGTGTCAAGTATGCCCTACTGTTTCCTCTCTTGGTAGAATCATTTAGAGTAGGAGTCCCCAACTTTTTGACATCAGGGACCAGTTTTGTGGAAGACAATTTTTCCATGGACCGGTGCTGGGGTCTTGGTGGGGATAGTTTCAGGATGTTTCAAGTGCATTTCTTTTGTGCATTTCTTTTGTTGTGTACTTTATTTTTATTATTATTACATTGCAATATATTATGAAATAATTAAACAACTCACCCTAACGTAGAATCAGTGGGAGCCCCGAGCTGGTTTTCTTTCAACTAGATGGTCCCATCTAGGGGTGACAGAAGACAAAGACAGATCATCAAGCATTTGGAGCACACAATCTAGATCCGTCACATGTGCAGTTCACAGTAGGGTTCATACTCACATGAGAATTTAATGCTGCTTCTAATATGACAGGAGGCTGAGCTCAGGCAGCAATGAGGATGATGGGGAGCAGCTGTAAATACAGATGAAGCTCCCTGGCTGCTAACACACCCATGCCCACCTCCTGCTGTGTGGCCCCATTCCTAACAGGACACAGACTGGTACCCATCTATGGCCCAGGATTGGTACCCCTGATTTAGAGAATGTATATTTAAAAGTTATTTGTCATAGTTTCAGTAGTCACCTTATGAGAAATTTAGCCTAGCCAAATATCTAAAACTCTCAGAATGTTAGTTCATATATTATTCATCTGAAACTTGTAAATGTTTTTCTTAAAAATTTATAATCTCTACTTGAATGTTAAAATCATGAAGGAAGGGATTTTCTTGTCTTCTTCCAAGTTACATGATCAGAGCTTAATAGTGTACTTGATAAGAACAAAATGAATAATAAAATAATTGAACTAATGACTAGTTGCAGAGAATATAGTGCTGTGATATAGACAATATGCATAATTTCTACCACAAGGAGTTAGGGTTTTATCTCAGAAGTCAGTCAAGAAATTGCTACACATGCATATTATGTCAAGAAAGTAAGTGTAGATGTGAGAGTAGACTGCGGTGATCTGCAAATCACCATGTGAATGTGAGTCATTCTTTTATATTATCTCTAAAAAGGAATATACTAACACCTCTGCCCATTTAGCTCAGCCATTAGGAAAGGTTTCAATGAGCTGCAAGCAATAGTTTTGCCTGAAGGAGATGTTACCGTATCTAAAATGGCTTTCAGAGAGCATAAGCTGTACTGCCATTGGCCACAAAAAGAACCCAACTGAGAAGCCAATTTCCACCTCCACTGCAAGTATGGATGGACTGTGCTCATAACAGAGAATCACACGACTCTATATGGAAATATTTAACGGCTTTTTGTTATTTGTAGATATTTCACTGAGAATGAGTTCACATTGTTTATAAAAATAGAGAGAAATGTCACAGAATACTTTTTTTCTTCCAGAGTCGGTAAAGAGTGTACTACATAGTAAATTTTTGAAATTTACTGCCAACTATAGCTTAGCTGGTGATGTTTAATTTTTTCAACATCACCTAGCTTTGTGTTTCAAATATTATCTTTGTTTCCAAATTATTGTTTCAGAAGCACAATTCCTTTTTTTGTCTTTTTTTTTTTAGTCATTCTTAAAGTGACAAGGAGGAAGTACTCATAAAATTGTTCTGCTAAACACAAATTGAAGAAACAACTAATGTTACTTTCTCCTACTAGCTCTGGTTATATTATTTATGAGTTGCTAAAACCCTTTTTATGTGCAAACTATGCTTCCAGATTTTGCTAAAAGCATGGATATTAAGAAAATAAAACAGTGCAGTAAAAAATAATACAAATTGTCCTTCTAGTTTATTGACTTTACTTTATAAAATTGATGCTGAATTTAAGGCTTTTTTATTTAGTCAATTCCAGATAAGTAAGTTTATAAACTTGTCATAGCATTTTAAGTGTGTTCGCTTCGATGATTCAAGTTGAAATCTTCAGAATCAACCAATTGATTCTCAAGAGCAGCTTCTGTGAACTGCTTACCACTCCAGCTCTTCCAAAAGTCATATAAGTGCCTTCCATTTTATTCATATAATACATGGAATGGTTTCTGTTTTTCTTACTGAACTCCAATAAATCTGACAACGGATTTGGCTTGGAGGCAAATACTTTATTTCCTTTTAGTTGCTTTAAAAGTAGAATAATATGCTGGTCACAGTGGCTCACTCCTGTAATTCCAGCACCTTGGGAGGCCGAGGTGGGCCTATCAGGAGGTCAGAAGTTTGAGACCAGCCTAGCCAATATGGTGAAACCCTGTCTCTACTAAAAATACAAAAATTAGCCAGGCATAGTGGTGCCTGCCTGTAGTCCCATCTACTGGGAAGGCTGAGGCAATCACTTGAACCCAGAAGGCGAAGGTTGCAGTGAACTGAGATCTCAGGTGAGGCTCGCCACTGCACTCCAGCCTGGGTGACAAGACCCCACCTCAAAAATAAAAAGTAGGGTATGACTAGCCTTTTAATTCGTTCTTGAATGAATACCCCTATATATCCATTCCATATATATGCATACACACACACACACACACACACACGTATTTGTACGTGTATCTATATATAACATTATATACATATAAAATATTGTATATTTATATATAATATATTTATATATCATACCTAAAATACAATATTTATACAGATCTTATATAAAATATATAAAATATTTATATAGATCATATGTATAACATGTATATGATAGATCTCTCACTATATATGTGCTTTTTGTTTGGCAGTCCTCTCTTTCACCCACATAAGATGTCTGTGTTCTAATTCTTATGGAAAGTTTTAAAAAATTGATCCTAACATGTCAAAATATAGGAAATTCCTCACTATTCTCTTCTGTTGATGGTGCTTTCTCAAGATTTCTAATTCTATATCTGATCTATATTTTTTTATGTATTAGATCATTTCAACAGGACATCAGAGGGAGTATCAATGAATACTTGTGTTTAGTAAGCCACCTTGAACCAGAAACCAAATATGTATACTTAACTTTCTTATTCTGCTCTATTAAAAATATTAAAATATATGAAAATAATTTAGTTAAATAAGACTAATCCATGTTTCATACTACTTCCTTTTCTCTGAATACTCAGGATGTACACTGGTATATTATAAAGAACAAGAAGTCTTACAATAAAAATAACAAAATCTATAAAATTTTATTTAACACAAATATTTCCAAACTTATTTGACCACTTAGCACAAATATGGCATTCTGAAATATAGTATACCTCAAAATATGTACATTTAAAATTAATACATTAATAATATTTATATATTGATTTTGACGTGAAAAGACTATATAATGGTGTTGTCAGATTTTTCTGGAGTAATTATTTTAATGACATGTGAAAAGAATATTAGGGTAATATACTTCACATATCTGATATATATCTATGTGTATTTAATTAGCACCTAAATATATTTTCACATAGTTTCTATTTTCATTTTGCTTTTTAAAGAAACTGATATACTAGTTACTAATGAGAGAACAAGTAAGTATGGAAAAACACAAAGGAATCCTAAAAACTTATTAAATCTCATCACAACATTTTCTGATTCTACTAATTATACTTTTATTGTTCTGATTGTTTTAATTGCATCTTTAGCTTTAACAACCCCAGGGCACCAGTGCAGTTAAATATTAACTAAATTTAGAACAAACAGCTGTAACAATTAATAAAACATCAGAAGAGAACAATATGAAAATAGCAATAATATCTCAATATTTTAAAGGGTTGTGTAATATGTTAGCACAGAGATCATTAACCTATGTGACTAAAAAAGCTAAATTTTGTACTCCAGAATGTGTAAAATATACTGCCATTATGTACAGTATGTTGATAAATTTCCTATTAATTGTACTCCTACATTTACATTAATACTAATCTTTGCTTGTAAGTAAGAGTCACAAAGTAATACATCAGTTCTATTTCTATCCAACAGTGCCTTCTTGAGGTACTGAAGCTAGAGAATAATTTCATTTGTAGTCTTACTTGAACAAACTGTAATATGTATGTTCCTAGACCATGACATTTACATAACAAGAAACAGTTATCAACTGAAGAGTCTATTCTTTCTGTGTGGCAAGCAAATTCTTACCATATCTTTCACATTTCTCTCAAAAATGCCCTATAATTCCTTTTTCTTTGTGTTACTTAGTTTGGGAGCTCATTTTCTCTCACCTGCATGAATATTATATCCTCCTAATGATGTTTTGTGGAGAGCCTCTTCTATTAATAATGAGTTTTCCACACTGGCTATAGGATTCTTTTTTTCTCTAAAAAACTTTATAAAATGATTACTTAATCTATTTTCTTGTTTGCATTTGCTTTTAGGCTATGTTTCAAATCATTTATAAGGCTTATTAGATGCCACACAGCATGATACTCACGTTTCTTTATTTGTTTAAGAAATACTTTTGAGTTTCTGCTGTGGTCCAGGGAACATTACAGGTAGTAGGGATTGAGTTATATATAGGACAGAGAAAATAAGCAATTGGAAACTGATGGCCTTTTGTGGATTGACTTGGCTAGGCTGCAGTTTTCAGTTATTCAGTCAAACATAATCTATGAGTTGATGTGAGTATGTTTTGTAGCTATGATTAAGGACTCATCATTACAAAATTTTACATAAGTTAACTTTGAGTAAGGGAGATTATGCTCGATAAAATTGGTGAGTGTGAGTAAATCAGTTCAAAGACCTTTAAGAGCAGAGCGAATGCTTCCCTGATTGAGAAATCTGCCTGAGGATGGCAGTTTTAGTCTTGCTAGACAATGTAGACAATGTCAAGTTCCAGCCTGCCCTTCCTCAAGGTTCGCCTATCAGCAGAGTTTTGAACTTGCTTACCAGATCATAATCCTTAGTCAATCAGGTAGGGGTGTGTGTGTGTATCTCCATATATCCTACTGGTTCTGCTTTTTTTTTTTGGTGAAAACTTTGCTGATAGAGAAACAAAAACATCTTGAACAAACAAGTAATAAAATGGACAACATAATTTTTATTGTTCTTAGTGCCATAATAAGAATGAAACACAGCAATAGAAAGTGATTGACTTTGTTTATTGCTCTTATTCCATTTGTATTTTAATGATGATGATATCTGATGATGACTACATCCATAGCTTAACTTTTGCTAAACATTTTAGTTCTGATGATCTGCACAAAATGTCCTCCTGTCTATGGCAGTAATATTGGTAATGAAAACAATGCTGGTAATTTTGGCAGATGTTTCGTGAGTGTTCAACATGGTTTGGACACTATAATAATCCCTTCACAAATATTGTTTTGATCTACTTAACAGTACTATGATGTAGGAATTGCTGTTTTTCTCATGTTTCAGGTAAAAACTTGAAGTATGTAGAGGTTCAATTATTTACCCAAGCTTAGGTAGTATATAGTATGGGAAATATTTGAACCTGGTCCTTAACAATATGAGTTTCGGCTCATTTTTATGTTTAACTTGGTAGTACTATTTCAACTTCAATATCTGTGAAAACTATTTTCTAAGGGACTAAGGTAACATAACGTATATACATAGTACAAACTTGCTTATGATTAGGAACATATCACAGTGCAATTTAAAAAGCAGATCTTCTGTGAAGCCTTTCCAAATCCATCAGCCAGAGTCAGTTGCCTTTTTCTAGGAATCATCATAATACTCTGTACATATTCAGCTTGAGAATGAAATGGCATATTTATTATGTATTTCTCTTGATTATGCTATATGCTCTTTGAGCTATGTATCTTTATTTGGCTCAAAATCCAATCCAATGCCTAGAATAATTCTTGAAGTAGTCAATATAAATTTCATAAACTGAATTTAAAACTTGAAACTTTTTGATTATCTAGTTATATGAAGTACTCTATCACTAAAATGAAGAAGAGAACAAAGATGCCAGGTCTACTCTGACTGATACACATTCCCAGGAATTAAGGGTATATAGTACTCATTACATTTTTTTCTATCTGTTCTATTTTAATGGTCATAAATTTTGGCAGGGGTTTCTTTAGTACATGAAGTTTCTTCATGTCTCATAAAGTACTCTACAGCTAGTATTTCAAAGACTATGACCAAAGACCAAGTAGATTTCAACTTTTTTGAGTAGTAAACTGTGGCAGCAAATTTTACTAAGATAGCCATATAAATATATATAATCTGATCCACTTTACCTTTTGTTGGGTGACACTGACATTCCTCAATAGAGAGGTGAAGTCCGTGTTTATTCTTAAATCTGGGTGAACCTTTGTAACTTCCTTAGCTAACATGATGGAAATGACACTGGCTGATTTTGTGACTGCCAAGGCTGGGTCAACAAAAGCAATGCTGCTTCTGTCTCTCACTCTATTACAATGATTGTCTTTGGAGCCCAGCCACCAGGTTGTGAGAAAACTCCAGTCACATGGAGAGTACACTTGTAGGTGTTCTGGCAAGCAGCCCAAATAAGATCATCAGGACATGCAAGCATCAAGAACCAGACATAAGAGCGGATGAGAATGTAAGTGACTGCAGCCTTCAGCCTGTACGTCTTCCAGCTGATACAACAGACATCCAGAGCAGAAACAAGTTATGTTCCTTCTGAGTTTCTGACCACAGTAATTGTAAGATATAATAAATGATTACTGTTAGTTTAAGCCACTAAGTCTGGCTAATTTATTAAACAAATTGGGACAGAAACATAATAAATAATATGTTATATTATTTATTATATTATTATATTTATAAGTATTATATTATATATATAATTATTATATTATTATTATATAATAAATTATTATTACCCAATACACACACACACACACACACACACACACACACAGAGCAAACTATCCTAACAAACACTTTACTTTCACCATATGTAATGAACACTGATATAACTACTCTATGGTATTGTTCATATTATTACATATCTATTGTTTACTTATTGCTTATTCTATTTAATACATTGATTTAATGACACAATATTAGGTCACAGCTTATTGCTTGAGAGACATGGTTTTATAAAAAATAAGTTTAAAGAAAAATTATAAATTAAAAACTTTTTTCATGAAGTTGAAAAAAATAAAAGTTGTTGCCAGACTGTTACACTTTTCTTTAAAAAGAAAATATGTCTATATTAGGTCGATGATCAAAATATTTCCTCAGAAGTAAAAGCGGAAGCAGCTCTAGGTTTATGAACTCCTGGAGGTAAAAATCAAACTTGAGCAGATTGGGTTTGACCTTTGGATCATATATTCTTGTTTTGAATAAACTTACTTTAAGGTTGAAAAAATTGCCTTGTCTGATTCATTTTCAAGTGCATACTCTGGTGCAAAGTAATAAACGGCTTATAAGGAGGTTTATAAGACTAAGTCCTTTGAAATCTTCAGACTGACTTTTGTCATTAGTCAGGGAAATCATGGCCAAAGCATCACTAATAGAATCAGGTCTCTAAGAATATTTTTAGCTTAGGGCTGTTGGTAACAAGTAGAAAAGGAAGGAAATTAAATTTTTAATATAAGATATTGTTACATCATTGAATAAATAACTGGAAAGAAGATGGAGCAAAAGAAAGAAACAAAAGGAGGAAAGAAAAAACATCATTCTGTTTTACAAACTGAGACTAGAGAAGTTGAAAAAAATCTACATAATCCATGAAGTCATGCAAGGTCTTCTTGTTTGAAAGGGAGCTATTTTAGCTTTCTTCCTTGCCTTAAATTGTAAATGACTGGCAAAACTTCAGCCCAGAGTCAATCAACAGGAAATGTGCTATCTTCCGGGTATTGCATAAATGGGAGAAATATTTGGATTGCAGATGCATGAATAATAATCTCATTTCTGACCAGTGCTCTGTTTTCATTTTTATATTTTCCTTTAAGTCTTATAAAGTTCAAGATATTTTTGATAAATTCTACCATTAAGATGGTTATCATATGTTTTACAAGATATTTTTAGATGTGCTAATGGGAGGACTTAGATCACTGAAACAGCAAGCATCATTAAAAACTAGATTTATTTAGCAATATTGATGGTATTTGTTTGGGTTCTTTATTTCCTCAGTTTGGAAAATATTTTTTCCAGTTAATCAGATTGCTTTGAGTATATCTGTACTTTTCTCCCCCACCCACATATGTGTACATACATATCTCTAGCATAATGCCAGAGTAGCTGAGATTCCAGGATTTGAGGTGAATTAAGAAATCAGTTGGACATAGGTAAGAATTCGATAATAGACCCCCTGAGTTAAATTCATGCCTCAAAAAGTATTGACTTCTTGTCATGATAAAAATTTAAGCTAATGGTTGCTGGTGGTTGGGTGGGGGGGGGAGGGTCATTGGTCCTAAAACTTCTGAGTATATATTAGGGAAGGAAACGGGGAAAGGAATTGATTACATGACACATTTTTAAAATGCATGGAACAGCAGCCAGGCAAGCTAGCTCAAGAAAAGGAAGAAATTTGAGTTTCATAAAAATATGGAATTGATGGAAGTGAACAACAGGAAGTGAGAGGGTGAACTAGGGAAATCTCAGCCTTCAGACATAGAAACTGGTAGACTATAATAATGCTCTGTCCCTGTATGCCAGAGACTGTTTTTGTTTGTTTTTTTGTTTTCTTGTGTTTTTTATTAGATTTTTTTTTGGCCACTCCTTCTTTTCTCTAAATGACAGATTCAGAGTAAATTGCTTTCACTCTGAATTTTGGCTTACCTTTGGCTTTACTTTGTCAAAGCTGCTTTGGATGTATTTAAATTCTCAGAACAAAGGCAGTTGTATCTCTTAGTAAAAATATGGAGATAAGGGTGGAAGAGGGGAAAGTGAAAGAGAAAGACTGAGTTATTTATTAGTTAGATGCCAAATCAGTACAGTACGCTCATTTACTCATTTATGCTCCAGGGGGAGAAGGAATTACATATTATCAGTATGGTTACCCAGGCCACTCCTTCCACAGAAATCTCAAAACATGTCTGATATGGAAATAACAATGTTTGTGACATTACTGTGGTCAAGTACAGATGTAGAGTATATTACATTTTCTTATCTTATAAAGCTTCCAGCAAAACAAGAAGTGATCATCCTCATCTTTTGTGGGTGAGGAAACAGGATAAACAATGTAACTTATCAATGGCTTCACGGCTAACAAGTAATAGTGCCAAGATTTACATCCATCTCTGCAAGGTAGCAGATTCATAATTATTCATATATATTTGCCTATGATTAAAAAAATTACTGAGTTTGGTAAGAATTTATACTAAAAAATATTTAAGATACTTATTGGTAATAAAATTCTATGCATTCTCAAAACTTTTTGAATTAAAGATTTCGAATTTTTTTCCTTAAATCAGATTTTTATGAAAGGTTTTATTTATTTTTCAAAAGCTATAGGGACTCAGTCCATCTATACCTCTTTGCTTGATGTCTTCTGCGCTCTTGTATCTGACGTTTTCATGCCCACAACATTTATTTTACACTCAGATTGCGGCTGATCTCTTCAGAAAGTCCATAGACTTCGTTATGTCCACACACTGGCTCTAGAGTCCTAGGATTTAACCCAAGAATGCAAAATGTTTCTGGACTTGTTTTTCTCTTTTCATCTTTTTATTTTGATTTTTTGAGACAGTCTCTCTCTGTCTCCCAGGATGGAGTGCACTGGTGTGATCTCTTCTCACTGTAAACTCTGCCTCCCAAGTTCCAGTGATTCTCCTGCCTCAGCCTCCTGGGTAGCTGGGACTACAGGCATGTACCACCATGCTGACTGATTTTTGTATTTTTAGTAGAGACAGGGTTTTGCCACATTGGCCAGGCTGGTCTAGACCTCAGATAATCCACCTGTCCCTGCCTCCCAAAGTGCTGGGATTACTGGTAAGCCACTACGTCTGGCCTTTCTTTTTCTTTTCAGTTACATAAAAGAATCTTCAGTTTTTCCTTAGCACCTGATTGATCATTTCCAACCGTCTTCTAGATCTGCATTCTGCTGGTCTTTCTAAACCATACTTCCTACATCTGAGGCATGAGACCACGTTGCAAACAAATTCTCAATAAATATACATTCAATTATTATAAGGTATTTTAACTTTTAAATAAAAATATTTCTGAAAAGAAAATATTCACTTTTTTATAAGATGGGCAGGTACTAATTAAAACTACGGCAGGGCCAGGAGGCTCATGCCTGTAATCCCAGCTATTCAGGAGGCTGAGGCAGGAGAACTGCTTGAACCCGGGAGGTGGAGATTGCAGTGAGCTGAGATCTCGCCATTGCATTACAGCCTGAGTGACAGCAAAGCTTGCCTCAAAAAACAAAAACTAAAACAAAAAACTATGAAGCAATCTGTTTTTGTTCTTTAAAAAAATCACTTGACTGTGAAATGTAGAATAACTGGGCCCCACTGTCTTGAGGAGATAGGTATAAACAACTTGTTTGTGTTTGAAAATGTCATTATGGAGTTATTTAAATTCTGCCTATGAATTGTCCTTAGGGAAGGAATCTGGTCTAAAATACTAGAATTGTGAGTTGGTCACAAATTAGTTCTTACATGGAAACAGTTCTGTAAATAAAATGAAATCCAAAGTTGCTGATAAACAGGAGGAAAAGGAAGAGAAACTGGCACATTGAAGCATCCTGGAACCAGGCTTATACTGATCAAATAAACATATGGACTGAAGTAATCTGAACTTGCCATCATTACATATTGGGCAAGCATTTCAGAAATCATATAGAAAGAAATTTTACAGTTACAAAAGGTGGCAGCGATGAAAAAAGAAATAACCACTAATACCTGGCATTAAAGATGGGTTGAATAAGCAGGATTATGGGTAATTCTAGACAGAGACTGTAGCCAGCAGAAGACTATATTTCTAAAACTACAAGATCTTCATTTTAGCCAGGTGTGGCAGCGTAGACCTGTAAGTCGCAGCTAATTGAGAGGCTGAGGTGGGAGTATCCCTTGAACCCAAGAAATTGAGTCCAACCTGGAAAATATAGCAAAACTCCCATCTTTATTTTTTAAAAAAAGATTTTTGTTTACTTTTTTCTCTTAGTTTATGGAGAAAAAGCTTATAAAAAAGATGTTTCTTCTATTTCAAGAAGTGGTTTTCTTAGTGTGTTTTGTGCAAGAATCAGATATTGTAGGCTCACAGTTTTTAAAAACTTACACTGTATAAACTGATTTCTTTGTTTAGTGTATATTACTCTTGATATATATGAAGATTTGCATTTGAATTCATAACATTCTTTCTTGTTTATAAAATAAATCTAATATTCTATCAGCAGTATCTATTTTCTAATATTACAATTATTAATTAATGTACTTCTTATTTCTCACACACCTTACCTAATTAAAATAATTTCCATTTCAAACTGTTTTTACACTTTTGCATTTGGGCATGAGTATATCTCAATTATTTAACATCAGATTTTTATAACCTCCTTTGATGCAAACATAGTAAAAGTGAAAAAATCAGAATATTTTCTCTGCATCCTACATTTTTGCTCCCTCCTTAATAATTTTTAGTTACATGATTTTTAGCTTGTCATATATATAACCTTGACTGTTTTTTTTAATCACTGTACTTCTAACCGTTGCTTGAACACTTTTTTCTAAGACTAAATGAATTCATTCCTGACAGGCAAAAACTTTTGCCTTTATTTTTTTTTTCTTTTTCAACTTTTACTTTAGAACCAGGGGCACATGTACGGATTACTACAGAGGTATATTGGCATGATGCTGAGGTTTGGGGTATGATGGAACCCATTGTCCTGGTGATACAATGATAGAGGCAGGAGACACAAATTCTAGGCAGACAGGGTGGGTCCCTGGCAAAGCCCCACCCTCAAGCCAAAAAGCCCGAGACCTTGGCCCAAAGTAAGAACTTACATCCTTGTTTTCCTGCTGGAATGTTACCTTTTCCTAAACTGTCCATGGCCCCACCCTGCCCCATCTGTGCCAATAAAGACCCCAGAGTCAACCTGCAGAGAGGAGAGCAGCTGGATGTCAGAGAGAAGTGGCTTGACTTCGGAGGGACAGCTTGATTGAGCAGCTTTGGAGAAGAATCCAGCCAGAGACAGCCAGACTTCAGGGGAAGATTACGGACCAGCCCCCTGTCCCCTTATCAGCTCCTCTTCCTGTTGAGAGCCACTT
The DNA here is from genome assembly GCA_028533165.1 of Leontopithecus rosalia. Classification (NCBI taxonomy): domain Eukaryota; kingdom Metazoa; phylum Chordata; class Mammalia; order Primates; family Cebidae; genus Leontopithecus; species Leontopithecus rosalia. The sequence goes on along the minus strand of CM052657.1, from coordinate 91,849,464 downwards.
TCATAGGCAATAAAATCCTTCATATTTACCATCCTTCAATTCTTTCCTGCAACCTCATTTATCCTGGATGCCAGACAAGAGCTTGGGAGCCACAACTGCTGATACAAAAGGTTAAACACTGGTCCTTTGCCCTCACTGGCTGAGGGTAGCCATAACCCCACTGACCTGTTAACACTAAATTAACACTCAAACACTGTACAGCATAGCTGAAAAAAACAAAACAAAACAAAAACACTGTAACCTCTGGGGCTTCAGAGGTCACAGGTGTATTTGCCCTCCCCCACCTCAGATGCTGCTGCAGGGCCCTCAAAGCTTGCTTCTGTCAGAACCCAAAAGCACTCACCCTGGCTCCTGCACCCATTCACCTGCATGCTCCCTCCCATGAGGGTTGGAAGGCAGCAGGTCTAATGAGTGGAGTTCAAGCAGCCAGCTGGTTCCAGTGTTGGGGCATGCACTCCAGTTCCCTCCTCATTTGCTCACGTGCTCCCTCCCATGAGAAGTTGAGTGGTGGGCTGAGTAAAGGAGTCACACCTGTTGCAAGTCCTTCAAAGAGTTCAGGGAAATATCCTGCTTCACTGATATTGAACATAGTACCAATAGATAATTTTCAGCCTTTGCCCTGGTCTCTATCTCCCAGCTCAAGTAGTTCCTGGTGTCAATTGTTCTCATCTTTATGTCCGTGTGTACACAACTTTAGCTTCCACCTACCGATAAGTGAAAACATGCAGCATATGGTTTTCTGTTTCCATTATCTGTTCCCTTAGAATAATGGCCTCCAGCTGTATCCACGTTGCTGCAAAAGACATAATTTTGCTCTTTTTTATGTATGCATAGTATTTCATGGTAAGTATGTAACACGTTTTCTTTTCCCGTCACTGTTGATAGGCATCTGGGTTGATTTCTTATTTTTGCTATTGTGACTAGCACTGCCAGAAACATATGGACACATGTGTCCTTTTGCTAGGATGATTTCTTTTTGGGTATAAGGCCAGTAATGGGGTTTCTGGGTCAACTGGTAGTTCAAATCTGTTCTTTGAAAAATCTCCAAACTGCTCTCCACAGTGGCTGGGGTAATTCACATTTGCATCATCAGGATATGTTCCCCTTTCCCCATAGCCTCGCCAACATCTGGTATTTGTTTACCTTTTTACAAAAGTCATTTTGACTCCTTGTGAGATGGCATCTCATCATGGTTTTGATTTGTGTTTCCTTGATAATTAGTGATGATGAGCATTTTTTCATATGTTTGTTGGCCACCTGTTTATCTTCTTTTAAAAGGTATCTGTTCATGTGCTTTCCCCACTTTTTAATGTGGTTATTTGATTTTTGCTTGTTGAGTTGTTTAAGTTGTTTATAGATTATGGATATTAGATCTTTGTTGGATGCATAGTTTGCAAATATTTTCTTTTTTCCCATAGGTGGTTTGTTTCCTTTTTGAATAGTTTTTCTTGGTGGGCAGAAGCTCTTTAATTAGGTTCCACTTGTCAATTTTTGTTTTTGTTGCATTTGCTTTTGGAGATTCAGTCATAAATTCTTTACCAAGGCTGAAATTGAGAAGGGCTTTCCTAGGTTTTCTTCTAGGACTTTTATAGTTTTGAAGTTTCATATTTAAGTCTTTAATACATTATGAGTTAACTTTTGTCAGTGATGATAGGTAAGGGTCCAGTTTTATTTTTCTGCACATGCCTAGTGAGTTATCCTATCACCATTTATTGAATGAAAAGCATTTTCCCCATTGCTTATTTTTGTAGAGTTTCTTGAGGATCAGGTGGTTGTAAGTGTATGGCTTTATTTCTAGGTTCTCGATTCTGTTTCATTGATTTATATGTCTGTTTTTGTAACAGTATCATTGGGTTTTCATTATTGTAGCCTTGTAGAACAGTCAGGTAATATAATGCCTCCAGCTTTGTTCTTTTGGCTTAGAATTGCTTTTGGCTATTTGGGTTCTTTTTAGTTCCATACAAAATTTAGGATAGTTTCATTTTTTTAATTTTGTAAAAAATGTTGTTGGTAGTTTGATACTAATAGCACTGAATCTAGAAATTGCTTTGGGCTGTGTGGCTTTTAATGATATTGATTCTTCCAATCCATGAACATATCATTTTTCCATTTACTTGTGTCATGTCTAGTTTCTATCAGCAGCAGTTCTCCTTTCAGCAGTAGTTCTTGTAGAACTCTTTCACTCCCTTGGTTAGATGTATTCTAGGTATTGTAATTTTGTGTGTGTCTACCGTTATTTTTACTTTATATCTTGGTAGGACAAATTTAGCAAATTCCTAAGAAATTGCTTATGTGAACAATTTTTCCTATGTCTTCATATTCAACATTTTGTTCCATTGTGTATCTCTTTGTTCCCCTGAAAATTTTGATTGCCTGTATCATACACATTTTTATGGTACTGTGAACAAGTCGGAGGCCAGCCTAATCTTTTCCATTCTTAACTGTTTTGAAATTTAGGGACTTATCATTTTGTAGTCAATTTTGAATCAGCATAGTTTGTCAGACAAACTGCGCATTTCAGTTTGTGTGTTGAAGTCCTTCTATTTGTGTGATATTTTTAAAAGCATGTTTTACATGAATCTTACATATATGTATTTATATATGAATGTATACACAAGACAAAATTGTCATGTATAAGTATGTATATGTAATATATTTGTATATCTATATATATACATACATATATGACATACCTTTAGTTGTCTTGTATTTATTTTGCATTGTATTTTTCCAAGTTCAACCTTATTTTTCTGTTCGTTTCATTCTTTCTTCCAGGTGTTTCCTGAACTCTGAGAGTTCAGGTTTCATTTCTTTATATTGACTTATCATAATTTCCTTGAGCTATTTTATTTTGTCTTTGAGCATTTGCATTTCTGTGTAATTTATCTCTTTGTTTATTGAATGTATGATCATAATTTTCTTATTTTTCATTTTAATATATTTCTTATTGATATTCTCCATCTGCCATCTTGTTTTTCTCTATTTTGCTTGTATGAGAACAATTAAATAATTTTACTACTCATATTAACATGTTTTTCCTCAATTATATTATTTTAAAACCAATATAGGCATATTATTAATATCTATAATTTACTTTGTACTTCCCTCTTTTAGTTGTACAGTTTCATGGGTTTTGACATAGATGCATAATGTCCCATATCTGCTATCACAGCGTCATACAGAATAGTTTCATTGCCTTTAAAATCTCTTGTGCTCTACCTCCTTATCTCCTACTTCCATATTCCCTGACAATCAGTGATTTTTCTACTGTCTTTATAGTTTTGCTTTTTGCAGAATGTCACATATTTAGAATTATACAGCATGTGGCCTTCTCACACTGTCTTCTTTCCCTTAACAGTATGCATTGTAAGTGCCTCCATGTATTTCTATGGCTTGAATGTTCTTTTAATTTTCTGTTATATGAGTGTATGTAAGTCTGAGAGTCTGAGGCTTGTCTAATTTTTATTTCACTATTTTAGAAAATCTTCAAACTATTTACTGTTCACCTATTAAAGGACATCTTGGTTGCTGCTAATTTTATGCAATTGCAAAAAAAAAGTGGTTATAAACACAAATGTGCAAGATTTGTATGATGTAAATTTTCAATTCATTTGTACAAACAGGAGACTGATTGCTGGATAACATTATAAGACTGAGTTAACCTTTGTAAGAAACTCCCGAATTGTCTTCCAACGGCTGAATGCTTATTTTGATCCATATCTCTTTATGCTTTCTAATGTTTTGGGTGCAGAGTCCACTTAATTCATAAACTAGGGGAAATTATTTGAAAAGATTTTGCTTATAGAGAAAAAAAGCAATAGAATTCAAAATATGTGGCAGACTGAAGAGAAGCCACATATTCCTTTTTTGTGAACCCCTACTGTTGGAAGCTTTTCTTCCCAGTGTCCTACTATCTGAAGCTAAAGCAGTACGTATGTTCAATGCAAAAAACAAAATAAACAAAAACAAAAAGTAAGCAACCAAAATATTAAAAAACATGAGTAGACAACCAATGTAATCTAAAAGACTGCTAAATAAATGACAAGCTCGACAACTTTAGAAACTAAAAACAAAAAAATGTTACGAGACGTTGAGATTCTGTCCTTACATGTCAAACTGGCAAGGCTGGAAGCAAAAACATGTTAAAGCCTGAAACTCTGATTTTTATTTCAAAGTACCATGAAGTAGGCACTCTTTTGAAACCACTGGAAAGTTTACAATGGCATACCACTACTTTAGATTATTTATCAAGAGCCTTAAACAATACACACACACACACATCATATACACACACGTACAGACACTCATATGCATACCAAACAGATGCACATAATATATTTAATAACAGGTTTAGAAAATACTTGGAATCTTATTCTAAACTGAAACTTGTCATTGCTATACATGTATTCAGTATTCCTGAGATGTTAGTTGAAAGGGAAGGGCACATGACAGGATTGGGCAGTAAGGTGAGCTGCAAATGCTGCCAGTCTGTTAACACCTTGAGTAACCCCACAGGGACTTTCAAGCTAGAAGAGTCCTTAACAATTGTCCCCAGTTGAGTTAATATAGTCAGGCCTTTTTTCCAACATTTATCAGCCTTTGCATATGGACAATCCTGGGAACCTCCTCTAGGCAAATATATATAATTATATATAATATATAATTTAGATATATAAAATATATAATTATATATATCTAAATTATATATTATATATAATTATGGGTGTAATATATATTATAATTAATATATAATTATATTTGGGTTATAGGTTGTATATTATGCATACATATATAAATACGTAAATAGAAGTATATAAATATATACATACTCAAAACCATATGTGACAATTATTACCTTTGTGAACTTTTTTGTTTAAAAAATATATTATTCAAATTTATAAAAATTTTATACATAACCACAATGTTTGAACTCATTTATACTCCTATAGACATTGCTAGACTCCTATTTTAACTAACAATTTTCTGACTATAATCATTTCATTTTCATGTGTTCATGAATGGCCAAACTGTTAGCAAATATATAGGATAACTATAGTTAACAATAATGTATGTTTCAAAATAACTGAAATAGTGGAATTAGTTTCTAACACAAAGAAATCATAAATACCAGAGGAGATGTATGTACCAAATTACTCTAATTTGACCATTACACATTGTATTCTTCTATCAAAATATCATACATACTCCACAAATGTGACAACTATTATGTAGTCATAATAACTAAAATTACATATATATATGTTCCCTATTTTCCTGTTTTATTATCAATATTCTTTATGTTAATTTGTTTTTTTATAGTTACTGGTTACTAATGATATCAGGAATTATTTTATGTGTTTATTACTTGAGTGTACTTTTTAAAAATGAAAGCCTAGGTAACAAATGATTAACAATATTCCTCAACCATACTCTAGTATTGATTTGTTTAAGTAGATTAATCTATTTAAGACCTCCCCATTTATTTGGTCACAAATGTATTATTTTCTTTGTAATTCAGATTTCCACTCTTACTATCTTCTCTCAGTGTTAACAATTATTCCATTTGCTTAAAGCACCCTTCTATGTATTCATATTATTTAAAACATATATTGCTAATCTAGAAGCAGCATATTAATTTTTATTTTGAATTTTAATATTAAATTTTTATTTTATGGAAAGGGTATTGTGTCATATACCTAATTTTGTTTAATTGTTTCACTTAGCACAGTGGTTTCTCTCAGATCCATCTATATTATAATGTGTAAATTTTACTGTTTTATACTAACTATTGACTGAAAAGGTTTTGATGGTGGTTTCGTTAGTACTTTGTAACTCTTTAGATTTTATTATTTATTTATTAAATTATTACTTCTATTTATTTATTCAAATCCTCTATTTTTTGTTCTACTAATATTAGCATTTTTACATATTTATCAATTTCATTCAGTGTTTAATAATTATTTTTTGGTATTTGTTTAAAATTTTTTTCCTAAACCAGTATTTGAAATGTGCTCTTTTAAATTTTATAACACTTTTAGTGCTTTTGCAGGCTACTGATCTATATGTGAGAAGAGCATAAAGCTAAGTGTTACATTTGTATGTGCACCTATATGTAAGCATAATGAGAGGTAGATATATCTTCTCCACTCACTCTTCAAATGCTTAGTAATAGTTGCAATACCATTCTACCATTTTCTATTTTTATAACAATATGACATTCTTTTAATTGTTAACCCCATAGTACCTTTTTATATTTTCCCCAAAAAGATGCATTTTTTTCCAAAATGTTTTGAAGAATCGCAGATGTAGTATTTACCCCAAATTGACTTTTAGATCAGCTTGTCAATTTCCATAAAATATATAATGTTAAATTGACTGGGTCCACACCGACTTTTAACATATATTGGGAAAATCTTGCAGATCATACAGTTCTAAATATATGTATTTATGCATGTAGACTACCTCTTCAAATAGGACTTCTGCTATATTATGCTGTATTTGTCTTTTGAAAAGCTTGTTGAACAAATATATAAATATTTCTGCAGTAAAATACTTCTATCTTTCAAGTTTATATTCAATTATGCAATGCAAAAATAGTTCCAGTTAGGCAAAAATACAGAGCTATTGCTTCTATATATACTCATTGCAGCCTTATTTTCAATAGGAAATTTGTTTCAAAAATTAACTGGGAAATAGATTACTTATAAAAGTTTTAGCCAGGCAGTGCCATTTTACAGTCATTCTCTAGTTCTTATTTTATTTGAGATTTTAGTTACTTTTGGCTCAGTTAATCTATCTTATTGAACTTTCTTCTATTGGCTCCATTAACAGCACCCTTGTTGAATTCCTTTTACTTCATTGGCTACCCATTTTCTGTCTTAAGGCCTACATAGATGGTTCCTAGACCTTGTCTACTCTTAATATGGGACCAAGGAGATAAGCAGTTTGTCCCATTCTCTTTCTACGCCCCCACTTCAATGACCTCACTTGAATACAATGGTGATATGGTTTGCCTGTGTCCCCACCCAAATCTCATCTTGAATTGTAGCTCCAAAAATTCCCACATGCTATGGGAGGGACCCTCTGGGAGATAACTGAATCATGGGGGAAGTTTCCCTCATACTGTTCTCATGGTTATGAATAAGTTTCATGAGATCCGATGTGTTGATGAGGTGTTTCCCCTTTCTCATTCTTTCTTGCCACCACCATACAAAACATACTTTTCACCTTCCACCATGATTGTGAGTCCCCCCCAACCACATGGAACTGTGAGTCCATTAAATCTCTTTTTCTTCATAAATTACCCAGACTTGGGTATGTCTTTATTAGCAGTGGGAAAATGGACTAATACTAATACACTTGGCATTAAAGCTGTATAAACTGAAACTACAAATTAACAACTTACACCTAGACTTTCTCTTCAAAAGTGCATGCCTATTTATCTAACTAGTTACCCTGTAATTTGGTTGTCTACATAATAACATCATAAACATGAAAAAGATTGAACTCCACATCTCTCTACTCCAAAAACTGATCTGCCTTCAGCCTTCTCTATATCAACTTACAGTAACTGAATTATTTTAGTAGCTCAGGACAAAAACCTGAACTATCATTGACACTTGTGTAATTTATATTCTATGTCCTGTGTACTAAGTGACCATATTTTATCTCCATTCCAGTAAATGTAGGTTTGTACCATTTTCTACCATCTATACTGGTACCAGTTTAACCTGAGACACTCTCATCTCCTACTGGGATAATACAGTAGCCTCTCCTTCCTAGCATCTACCACTGTTCTTCTATAGCTTATTATCAACATATTAAAAGGTATTTAAAATTTTGAGGATCAAAATTTTATTCTTCTGTTCAATATTCTTCTTTCAAGCCTATCTCTATTATTTGAGGGCCTTATCAATAAGATAAAAACACTGGTCCTCCACTGTGGGCAAAGAAGTTAATCTCGCTTTCTCACAGGTCCTCCATCCTAACTCCCAATAGACAGGCAACCTGATGTGATTTGGCTGTGTCTCCACCCAAATCTCATCTTGATTGTAATGCTCACAGTTCTCATTAGTTGTCGGATAGACCCAGCAGGAAGTGACTGAATCATGGGGTGGGTCTTTATCATGCTGTTTTCACAATAGTGAATAAGTCTCATGAGATATGATGTTTTTAAAGAGGAGTTCTTATGCATAGACTCTCTTTTTTTTTGCCTGCTGCCATCCATGTAAGACATGACCTGCTTCCACTTACTTTCTGCCATGATTTTGAGGCCTCCCCAACCATGTGGAACTATGTCCATTAAACCCTTTCCTGTATAAATTACCCAATTTGGGGTATGTCTTTGTCAACAATGTGATAACAGACTGATACAGTAGATTGGTACCAAGAGTAGGTGCTGCTGTAGATATGTGGAAATGTAAAAGTGACTTTAGAACTGGGTAACAGGCAGGGGTTGGGACAGTTTGTAGGCTCAGAAGAAGACAAGAAAATGTGAGAAAATTTAGATCTAGAGACTTGTTGAATGGTTTGACCAAAATGCTGTAAGTGATATGGACAATAACATCCAGGCTGAGGGGGTCTCAGATGGAAATGAGTAACTCGTTGGTAACTGGAGCAAAGGTAACTCTTGTTATGTTTTAGCAAAGATACTGGCAGCATTTTGGCCCTGCCCAAGAGATTTGTGGAACTTTAAACTTGAAATAGATCATTTAGGTATCTGGTGAAAGAAATTTCTAACCAGCAAAGACTATGAGATGTGACTTACGTGCTGTTAAATGCATTTAGTTTTAAAAGGGAAATAGTATAAAAGTTCAGAAAATGTGCAGCCTGACAATGCAATAGAGAAGAAAATTCCATTTTCTGAGGAAAAGTTCAAGCTGGATGCAGAAATTTGTGTAAGTAATGAGGAGTTGAATCTTAATCTCCAAGACAATGGAGAAAATGTCACCAGGTCATGTTGGAGGTCTTCACAGCAGCCCCTCCCACAACAGGCCTGGAGGCCTAGGAAGAAAAAATGGTTTCAACAGCCAGACCCAGGTTCCCCATGCTGTGTGCAGCCTAGGCACTTGGTGCCCTGTGTTCTAGCCAGTCCAGCCCTAACTAAAAGGGGTAAAGGTACAGTTCAGGCTGGGCTTCCAAGGGTGCATACCCAAAGCCTTGGTAACTCTTATGTGGTTTTAAGCCAACAGTTGCACAGCATTTGTATCTGTAAAAAGTCAGCTTAAGTTGAACATCACAAAGAAGCATTGAAAAAGGAACAAAAAAGAGAATCAATAAACATATGCCTTGATAGTAATAGAAAGTCTGATTGATAATTTAGAGTATATTTTTCAATATTATACAGTTGAACTTATATTGAGCTCATGTATTTGTGTTTTTATTATCTGCTGACAAAACTCTTTTATCTCTCTTTTCCTGTCTATATATTACACCATACTTTTCTGATAAACACACTTCTCAAAATTCTTGCTTATTTTAGATGAAAGAACACCAATTTAATTTCTCTTTCTTTTCTTGGACTAAATTATCCAGCCATTGTAATGTCAGAGGAAAGCACAGCCATGCATTATAGTCAATTCAACTTCAATCACATGGAATAATACTCAGTTCAATTCTTATTTCAACCCAATTGCATTCATTCCTACTGAGTTTAAATTCCACTTTCTTAGTTGGCTTTCATTTTTCTCTAAAAGTGGGATAATATTAAGCATAAAGTAGTAGCACTTTTGAATACAACTGAAAGGAATCAGACTTTTATTAAGGTCAAACAAAATTGGAGAAGAATTGCATATAAATCCATCTCTGCTCGTTTCCAGCATTACATATATATTTAATGTTAATTTAGTTCAAATTATAACTTTTTATATTTCTATAATTTAATTAACTTCTTCCCACTCTGTGCTTCAATATCTCTTTGTTTGCAACTCCTTGGTAACATTGAGCATATTTGACTTGCTCTGTGAGGATGAGGAAGTCAAGTTGATTTGGTTTCTAGGTAACAATTACTGTACTGGTTTCTTTACACATATCTGATCTTCATTTTCTCATTGAATCCCAGCATTAACACTTTAGAGTTGATGCTAATTATCCGTAGGAAATACTAAATTTCAGATGATTTAGGAACAGTGTTTCAAACGATAATATAATGCATAGAATGGCTGGCTTTAAACCAGGTCTATGTAAATCCCAAACTCAATTTATGCTATCTCAAATTATCCATGCCAGGCTTTATCACTAGACTGTAAGCTACCTAAATTCAATAATATTGATTTCTTGCAGAACACAGCATTTTCTTAGCAAATTGTAAATGTGTATATAATGTTGGCTGCAGGCGAACTTTTAATATGTGTATTCATGATATATAGGCTTAAGTTATACTCTGCTTTACAATTAAAAATAAAAAACAGCCTACTTACTTTGATCCCCAAAGTGATTTTATAGAAGTAGAAAAGTCATTACATTTTTCAGGGCCAATGTGTGGGGTAAATTATGAACAAATAAAATCAGTAAATAAGTAAATAAATAAATGAAAACTACCAGTGTCTAAATTAAAATCACTTCATTATTTGAAGTCAAAACTGACTCACAATGAATGGCATTGCTTCTTAGTCTGTTTTCTGTTCCCAAAATAAAATAATATATATTAGGGAAAAATCAACCCAAATAAATTCAGAACTTTTCTACATACATGCCGTACATAAATGATATATAAAAATCTCCACAAAAATTCTGAAAAAAAGCTATTTATTGAGGCAAAGCACCTTGAAATGTATTACTATATTTAGTTTACTTGTTCTAAGATGAAAAGATCTAGAGTGTACTGCTCGTTTTTATTATAATTACCAAAATAATTATTAAAAATAATGCTTCATGTCCAAAACAAACCAAAATGAAATAAAACTTTAGATCAAGACAACTTCTTTACTTAACTATGTTGCAAACTTTAAAAAAAATAATGTATTTTATGATAATTTCTGTTAAAAAGGAAAAATTATTCAATTTATAAGCATATTAATAATTATCAAAAAATTAAGAAACGTATCTTCTAATTTCCAAATTTCCATTTAGAATCATGCACATTACTTTCAGATTTTTAAATAAGCACATACAATTGTTAAAGGATGGAAGTCATTGAACTTCAAATTAGAATTTCATATATAAGCTTTCTCTTAATTCAATCTGGCTTTAAATCCGTGAATAAAAGAAAAACCAACTCCAGTTGATATTAATTTAATAACCACATGACAGTAGGAAAAAATGGGTAAGGGTTTGCTTTTGACAGATATAAATATTAAAGTTAAGTTTTTCCTCTCTACTTAGCTTTGCAGTTACCCTCAAGGCATTAATCTATTGAAAGGGATAAGATACCATCTTTCAGAGGAAACATGTCATAAATATTTTGATAAAGTATTTGTAATCCTCAAAAACAGATGGCTGTTTCATAAAGATTGTCAGCTGAGAAGGCTTTGCTGACAGAAACGTATTAAACAACTGCAACTGGGTTTTGCACTGAACAATCAGATGTATTCTCCTCTATTAATCAATCACAGCTGGCTGATTTTTCTGACAGCTGGATCTTACAAGACCTAATTTTCACCCTTTTGCTCTATTACTGACTAATGAAACCCAAATCAAGTGAAATAGGTTCTTGCGGGGTTAAGGGTATAATGGCAGATTAACAAATAGAGGAGAAACATGAAAAATGCTGACTAAACCTTATAAATATAGGAAAATCAAAATATTCCCAAGGACCTTGGGCAGAAGTATTATGCAGCAAATTGATATATCAGGGGAAAAGAATACCTATATAAATAAAAATAATACGGAGTGTTCATTTCCCCTCAGGGTTTCCACTTGGCTAAGGACATTCCATTACCTACTTGATTATTGCATCTGGTTTTCTTTATGAACATTTGGATAATATTTTGGGGGGTAGGCTGCATGACTTTGCATTACTAAAACTCAAGTTGTGCTTTTGTAATTTTAGCATAGTCTTTATACAGGATTACGAAGTTATTTACTGTATTAGTTCATTCTCATGATATTAATGAAGATATACCTATGATTGGGTAATTTATAAAGAAAAGAGTTTTAGTGGACTCACAGTTTCACATGGCTGAGGAGGATTCACAATCATGGCAGAAGATGAAGGTAGAGGGAAGAGCAAAGGGACTTCTTACATGGCAGCAGGCAAGAGGGCATGTGCAGAGGAACTGCTCTTTATAAAACCATTAGATCTCGTGAAACTTATTCACTATCATGAGAGCAGAATGGGAAAAACATTTTCCCATGATTCAGTTACCTCCCACTGGGTCCCTCTAATAACACCTGGAGATTATTAAAATTTGAAGTGAGATTTGGGTGAGGATGCAGAGCCAAATTATATCATTTACTATTTGTAATTTTTTGTAACTACTAAAACGATAAGGAAAAGGTCTTTAACCAATTTTTCTGAATATCAAATTAGCCACGGAATGGAAACAATGGTGCAATTTGATGCAACAGACAAGGAGTGAGTTTAAGGGCATTCTTTAAATAATTTGTTGAATTTTTCATTATCTGTCATTCTTTCAAAATTTCATTTACTCTGTGCTTCATGTTTCTTTTTGTCTCCCTTCTAAAACAGTATAAATTTATGTAAGCAAGAATTTTATGTTAATCACTGCTGTATTACATCCTCAGTGTAGAAAACAATACCTACTAGAAAAATGTGACCTCAATAAATAAATGTTCAAGGAATGCCATGAAATGTATCTATAAAGTTAAACTCACAGTATACTTTTTCTGTTCTGCACTAATTTACTTTATATTTACAAAAAATTATTTCTTTATCAAATATATATTCTGTATCTACCATGTATGAAGCATTACATTAGGTGCTTCAGAGCCAATATGAGTAGGATATCATCTCTATCTAGAAGCATTCACAGGAAGGTGGAAAAGAAAAGAAGGAAACCAAACATCATAGCAAAATTTCCTTTGCTTATTTGTTTGTTTGTTTATTTATTTATTTATTTATTTATTTATTTGTTTGTTTGTTTGTTTGTTTGTTTTGAGATGGAGTCTTGCTCTGTGACCTAGGCTGGAGAGCTGTGGGGTGATCTCATTTCACTGCAGCCTCTGCCTCCCAGGTTCAACCAATTCTCCTGCCCCAGCCTCTCAAGTAGCTGGGAATACAGGTGCATGCCATCACACCAGGCTGGTCTCAAACTCCTGACCTCCTTAATCACTCACCTCAGCCTCAAAGTGCTGAGATTATAGGAATGAGCTTCCATGCCCAGCCTCCTTTGCATTTTTAGGTTTTCAAGTAGAGAAATTCAACTTCCATGCAAAACGTAAAATCCAAGTATTTTAGATCTAAAAGTAACTGGGATTTGCTAATCAGAGAAGAAATTCAGACACCCATAGGCTAAAAGAATTGTGTAATATTTCTTTGATTGTTAGGGGAGATTTTCTAATTTTCAGGCCACCACACTTTTAAAGAGTTATTCATCTATTTATTAATTTTGAACACTTATAAAAACTGTGTAGGGGAGATTAAGAATGGAAGATGTAATGTGAAATGATTAAAATATTGTTTCTATTTATAAGTAGCAAAAAGTTACTGAAAAAATAGTTTATTAAGGTGTTTTTTGCAATCACCTGAAATTTTATAAGTCCTTGAACCTCCCGTACACTTGGGTAGTTTTACATTTTTTAGTTTAAAGATTTTTTCCTGACATAGTGCCTTGCAAATATTTACTCGAAATGATTAAGCTGATAAATGAATGAATAAGTGGACTACACAAAGATGCCCACATGATTCATTTTTGTAGAAATTCTGATAATATAATAGAGAAATGTACTTTTTTTTTGTAAAGCAACTGACACATTCTATAAACCCCATGCATGTCATTGACTCTAACCTATTATCTTAAACTCTAGAAAGGCAACTTTCAGGCCATATAATTTAAAAGTCTCTCATGAGCCAGGCATCACACAAATACGAACAAAGATCAAAGATTAACGTGAGTTATTCTCTTCCTTAGGGAGCTCATACATGAATGAGATGGGCATAAAGATAAACATGTACCAGTACTTAAGTATGAAAAGTGACTCAATTCACTCAAAAAGTCTTGGTTAGTGTCATTATAAACATGTATCAGTTCTAAATTTTATATTTGAGTTTCTTTGCTTCATGTCTTATTTGTATGTTCTATTACCTATTGCATGCCTCCATATGAATTTACCATAAACATTTCAAGAAAGATGGGCAGAACTTATCTCATTATCATTTCCAAAATGTATCATATTTTGGTGCTTCTAATCTCCCTTAATGGTAAAATCACTAACCTAGTCATTGAAGTCATTTTTATTGCTCATACACAATTAATTTGCAAGGCTCATGATTTTCCCTTTGTTTTCTTCCTTATATCTACTCACTTCTGTCTATTCCTATTATTTCTTATGCAGCTAAAGCCACTACATCTCTTTAACCAGAATCAGATCTAGAGTCTGATCAATTTCTTCTTGCTTCAAATTCTGGAGGACATTTCATAGAAAAGCAATGGCATGACTGAAGTCGTTTAATTATAATGATTGACTTCTTCTTAGGAAATTGCAAAGTGTTGGATGCCACCAGGACTTAAGCGAGCAGTTGCTAAGGTGTGCAATGCCTAGATATAAGTGTACTTAGTCCAGGTGCAGTGGCTCAAGTTTGTAATCCCTGCACTTTGGGAGGCCCAGGAGGGTGGATCACCTGAGGTCAGTAGTTTAAGACCAGCCTGTCCAACATGGTGAAACTCCATCTCTACTAAACCAAAAAATTAGCTGGGTATAGGGGCAGGCACATAATCCCAGCTACTCAGGAAGCTGAGGCAGGAGAATCCCTCGAACCCGGGAGGCAGAAGCTGCAGTGAGCCAAGATCACACCATTGCACTCCAGCCTGGAGAAGGAGAGCTAGACTCCATCTAAAAAAAAAAAAGTGTGCTTGTAAGTTTGGACCAGCTTGTGTATACTCTATAGTTATGGCAATTCATGATTCTATAGTTATAAGGCAATTCATGAGGTGTGGTTTAAGATGGCTGCTTTTAAGCAGCTAGAGGGCACTTCTCTCATGGAGAGGAATCAAAATAGCAAGTAAATATTAACATGTGAGTAGACCATTGAAGAGAGCACACTGGAATTCATCAGAGAAGTGACAGGAATCAGAGAAAGCAGAGGAGAGTGAAGTAAGGCAGTCTGCTGAGCTGGGACCACTGTGGAGCTGGGAGAACTCCCTGTCACAGTGAAGGAATGAGTGAGTGAGAGACCCATAGGGTCTCACACTTCCACCATAGATTTTTACAATCTAAGCCGTAGGAAAGCCCACTCGACCCTCACCTCCACCATTCAGAATAACACAGAGAGCCGCTTGGAGACTTTGCAAAGGCACTGCAAACCCAATGGAGTCACACAGGCTTTTGATCCCTAAGCAGTTGCAAGTAGGTGCCAGCTGGCACTGTTGTGCCAAGGAGGGAGCAGGGAGGTCAGGCACTTTTGCATGCCCCAAAGCCAGACACTGCTGTCACTGCTGGGGAACAAAGGAGTGGGAAGACTGTGAACCCCATAACTGCCTGCATCTGCTGCTTCCGCTAAGCTGGAGCTGCCTGTCCTGGTATTAAATCCTCAGTGCACCTGCTGTGTCCCCCTTCTGAGCATTATGGCTGGGGCTCAGCATTCTTCTGAGAGGATGATGATCTACCCTTGAGATACCACAGCATTCATTGCTTCCACCATTACGGTCACCCTTCCCACTGCCAGTTCAGGGATGGAGAAGAGAAACTGGATACTTTTACACATCCCAACAGCAAAATCCACTGTCACTTCTGTGGGACAAAAGTGCAAGTGAACTGCATGCCGCATAGCTGCTAGCTTCCACTGCTCCCACTGAAGAGGGCCGACTCTCCCCAGTAACAGACCTGCAGAGGAGCTTCTCTGCCCTTGACTGAGTTGAGCATTGTGGCAAAGGTCTGGTCCCTTTTGAAAGCCCAGTCCCTGGAGGCCTGCATTCTGTGCTGGGATCCAGCCACATCAATGCTGGCATTATCACTTCCAGAGCAGGAAGGGAGTGAAAGATTGGGCATCTCTGTGACCCCAAGTGAAGGATATTGCCACTGCTCCTGTGGGAGAAAAGCTCTACTGGGCCATGAGACCCATAGATGCCTGCCTCCACTGCCTCTGCTCCCACTAAGTAGGACCTGACTTCCCCAGTGAAAGGTTCCCACCAGATCATTTCAGTTGCAGCTCAGAGCCTTCCTGAGAACCCACCTACAGGCCTGCAATTTACCCTGGGGCTCCCACCACCTGAGCATCCTACCATTACAAGAACATCCTACCTGCCCTCACCTTAGAGTTCTGCTGGTGACACACCCTTCCCTATTGCAGCTAGCACCTGAATTTGATGGACCTGAGAATAAGTCTGCTGTCCTGATCCCAGTCCAGTTTTTACAAGACTTGTACACAGCATCCAGTGAACTATCTAGGGGCCTGTGGAACATGGGATTGTCCACCACAACTGGCACCTTACCTCTTCCCCTGGGATATGAGGTCAGCCAACACCCACACATATACTGAAGGATGGAACCCCTTCATGCTGTTGCTACATGAGGCAGCAGCAACAGAACAGGCAAGTTATAAAGCTGTCCATATTGGGTTAAGTAAAGAGGTTCTACACTGCTGCTACTCCCATGGAGAACCACAGAACAGATGTTTTGCATGGCTCTCCGGTACACTGTGACCTGGTGAATAGACAACACTGTATGTCTAAACTGAGAGTCACAAACCCTGGGACACAGATGTGATAGGAAAACAGAGTGCATTCCCACCTTTCTGGGATGTGGAGCTGATGCAGCTGCCTCCCTAAACCCCCATAGAGACTCCCGGTATGTTTTACCGGGAGCTCCCCCAGCCATCCCCATCAGAGATGGTTACTGTGCTCATCACTGGGGTATTCATGGATGAGCCAGGTGGTCCATCTCTGCCCCTGTCTCCCACCTGCCCTGGCTTTCAGGGTACCATTCATTTTGTCGTCTAGCCCATCACTTGAAACAACAGAGAACATTTCACAGTAAACAAAGGTCAAGTACATAGTCATCTGCCTTTGCCAGAGCTGGCTTTTACCCATAAGCACCATCTACTGGGCTGAATGTTAAACTGCACAACCCAATGTAAAATATGCCAGCATAAGGTTTACAGAGCTATAGAAGCAAAGATGAAAGACCATACCCAGTGTGCTCCACAGTCACACCCTCTGGGTGGGGGGGAATTTCTATCCAAATGACAGTGAATTCAAAAACAAAAAGTGGCCGTTTCTCCAGATGAGAAGAAACCAGCATAAGAACACGGAATGCAGTGATATTACTGAAAGATTACAGTAGCTCTCTAGCAATAGATGTTAACCAAAAAGAAAATTTGTAAATGATAGACATAAAGAATTCAAAATATAGACTGTAAGTAAATTTATTGAGATCCAAGAGAAGTTTGAAAACCAACACAAAGAAATCAGAAAAATAAAAGAATATTGAAAAAAGAGAGAGAGATTTTAAAATAAAAAACAGAACTTCTGGAAATTAAAAATTTGCTGAAGGAATTTCAAACTACAGTTGAAAATAGCCTAGATGAAACAGAAGAGAGAATTGCAGAGCTTGAAGAATGGTCTTTTGAATTAACCCGGTCAGGCAAAAAAAAAAAATAAATTAAATAGACAAAGCCTTTGAGAAACATGAGATTATGCAAAACAATTAAACTTATGACTTATCAGCATTCTTGAAGGAGAAAAAAATTAAAAAGCTTGAAAAACATATTTAATAGAATAATTCAGGAAATTTCCTTGATTTTACTAGAGATCTAAACATCCATATACAAGAAATTTGGAGAACATCTCTAAGGTACTATACTAGATGAACCTCACCACAGAACATAACCATCAAAGTAGTCAAGGTCAAAGTGAAGGAACAGAAAACCAAAAACAAAACCTAAAGGCTGCTAGAGAGAAGCATCAAATTACCCATAAAGAAAATATTATCAGACAGTGGACTTTCCAGAAGAAACTTTAAAGCCAAAGTGACCAGGATCCTATTTTTAGTATTCTTAAAGAAAATAATTGCCAGTTAAGAGTTTTGTATCCTGCAGAACAAAGCTTCATAAATGAAGGAGAAGCTAATTATTTCCCTGATAAGCAAATGCTAAAGGAATTTGTCACCACTAGACTGATTCTGCAAGAAATACTCAAAGGACTTTTAAACATGGAAATGAAAAATTGATACTCATCATCATGAAAGCATATGTAAATATGTGTAATCCTATAAAGCAATGAAACAATTAAGACTATAAGGCAACTAGTTAACAACACTATGACAGTAACAAAAGTTGATGTATCAATATTAATTTTAAATGTAAATGACCTAAATGCTTCATATACAAAACAGACTGACAAATTGGATTAAAAAATAAAACACAACCATCTGCTACCCACAAGAGACTCATCTAGTGGGTAACAACAGACTCACCATAAAAAGTTAGAAAAAGATATATCACTGAAAAAGAAAATATAATTAAACAGAAGTAGTCATTATTTTATCATATAAAACAAACTTTAAATCAATATCAGTAAAAAAAGACAATAACATTATACAATTATAAAGGGTTCAATTCAACAAAAAGTTTTAACTATTCTTAGTTTATATGCACCTAACACCAAAACACCTAGACATAAAACAAATATTATTAGACTTACAAAAATAAAGAGACAGCAATATAATAACAATGAGTCATCACCTGACTGAAAACACTAGATACATCATTGAGGCAGAAAATCCATAAAGAAAATTTGGACTTAAAGTAGACTCTAGCTAAATTGATGCAATAGAAATTTACAGAGGATTTAACCCAATAACTTTAGAAAACACGTGTTATTGACATTTTTTTTTAAATCTGCACATGGAACATTCTCCAAAAATTGACTATATGCTTGGTTATACAGTAATTCTCAATAAATGCAAAATATCAAAATCATATCAAGTATCTTCATGGACCACATTGGAATAAATTAGAAGTCACACCAAGAACGCTCAGAACTACAGAAGTACATGGAAACTAAACAACTAGCTCTTGAATGATCTTTGGGCAAACAATGAAATTAAGGTAGAAATTTAATTTTTTAACAAATTAAAATAAAAACACAACATACCAAAACATCTGGGATTCAGAAAAAGCAGTACTAATTGGATTGCACTGTAGTCTGAGAGACTGTCTGTTATGATTTCTGCTCTTTTGCATTTGCTGGGGAGTGATTTACTTTCAATTATGTAGTCATTTTAGAGTAAGGGCAATTTGGTGCTGAGAAGAATGTATATTCTGTAGATTTCGGGTAGAGAGTTCTGTAGAGGTCTGTTAGGTCTGCTTGGTCCAGATCTGTATTCAAGTTCTGGATATCCTTGTTGATTTTCTGTCTCATTGATCTGTCTATTATTGACAGTGGAGTGATAAAGACTCCCACTATTATTGTGGGGGAGTCTAAGTCTCTTTGTATATCATTAAGAACTTGCTTTATGTATCGGGTGCTCCTGTATTGGGTGCATATATATTTAGGATAGTTAGCTCTTCTTGTTGCATTGATCCTTTTACCATTATATTATGCCCTTCTTTGTCTCTTTTGTTCTTTGTTGGTTTGAAGTCTGTTTTATCAGAGACTAGGATTGCAAACCCCTACTTTTTTTTTGTTCTCCACATGCTTAGTAAATCTTCTTCCATCCATTTATTTTGAGTCTATGTGTGTCTTTGCAGATGATATGGGTCTCCTGAATACAGTACACTGATGGGTCTTGACTTTTATACAATTTTCCAGCATGTGTCTTTTGATTGGGGCATTTATCCCATTTACATTTAAGGCTGACATTGTTATGTGTGAATTTGATCCTGCCTTTTTGATACTAGCTGGTTGTTTTGACCGTTAGTTGATACAGTTTCTTCATTGCGTCGAAGCTCTTTACCATTTGGTACATTTTTGGAGTGGCTGGTAATGGTTGTTATTTTCCATGTTTAGTGCTTTCTTTAGGAGCTCTTGTAAGTCAGGCCTGGTGGTGACAAAATCTCTTAGCAATTGCTTGTTTGTAAAGGATTTTATTTCTCCTTCGTTTATGAAGCTTAGTTTGTCTGGATATGAAATTCTGGGTTGAAAATTCTTTTCTTTAAGGATGTTGAATATTGGCCCCCACTCTCTTTTGGCTTGTAGGATTTCTACTAAGAGATCTCCTGTGACTCTTATGGGCTTCCCTTTGTGGGTAACCCACCTTTTCTCTCTGGCTGCTCTTAGCATTTTTTTTCTTCATTTCAACCCTGGTAAATCTGACAATTATGTGCCTTGGGGTTGCTCTTTTTGAAGAATATCTTTGTGGTGATCTCTATGTTTTCCTGGATTTGAATGCTGTCCTGCCTTGCTAGGTTGGGGAAGTTCTCCTAGGTATTATCCTGAAGAGTATTTTCCAGTTTGGGTTCATTCTCCCTGTCACATTCATGTACACCAATCAAATGTAGATTAGATCTTTTCACATAATCCCATATTTCTTGGAGGCTTTGTTCATTTCTTTTCACTCTTTTTTCTCTAATCTTGACTTCTTGTTTTACTTTATTGAGTTGATCTTCAATCTCTGATATCATTTCTTCTGCTTGATTGATTCGGCTATTGAAACTTGCGTATGCTTCACAAAGTTCTCATGCTGTGTTTTTCAGCTCCATCAAGTTTTTATGTTGTTCTCTAAGCTGGTTATTCTAGTTAGCATTTTGTCTAACCATTCTTCAAGGTTGTTAGTTTCTTTACATTGGATTAAAATGTTCATTCAGCTCAGAGAAGTTTGTTAATACCCACCTTTTGAAGCCTGCTCTCTCAGTTTGTCAAACTCATTCTCCATCCTGTTTTATTCCCTTGCTGGTGGGGAATTGTGGTCCCTTGGAGGAGGAGAGGCATCCTGGCTTTTGGTGATTTTATCTTTTTGCTCTGGTTTCTTCCCATCTTTGTGGATTTATCTACCTTTGGTATTTGAAATTGGTGGCTTTCATATGGGGTCTCTGAGTGGATGGCTTTTCTGTTGCTGTTGAAGCCATTTCCTTCTGTTTTTTAGTTTTCCTTCTAACAGTCAGGCCCTTCTGCTGTAGGACTTCTGGAGGTCCACTCCAAACCTTGCTTGCCTGGGAATCACCCTCGGGGGCTGCAGAACAGCGAGGATTACTGCCAGTTCTTTTCTCTGGTAGCTCATCCCAGAAATGTGCTCACCAGATATCAGCCAGAGCTCTCCTGTATGGGGCATCTATTTGGATATACAAGGGTCAGGGAGCTGCTTGAGGTGGTAATCTGTCCCTTATCAGAGCTCAAGTGCTGTGCTGGGAGCTCTGTTGCTCCCTTCAGAGCTTCTGGGCAGGGATGTTTAAGTTTGCTACAGTGGAACTCACAACTGTCCCTTTTCCCAGGTGCTCTGTCCTGGGAAGGTTGGGTTTTATTTATAAGTTGCTGATGTGCTGCTACCTTTGTTCAGAGATGCCCTGCCCAGAAGAAGGGAGTCTAATCACAGTTTGTCTGCAGAGGTCCTGCTGAGCTGCCACTGGCTCAGTCCAGCTGCTGTGTAAATTTCCTCTCACTTTTGTTTACACAGGTACGGTTAGAATTGCCTCAGCAATGGCAGATGACCTCCCCCACCGAGTTCAATTGTCCTGGGTTGAGCTCAAACTGGTGTGCTGGTTGAAAAACTCTCAAGCCAGAGGGTTTTAGTTTGCTGGTCTTTGGGAAAGTGGGACTCATCAAGACATATCACTTGGCTCCCTGCCTTCAGCTCCCATTTTTTTCTGGGGAGTGGGAGGCTCTGTCTCACAGGCTTTCCAGGTGCCAGCCAAAATGGTCTCCCAGATTTGTGCTGATTACCCATGGCACTGGCTGGAATGGCTGCTCAGATTTGTGCTGGTAACTTGCAGTGCTTGTTGGCTCAGCAGGGATCTCCTGGTCTGTGGGCTATAGACTATGGGAAAAGCGTAATATCAGAACCAGAGTGCCAGAGGGGAAAAATCCCCAATGGTCTCCATTGGATAGGAGGGGAGTCCTCTGGCCAGTTGCACTTCCCAGGTGAGGCACCACCCTACCCTGCCTTGGTGTGGCCTCCTTGGGCTATACCCACTGTCCAACCAGTCCCATTGAGATTAACCTGATACCTTGGTTGGAAATGTGGAGATCACTCACCTTCTGCATCACTCTCGCTGGGAACTGTGCTCTGGAGCTGTTCCTATTTGGCCATCTTGGTGGAAGTCGATGCCTTATGTCTATAAGACTTTAGTCATGAAATAAACATGCCCATGAAATAGAAACTAGGATATGAATTTTTTCATTCTCCCATACATAATTTTTTTCTCATATGTGAGTTTAAATATTTAAAGTCAAGGAGTTAAAAATATCAACCTCTACATATACAATTAATACCAGATCATTAAACCTTGAATACTATTGACAAATTTAGTGAAAGACAGAATTGTTAGTTTTGTTGTATTTGACATTACTGAGGAGCTACATATTGTTTACATTAAAAAAAAAAGTTACCCTACTGTTACAGAAAGGGCAATTGAAATCACTTGTCATTTCTGCCATCAATCACCAGTTTAAGCTCAGGTATCAAAACTTCCACACAGTTACCTGAACAAAATTCTTATTAGGCCATCCATTAAATGCTTATTTTACCATCAGCAAACGTGGCTCATCCTTTGGTGTTTTCACTTGTCACTTAGATTCTTCAGTTACTTAGATAATTATTGTAGAGATGTCCTGGAGTGAAATAATTAGACAAAATTATTAGATTTTCAGCCTCGAAGTCTGTTGTTAAAGACACAAAAAACGTAATATGTATAGTACAATGCTATATTACCAAATGATTGTATACAAATATCCAAAATGAACACAATTGTTAAACAACAGGAAATACATTTCACTTGCAATGTACAAAATGTAAAGAAATGTGCAAAGACACACATACAGGGAAAAAATATTTAAACAAAAAAAATTCCACCACATATGTAATTTGGAGACCTATATTTTAGGCCTGGCTCTTCTATTTATTAGCTATGGAACCTCAAGTAAGTAACTTGATGTAAGTATCCTAGTCACCGAGAGTCATTTCTTTATCTGAAAATTTCAGGGCTGAATTAAGTATGCCCCCCCATACAAAAAAAAAACAGAAGTTTAGAACATAGTTTTTTTAATAATTGTATAAGTAATTTTGTGTTCTCTGCTAACCATAGCTTATTTACTTGCAAGAAATAAGTAAACTCAAAAGTAAGACTGAACTTCATTGTCCTCTATTTCTATGCTAATTGCTTCTCTTTCATCTTATTTACTTTGGATAATCACATCATGGTGTGATATTTACCAATTTAGATATCTTTTGTGGTTTTATTGCTTCATTTGGATTTTAAACCAATTTTACACAAATAAAGACCCTTAAGCCCCCAGAGAGGTTACCTGCACATTGCTGGGTTTTATATATCTAATACTATATATGTATATTGTACCTATATCCATACTTATTTATATATATATATATAGGTATATATATGTACAGTATATATGCAACTATTTATAGTTTATATGTTACTATATATGCTATAAACATACTTATACATACTATATATTATACAGTATTATATTTCATAAAAATTATATCATTATAATAGAATATATATAAATGTATATGTACTTACATAAGTATAAGTGTATACACTGAGTGTATATATTACTCACTATGCTCAGTATATTTATAAATACTTATATTTACTTATACTTAACATATACTTACACTTACTTATACTTCCTTATGTGAAAGGAAGTATGTGCTTCCTTTCACTCATATATGTGCTTATATATGTACTCATATGTATTCATAACTACAGCTATCGTGTCTTTCTGATTACAGTATTTACATTTATGTTAATGGCAAAAATGTAACACTTTATTCTAGAAGAAGAATTATAGGGTTAAAAGGGTAGAAACTATTTAAACTCTATCATACCTCCAGCCAAAATCATTTCTAGAGAAAGTCTAACATAGTGCACTGCCACTAAAAGCTTATGAGTGCCCATTTCACTGCATCCTCACCAACAATGAGTCTTTGGCTTAATTAAGATATTTGTCATTTTCATTAGGTGAAAAGAATAACAATTTCATTACATTGGGTGAATGAGAATGAATATTATTCAGTCTGTTCAGGCTTATGTAATGCACTTATGACAAAAAAGTTAAAATACTGTCACTATGCTGTATTAATATCAATTATATGACATAAAAGTAAGAGAAGGTTTCAGAATATTGTTACACAGAGAAATAAAACAAGATTTGGTTAATTATGAAGGTCTCAGTAGAACAGACATGTGATACTCAATAAAAAAATTAAAAATCTCCTGATATAAACCAGAAAGACAATTTATACACTGATAAAAAGTGCAATTTCCAAGAAGAGGAAGCATTATATACCACCTAAATGAATCAACAGATTTGAAAGAAATTAGTATTGGATTTAATTACATTGCATATATGAAGAAAAAATTATTAATATAACATCATATTTTTTTGCTGTTAATTACACCATTCAAAAGATTAAAATAAGCTGGCAACATTTTCCTGTATCCCTGAGTATGTCTATCTCTTTTATGTGAACCTGGAGAGCCAGTGGATCCTCTCTTTGAATGTACTGAGATAGGCACAAAGTTGATTTCTGTGGCTGTAATTTTTGTTGGCTGAAGAAATATACCCATTAATTTTTTAGTATACTGGAATGTCTGTCTAATCTGTATTCAATTATTGCCAGCTTTCAAGTCCTTGTTTACTTTTATTTTAAAAATGCCTTTGCACTTTTGTCTTCTAGGTTATTCTGCACTTATTTCACCTTTCAGATAGTAATTCATTTCTAAATTACTGCTGAATATAGTTCTAGAGTATGGGAAGGACCTTCCACTTGAGAGGTTGTAGAGTAAATTCCTGGAGTTTAACTCTCAGCCTTAAGCCAGCAGTTTATATGACTTTGAACAATGTTGTCTGCTCTGATTTTCACTTTCATCATCTGAAAACTGGATATGATAATGACCTCAGTGAGTTTTGCTCAGAATAAATGAAACACTATTTCAATGGTTCTCAATCCTGGGGGCATCTAAGAATTACTTGGGCATTGATATTTTTTAAACATCTCAGGTTATTTAGTGTGTGTCTGTCTTCTTAAATGACAAACTGATAAATGCTAGGAAATGTTCTGATTCTGCCAGCAAGCCTGTGGTCAGATTAGACATAAGTAATTTTGGAATCTTATTTGAAATATATACCTTTGGGTATGGAATTATTTATTTTGTGGGTGAGTTGCATTTTGGTATCTTAATCAAGGCATTTTAATTTATGTCAAGATATGGATCTTGTGATGATTATCCTTTGTCACAAAATATGCAACATTTATTCCTGGGCAAAAAAAAAAGTTTTTAATCCACTGGCAGGCTACGTATACCCTCTTAGCACCAACACCTAAATAGAGAAGGACATCACTTTTGAACTCAGGCTAAAATCAGGACAGGAATGAAATAGAGAAAAGTTTGGGATGCTCAATTTGAATAGGTTACAGGAGATAACATCTAAATTACATTGAGTGCCTATCGTATACAATATATACTCACAGAAGAGTGGTACAATGTATTTATACAATATGACTATAGAAAACAGCTATACAATATAGTCCCCAAATCTATGTAACTATATTATTAAGTGATATTATTATCATGATTTAGTACATAGAGAAGTTAAGTTTCAGAGAAGTGAGTATCTTGTCTACATAAATGGTGGATTTTTCAATCCTGTCTAACTACTACTCTGACCAATAATGCATTATCCTACATTAAATAGTGAGACAGAATTAGACCAATTTTAAGAAAAGAAAAAACACAAACAAACGTAGAACACTTGAACACTCCCAAAGGAAACATTTGAATCACTTTAGTACCCATTAGCATTGATAAGAAGATAACTTCACTGATTTTAATAGTAGTGAAATACTATGGACAACAGTGTAATAAAACTTGAGATTAATACAAAATGATGATAATGATACCATGCTATAAGAAAATAAACAAATAAAACTCTTTTAAAGACCTTGTCATATCAAAAAGGAAATCCAAATTGAAATAGGGTACTTTAAAAAGTTACGTAAAAGTAGATGAGATATAGATAAAAGGGTATTTAAGATAAAGTAAAAGCTGTATATATTTGTATTATCAAAAAAATCAAATTCAAGACACTAAAAATTATAAATAGGGTTTGGACAAGTAGAATGATCTGATTTTAACAAATGTAAACACTGACATTAATGAATAGCAAAACAAAAAGTGATAGAACTAATAAATTATGAGATAACCTAACCCACCCCCAGAACAGAAGAAACAACAACAAAAAACCATTTATTTTCAAAGATAATGTCTAACCACACACAGAAAGCCATCATATGAGACTCTTATGTTCACATCTAGACAATTTTTTGCAATGACTGAGCACTATGAAAAAATAAAACATCAACATCAATCTTCCAAAAGATATTAAATCTAAATAGAACAATGGTTACAAATAGAAATAAAATTATCAGCAGGCCATTTCATATGAGATTTCCACAAAATATTCTGAAAATAATAAGCCCCATGGCCACTTAAAGGGATCCAGAGCAAAAGAAACATTTTAAAAGTATTTAATTGTATTCTAATGCTATCTCAGTACCCAAATTCAACAAGGATTGTGTATTCTCACATAGAGGCAGATATTCAGACACACATGCAGACTTCTATGTGCATGCACACACACATTTCAGTTTCCATGCCTTCAATTAGAGGATGGCTATGTCATATACAGAAAATATATATATATAAATCCACAAACAATAGTACATTATTCCTTACTCAATACAAGCTAATTTCCTGCTCTTGTAAAATAGCTTAGAACCTGGAGTCTATTAGAAAGTTGCCAAGGATGCTCTCCCCCGATGCTGCTGTTCACAAATACAGGATGTTGTTGGGTTAGCCAATCCCAAAATTTGTTTTCCAGTTCAGTCACCTGGAAGTGGAAAAAAGTCGTGATGCAGCACCATGTGCAAGGGTTTTTGGGTTGGACCTGGAAAAGTCCCTCCTCAATTCAATTCACATAGCATTGACTAAAACACATCACAAGCCCCAGCTGCAAGGGGGCCTGGGAAATGCAGCTCCTTTAAGGCCACCATTTTCTAGAAACAGCTTGATACCAAGGAAAATAGAGCATATATTCTGGAGTAAATGTAGTTTACTTCTCATGGTAATTGTGAGGATTAAATGAAGTAATTGTAGTCAAGTACTCAGAATAACATCTATCGGGTGGAAACCTTCCAATGGATTATCTTAATGCCCATTCTTTTTATCCCCGGTGTTACTCTATGTTATGGTATTATTACTTTCCTTATTTTTTACTCAGAAAATTTTAAGCTATAAGAAGGGAAATATCTCAAATTCAGTGGTTGTAGTAGTAAGAAATTATTATAAGATAATTTAAATGAAGCCTTGAATTGTGACAATCCCAAGGTAGCTGAATTCAGCATCTCAGTGAAATCAACAAATATGTAGTATCTTTCAGTTTCTATGTCCAGAATTTGCTCTGTATTAAGATTTATATATATTAGACTTTTTCACATAATAAATAGAAAATGTATCCCAAGATACAGTCATGTCTAGAAAAAAAGATTACTGACAAGGACACTTCCTTCTCCATCTTTTACTAATGCAAAAACATTAACCAGAAATTCTCAGAAAAATTTTCTTAGTGCCACTAGCAACAATTAGTTGACATATTCACCAAGTTAATTTACTAGCAGAAGGAAAAGACCTGCCATTCTTATAACTTAATCAACCAGGATTTAACCCTTGAGTTAGGGAATGGCCAACTTTTTAATTAAGGGATGGAAAGAAGGAAACATGGCACTAACGTTGGTTGTCCATAAGAAAAAAGGGAACAAAGGTTTTCAGCACCCATTTGACAGTGTTTGCTACCACGTTTTATCTTTTGCCCAGATTACCAAAAACTCTAATGGAAAATCTACAACTGGATTTTCTGATTCTGCCCTCCTGTGACAACGTCTCACATGTTACTGTCAGATACATTTTCCAAATGGATAGGTTTTATTTGTTCCACATCAAAAGCTTCAATTCATTTTGTACAATTTGGGTCTAAGAGCACCTGTTGTTTTCTACCAGCATCTCACCATATAATATTGCACTCACTGAATCCTTTGCAGGGCATCTTTCTCCCCTAAATATTGGAATGGTCTTCTCTATTACCTCATTAAGGTCTTTTACTCATATGCCATATTTTCAGTAAGTCCTTTTATATTTACCCTTACATGAAGTTCCAATTACCTCCAACTTTTCCTATCCATTTTCACATTTTATATTTTTCTTATATATTGACATTATCTGATACATTCTGATTAGACACTTGCTGTCTTTTACTACAAAACTTTATTTTCCCAAAGTCAGAAATTTTAAAATGTTTTTAAACGTCCTATCCCCAGAATCTAGGACAATAACTACTGCATGCTAGGTAATCACTAAGTATCTGTTGAATAAGTAAATGAATTACATTAATTATAGGTACAAGAAGTCAATCAAACACATTATAATTTGGGAAGTGTGTACAGGTACTGAAGACCAAAACCATACAAAGGAAATAATCGATGAAATCTTCCTTTTAATTATATTCTTTACACTTTAAACTTTTTTTATTAACCTTCACATTGAATGCCAAGCCAGCATTCCCAGTTGTATTTTTTTTGCTTTAACTATATTAAATTTATAAAATCTGAAAATAAAAATTACATTAATTTCCGTGTTACTTTATATAAGCCTTAAAATAATAAATATTAAGATCTTGTGTAGGTAGATACTGCTAAACAAAGACTGCAAAATACGTTAGATATCTATTGGTCATTAATAGGCAGTGCTTCTATTCAAAATAATGAAAGTGTCTATCAGCAGATGAATTTTTTAAAATTAATATTTGAATGGTGGTTTGGGATAGTCAAGCATAATGTAAGAATGTAAAAATGGTGAAAGCACAAAGGTTCAAATTGACCAAAACTTTAAATTTATATTAAATAGATTTCTTCTACTTGGAATGAATATTTTATACATGCTGCATACATTTTCAGTTGTATGACTATCATGAAATCTTCCCTAATATCTTTATTTCAAAGTCTGGTAGATTGTCCTGCTGTTTCCAAATGGTTGTCTTTTCCTTCACTGTCAAGGGTATTGTATGTCTCTTCTTAACTGTTATGTGATGTTTTCCCATTGATGAAATGTGAATGAACTCATCTGAGCAGTTGTTTTAAAAGGATCATCAATCTCAATCATGTCTCTTGCTCCTTTCCTTCTCCTGAACAAGTGATATCTCCCAAAGAGAAACCGCTCTCCTAGCCTGTGTGTTGAGATGATAAGACATTTATAATGACATCACAGTAGTTGCTGTAGCACCAAAATGTGACATAAGCAAGAAATGAATTGTAAATTCCTTCAATTTAGGGAGTTGTTTGTTCCTGTGGCAAATAAATTCTGATGTGACCCCCAATAATATCTCTTTTCCTGGTGTTTAATAAACTTCCTTTGCAAGCTGGACCTTGCTTCTAATGCATACAATATGGAAAACCAGGTGGGCCATCACTCCCATGATTATATTATGTTTTGTAAATCTATTTTAGTAGATGTGATAAATGAATACACCCTCATAGCAAAGAACTACAATTGGCCTCTAGAATCTGAGGGCAGCCTCAAGAAAGTTGCCAACAAAATCCTGGAACCTCAGTGATAAAACCACAAGGAAATGAGTTCTGCCAACAGCTTTAAGAGCTTAGAACTGGATTATTTTCTTGTGTAACCTTCAGATGAGAACATAGACAGACAACATGTTGATTGTATGCATGTGAGACCCCTAAAAAGAGGGCCCATCAGGGTCTTGTCCAAATTCCCAATCCATAGAAAGGGTGAGATTAATTTAAAAATGTGTGATGTTTTAAATCACTGTGCTTGGAACAATGTGTTACAAGACAATAGAACTCTAAAACAATTATTATAAAAAATTATTATACAGAAGTTGTCTCTTGAACAGTTCCTACCAATATCATAAACCTAATCTCAAATCTGCCTTCTTCAATAAGGCAACCAGAAATGATAGCACCCACTCTTCACTTTCCTAGTATTTTGGACCATGATATGGCACTTAGAATTTGTATCTAGACATATGTTAATTTGAAATCTTATTCTATCTTGTCTGTTTCTGATAACTGAGAAAGTGCTTTTTATTTTTATTTGCCCACACTCCTAACATAACACTCTTCAATAAAATGTGTTCAAATCAAATAATTAAATAAATTTAAAAAACAATAACTATTTGTAGAATCAAAATTTGGTCTAGGCAGTAATACTAAATAAACATTTTAAGCCAAACAAATATTTATTTAAAGAGAATCTGTACTTCCTTTACATTATTTTGGATTGATATCATTTTAAGCTAAAGTTTTAGGGTTTCTTGTAGACAGAATAAAACTACCTACCTTAAACTTTTATTGCATTTAAGGAAGTGAATAACTGTGTAGATTTCCTTAAGGTGATGAAATACGATCTGTGAGTCTCATCCTCTTGGTTACAATTTCTCATTTTACTTCAATGTCCCTCTTACTGTACTTTCACGTTGTAGGGATCACTATTATTGGATGTACCTACACAATTCTCTAATATGAGGTTAATCAGAAGTGTAGAAATAGATGACCATGGGTTTCTCTGTAGTTGTTAGCGTGAATAATTGATTATCGGAATTAAAAAGTCATGCAGTGCTAACAGTAGATGTTTGTCAAAGCACAGAAGTCCTAAGAGATATGTTTAGTGGCCTCAGGCTTTTGAGCTTGCATTAGTTCAGAAAAATACATTTAAGAATATGGTAGAAACATGGATGGAATTTGTAAATATTTTTTGCAGTCCAGAGAGCTTGGTAAGTCATATATGTACACATTTATTTGCTTATCATTAATCTTTTCTCACTAGAAAGTCATGTCCTTGCAAGGAGATTTCATTCTTTTTATTCACTGAGTATAATGCCAGAATTTAGAATAGCTTCTTGTACTTAATATTAGTTGACTAAATAAATATTTCTACATTATCTTGACAATAAAAATAAACTTCTATTAAAGTGCATTATAATAAACATGTTTTCTAAAAAAGACACCCTAATGTAAGTCTGATTCCTTTTTTCTTCACTTATCTTCTTATATTCAAGATTTGTTTACCCTCATGCAGCACCAATTGCTGCAATCTATATACGAATATGGACATCTCAGTTGACATATATAATTGAATACTATTATTTGTTCTATAAATCTGTTGGCCTATCTTTAGGGCTTTATATTGTTTCTCTATTATTTTAGTATTTTCTTTTGGCACTACAATCAGATAAGATAAAGATTGAACTGACTGTTGTCTCTGCAAAGCACAAATTTGCACCTCTGTTTTTTTCATATATCCTTTCATTCCATGTCTAAGGCAAGGTCTTTCTTCATGAAGGAAGAAGAGAATAATCACTCACGTCCATTCAGCTCTGTCATGATCACAGACCTGGAAAGGAAAAAACTGGGTTTTTGCTATTAGCAAAAGTAATAGTGTGATAAGTCAAAAGCTGTCATTATTTTTGTTTTCTCTTTCAATATAAATACATCAATGTCTATTTTGAGAAATATAAGATAAAAATTAGGCCAGGCGCGGTGGCTCAAGCCTGTAATCCCAGCACTTTGGGAGGCCGAGTTGGGTGGATCACGAGGTCAAGAGATCCAGACCATCCTGGTCAACATGGTGAAACCCCGTCTCTACTAAAAATACAAAAAATTAGCTGGGCATGGTGGCGCGTGCCTGTAATCCCAGCTACTCAGGAGGCTGAAGCAGAATTGCCTGAACCCAGGAGGTGGAGGTTGCGGTGAGCCAAGATCACGCCATTGCACTCCAGCCTGGGTGAAAAGAGTGAAACTCCGTCTCAAAAAAAAAAAAAAAAAAAAAAAACCAAGATAAAAATTAAGATAATAATAAAAGTTCACAAGTATTTTATCTCTCACTGCCAAAATATTGACAAAATATTTATAATTACAATGACAAAAATAACTTCAGAATATAAATACTACCTTTTATTTCCCAATATGAAGTGATTGTGAGTATGGTTTTAAGTCTTCTCAGTACTTTTTTATCTACCATCTATTCTCATGACATACCTTGGGAAGATAATAGCTCCTTAAAAGGGACATAAGATTATATTGGAATACTGCTAGATAAAAGCTTTTAAAAGAACAAAAATATAATGACATTTGATTGAGTTTTAAACAAAACCTGAAAGTAGATACTTCAAAGAGAATGTACAATTGAGATAAAAATTTATTAAAATCTTCAAATGTCTTCTCCCCCCAGCTTTCAGTAGTCAAGTTAGATTGGCAAAAACATCCAGGAATTTAAAATAAGACAGGTGATTATCATTCATGTTCATCTGGTGAAACTGATTTTTCTATCATATTATAAAAGTGTAGCAGCAAAAGATCTAAGCTAAGCCTGTACTGGAATTCCACACACATCTTCTACCATAGACAGAAATCCAGAAAGATGTATACATTCCACAAATTAAGGCAATCCAAAAAAGTTCTGGGTGTTTCTTTTTGTTCTGTAAGTTTGTGAATATAAACTCTCTAGTGCCTCCTTCTTGGATGACTTCTAGCTGTAAATAATTTATCAAAGTCAAAGGCCTAATATTCTTGAAAGCCAGACATTGAAAGGGAGAACAGAACCAACTCAGAGGAACGAAAGCTGAGAGATACTGGTATAGTAGTTTGGACCCCAAGTAGGCTGTGCTTGAGACCAGAACCCCATGGCACTGTGCAGAATACAGTCTCTCAGTAAGATCACATTTATCTCTTGTTGCCAGACTCTGTGAGTAAAGAGGATGTTATGGACTGACTACTGTTCTCTGAAACACACATGTTGAAGTCCTAACTCCTAAGAAAATATAACAGAATGTGACTTCATTTGGAGATAGAATCCTTAAAGAGGTAATCAAGTTAAAATTAGATAATTAAGGTGCACCTTAATTCCATGTGACTGGGGTCTTCATAAAAAGAGGAATTTGGACATATACATTCATAAAAGGTAAACAGAAAGAGACGGGGAGAAGACAGTCATCTACAGGCTAACCTGAACAGCCTTCAGAAACCTCAGAAGGAATCAAGCCTGTTGATATCTTAATATTGGACTTTTAGCTTCCAGGACTGTGAGCCAATACATTTCTGTTTTTTAGATCACCCAACTATGGTATGTTGCTGCAGCCTCCCTAGTACTCTGACAGAACGGGTAAAAGGGAAAATGTCCTCTATTGTTGTCAGTAACCCTCAAATGAAAAAAATGAAAGCCTCCTTTATGTTAAAGAACCAAAGACAGATTAATAAAATAATACAGGCCTTGCCCACCAAATACAGACAAAATATTCATAATTTTAATAATAACAAAATAACTTGAAGCCATAACAACTTCTTCTTCCAATTTTTTTTTTTTTTGCAACGGAGTTTCACTCTTCTTACCCAGGCTGGAGTGCAATGGCACGATCTCGGCTCACCGCAACCTCCGCCCCCTGGGTTCAAGCAATTCTCCTGCCTCAGCCTCCCGAGTATCTGGGATTACAGGGGCGCACCACCATGCCCAGCTAATTTTTGTATTTTTAGTAGAGACGGGACTTCACCATGTTGACCAGGATGGTCTCGATATCTTGACCTCGTGATCCACCCATCTTGGCCTCCCAAAGTGCTGGGATTATAGGCGTAAGCCACTGCGCCCGGCCTTCTTCTTCCAATTTACTCTATTTATGGATATGTTCTTCAGAATGGAGACTGCTATGGTTTGGATCTGTGTTCTTACCAAATCTTATTGTAATCTCCAATGTTGGAAGTGGGTCCTGGTGGGAGGTGATTGCATCATGGGGTCAGATTTCTCATGAGTAGTTTCTCACCATCCCCCTTGGTACTGTCCTCATAACAATGAGTGAGTTCTCATGAAATCTGGTCTTGTAAAAGCATATAGCACCTCCCCCATCTCTCTTGCTCCCGCTGCTGCCATGTAAGATGTTCCGTTCCAGGTTTGCCACATGCCATAAATTTACCTTTCTTGAGGATTTCCCAGCAGTTGAGTAGACGCCAGCATAATGCTTCCTGTGCAGCCTGGGGAACCTTGAACCAATTAAAACTATTTTCTTTATAAATTACCCAGTATCAGATATTTCTTTATAGCAGTGTGAGAATGGACTTATACAGAAACCAATAAATTATTTTGTTTATGTAAGCCATTTTGAGACTCCCTTTTCTGTTAATTACCATTAGGAGACATTCTGACTGCAACACACTAGATCCGTATGTAGCACTCTTACGTTTACAGTGTTCCCCCAATTGTCTAGATTTTCTTTATTTGATATCATATGAAATAAATATTTATATCTCAAAAATTAAGCAGAAGATTCTTTATGAGTTGACAAACGGCGTTTTTCTCTCTCAGTAATTTCAAGAGAAATACAAAGCAATAAAGAAAACATGAAACTTGGAAAGTAAAGAGCTTGATCTCACACAGTTACTGTTGTTTGCCTTCAGTAACTCAATTTCCCAAAACTCCCTTGATAGCAAAACGTAGTAGTTTTTTTTTGCCTAAACGTTTATGAATTGTTCACACTTAGTCTCCGCACACTTGAGAGTTTCAACTCTTCACTTCCTTTTCCCTCAATCCTTTTCTTAAATCCATTACAAAACAAATCACTGCTGACTCTGGTGATAAATCACCATATTACAACCATCAGGGCATTTAATTTGTGACGAAAATCAATTGGGACTTGCTGATGCCAAAAAGTAATATATTGTGAGTTAAGGGGAAAAAGTGGATATTACACGCCAGTATAAGATGGACCCTCAGTCATCTTGATGATGAAGCAACAATTTATGGTTTGTAAAAACCAAACAGAAAAATGCACTTTGACTTTACATTGACAGGATTTGGCTGGAAGAAAACCCATCAAATGGCTTCGCAGGAAAATTGAGAGATATATAGTGGTGCTGGGGTACTGTTTTTTTTTGGAATTGTGTAGGGGATGTGAAGAGGTATGTGTGTAATTCTTGCCTAAAGATCTTTGATTTGCACATAATGTTTTACTAAATATTATCATGTTCAAGATCATTATCTGATTCATCTATCCATTTATCAATTATTGGCAAATCAATTATACGGCAAAAAAGCCTGAACAGGTGTAGAACGGTCTGCCAATTTTCGTATCCATCAGAAAGGTTACAGCCGACACTCCTATGATGAAAAATAGATCAACAAGAGAAAGACATAACAAATTTATTTAACAAAATTTTACATGACATGGAAACCTTCAGAAATGAAGACCAAAGACTCAGGGAAAGCTGTCTATTTTTATGAATAGACAGATGAAGAATGGACAGCCATGCAGAAATGTGATTGGACAAAGGGTATGATCTGGTGGCAACAGACCAAGTGGGGAAACTCAGCAAGTCCTGTCTGTTTATATGCTTCTTGGCCTGTCTGGGTGGTATTTCTTCCGCTAGGTATGAGACAGAACCCTCTGGAATGAACGTTTTCATAAAAGAAGGGAGAAGAAAGCCAGTGATCTTTCTAGGTTTTATGGCTTGCTTTGGAAAAGAGACTATCTAGTTTCTATGACCTCCTTGGGGAAGAGTAATTCACATTTCCATAATTCTCTTCAGGAAAAAAGATGGGCAGGAGACAGGAAAGTAGGAGAAGGTATGAGAGACATTGCTTTTGAGGCCTTTCCAGTTTTCTTCAGTGCAGAGTACTTTGGAGTATCATGTTCTGAGCCCTAACAAGGAATAATGTTTTCCTGTTTCTAAACGGCACATTTTAGTAGATGATGAACTGCAACTCCTGGCATTTTCGGAGCCTATGGTAACTGATAGAAGTTTGGAACCATAACTATGTGCTGCTGCCTGGAAAGATCATTATCCAAATGATGAGGAAAATTTCTAGGTCTTAGTTTCTGCTAGGATTTATAGCTTACAATTTTTTTTTTGATCACAAGTAAGACTAGAAATAGTATAGATAAGTGGTATAATAAAAAGAGGAATTTATACTTTACATGATGCGGAAGGTATCAGACATTTAAATGTTTGTTGTGTGGCTGCAACTGCACAAGGCAAATTGCATTTTTACATTTTATTTTCTCTTTGTTATAAGAGATCCTTTTTTTCTTTCAAATTGTTCTACCTAAATATTTGTTACTTAATATTTTTTGATCTATGTTTCCTGAAATATATTACTAAGATCACTATTATTATTAATAAAAAGGCTTAGAGGTAAAGAGTTTGCCTAAGATTACATAGTTATTAAGTGCAGCTTTGAACTTAGGTATATTTTATGCCCTAATTTCACTCATAACTTCCAGGGTTTACAAGAGAGCATGGAAGAGGTTGTAATTGATGACTGTCAATAGTCAATATTCACCAAATGATTCTTCTGCCAATAACAAGGGAACTGCCCCTAAGAATAAAAATGTTTTGCTAACTAAATGTGGTGATATTTACAAAACTGGAACTTTTTTCAGCCAAACAAGCTTAGAAACATTTATTATGTATGTGGCTTTGGATAAGTTACTTAAATTTTTTGAGCTCATTGATTAATTGATTCCAGAAATATTTATTATTTATTTTACTTTATTTTTTGTTTAATACTTATTAATATCTATATATAAAGCATCAAAGCACAATAAAAATTAGTTATAATTTCCAACTGTAAGTGCTCCAAAATTATTGTAAATATTAAATATTGTGTAAGTAAAGAGAGAGTAGAGGAGGAGGGAGGCTGTTTTAAACAGGGTGATCAGGAGAAGCATCGCTAAAGCCGTGGTATTTGATTGAGATGTGAACAATGAGAAAGAGTCATCTAGGTGATAGTATTCACAAAATGGGTTGTATTGAAGAAATAAGAGGTAAAAATTCTTAAGGTCAGAGCAATCTTGGCACATTTGAGAAAGCTATTGTTATCAGGACAGCATGAAGGTGAGATTTACATCAGCAAGGATACTGGAGATCAAATCACATAGGGCTTTAAAGTCATGGCATGAAATGTGGAATTTCCTGTAAGTGCTATGAGAAAGTATAAGAATGTTTTGACATGGTGATGATGTGATCTAAGTTATGTCAGCATCCCTTTGACTGCAGTATGAAGAATGAGCTAAACTCAGGATAGTGTAAAACAAGGCAGGAAAATAGATGTTAAGTATTCTCACCACAAAGATGACAACTTTGTGAGGTAATGCATATGTCAATTAGCTAGATGTAGTCCTTCCACAATGTGTGTGTACTTGAAAACGTTATGTTGTACATATTAAATATACAGTTTTATTCAATTGAAAATATTCAATTAAAAACAAGAAAAATAAAATTTACAGTTGATTGTTCTAGTTTTAACGAGAGATGATGGTGCCTTGGTTCTATGAAGCCTATAGTGAAAATGGTGTTTGTAAGGTTTGAGGCAAACCTTGGGGCAGAGCCAGTAAGAATTTGGTTATAGACTGAATGTAGGTTGTGAGGGACAGAGAAAATGAAGATGATTTGTAGGATTCTTTTCATAACAATAACTATGTGGTTAGTAGGACTGTTAACCCGGTAAGAAGAGATGCTGGGTTGAGGAAGCAGTTTCTGTTGGAGATGGGAATGTTAGTTGATACTTTTATTTTGATCAAGTTATCTAAGAAAAACCTATTAGATATTTAAAAGGAAATGTGAAAAAATGTGAATATATGATTGTGGAGCCACAGGAAGCGAGAGAAGTCTTACATGCATGCACTGGAAATATTATCATATTTAAAGTCATGGAACTGGGGGACATGCAGTGAGCCCTCTGTATCCAAAGGCTCCACATCTGCAGATTCAACCAACAATGAATCATAAAGGTTCAGAAACAAAAAAAACCCATAAAAATAAAAATAACACAATAAAAATAATACAAATAAAAGCAATGCAGTATAACCACCATTTACATAGCATCTACCTTATGTTGAGTATTGTAAGTAATCTAAAGAAGATTTAAAGTAAACAAGGGGATGTGTGTAGGTCATACGCAAATATGACACCATTTTTAGATCAGGGATTTGAACATCCCTGGACTTTTGTATCTGCAGGGGTTGGGGGTTCTTCCTGGAATCAATTCCCTTTGGATACCAAAAGATGACTGTAATTAGAAAAATAATGAAGATAGAATAAAGAAGACATTTCAAAATTTAGAGTACAGACAGGAAGGAGAAACACTCAAAAGAAAGCACAAGAAAATAACCAGAAACTGTGAAAAAAACTATTAGGTATGTACTGTTGCTGAAAACTAGAGAAAAAATGGTCATCTACTGCAAATGCTACTAAGAAATAAAATGAAGTCAGAAAACTAACTCTCTCCAAGAGAGATTTCTGTGATATCAATAAATTGTTGGTAATAACTATCTGAGAGGCTAATGTTAAGGTTAAATAAACTAAATATAGAAAATGATTATCTTGTTTAATGCTGTGCAACAAATTGCCCCTGAAATTACTGGTATAAAACAATCAAATATTATGCTCATGGAGTCTGTAGGTCAGAAAATCAGGAAAGGCTCAGCTGGGCAATTCTTGCTTGGGGTCTCATGTGATTGCAATCAGAATTATCTCAGCTTGGAGTCATCTAAAATCCTGATGAGGCTGGAAGAGTCACTTCCAAAGTGGTTCAATCACAATGATGGCAAATGTGTGTGGACTATTGTCCGACAACTTTAACTTGTTTCCATGTGAGCCTGTGAGCCACTCTATAGGGCTGTATAAGTGTACCCACACCGCAATAGCTGGCTCTTCTTGAGCAAGTGATTCAAGAGGCCAAAGAGGAAGCAGAAAACTAAGAAGTCACAATTCATTACTTCTGCCATTATCTACTTATTATGAAGGTC
Source organism: Leontopithecus rosalia (assembly GCA_028533165.1). NCBI lineage: Eukaryota > Metazoa > Chordata > Mammalia > Primates > Cebidae > Leontopithecus > Leontopithecus rosalia. The sequence continues at coordinate 91,810,363 of CM052657.1, read as the reverse complement.
ATTCTTAATGCATAATAGATCAGTCCCAATTTACTCATAGAAACGAGCAAATCTCAGGAGGTAAGGATTATTGGGAGCCATCTTGGAGGCTGACCACCACAGCAATATATACTTTTAAATTATTAAGTATACTGACTGGGGGATATAGTGAATCTTCAGTAAATGGTAGTAATGGGATTTAACCAAACCCAACTTCTGGACACAATTTTCCAGGCCGCCAGACCTTCCCAATACTTCAAATACTATAAAAGTCACAATTTGCAGAGTCCCAAGGGCTACACTCACTTCTAACAAACTGGCTACAAATCTGGGGTTCCCATAATTCCCCTTAGGTTTGATAACTGGCTTAGAATGATTCACAGAACTCAGGAAAGTGCTATACTTTTTATAAAGTTTTATTACAGCAAATAAATACAAATCAGAACTAGTCAAAGGAAGAGATGCATAAGAAAGAAGATGGGACTGGAAAGGTTTCAAATCTGAAGTTTCTGTGTCCTCTGGGATGCATTACCCTTCTAGCATCAACATTTGGCAATACAGAGTGTTGTCAGCCTAGGTGCATGCCCATGCTTTGGTGTTCAGACTCTTTGTGGATACTTCATTATGTTGGCATGATTGATTTGGTTCCTGTCCACAGAGCAGAACTTAATCCTTGGCTCCCACTCCCATCCCTGAAAATCAGGCTGATTTCACGTGGTCAAAAACTCCAATCCTCTAATCACATGGTTGGTCTTTCTCGCATAACAAGTTCCCACCTTGGGTCCTCTCTGTTAGCATAAACAATTGATTGTGTTTCAAAGAGCCCACCATAAATAGCAAAAATATTTTTATCATCCAGGAAATTCTAAGCAGTTAGAGCTTAGCCTCAGAAACTGAACAAAGACCAGACCTGGGTAAAGTTAATTCTTCACTAAACTGTTAGATATTATTATTGTCATTAAAGCTGAGTTCCTAAATAAAAACAATAGAGAATATGACAAGATTTCAGATTCACTAAGAATACAGACAGAGTTAGATGGAAATAGAATATCTGCTCTTTTTGGTATTTTACTGCTAAGTCCTACAATTTTACTGTCTCTGATTATGCTGTATGTCAATAATAATTAAGCAATGAGACCCTGCAGCTTTCCCCAACCAGGAAGCCAGAAAATAAGTAGAATCCAATTAGCTTTTTTTGTAGCACTGTGCTTAAGTCAAGAAAACTATCAACCTGAATTCAAGGTTGTTCACATGAGTATCACCAGAGTAAACAAAGGAAATGAGAACCAGTATATTCATGAAGAGTAAGAACTGGAGATTGTAGATCTGACATTAACACTTACATTTTCTATGTTCTGACCCTTATGAGACTCACTATTCATGGTGCATCACTGTCGTTTCACCTTGTTATTATAATACAATCTCCTTCTGCTGTCTTTTCACCCTCCTTAAATTTATATTCTATTATGCTACATTTACCTCTGCTATGATGCCATTATCATGAGAACAGGGTTTCAGTTTCAGGAAGTTTTCCTGTAATTTTATATTTAAATAGAATTTCTTAGTATAGTGAATCCATTTTGGATATTTCTGTTAGAATTATAGAAGAGTTATAAGTCAGCAATTATGGCCTCTTATGCTAATTTTTGGTAGAAGGATAAATGAGTCAATAAAACTGGGGCAAAAGGCATGCAGAAGTCTTTCAAACTTAAGGCAGTAACTTGGGTTCTCTGTTTTGGTTGCCTTGTGAAATTAACATATTCATGGCTGGGCATGGTGGCTCAGGCCTGTAATCCAAGCACTTTGGAGACCAAGGCAGGCAGATCACTGAGGTTGTGAGTTCAAGACCAGTCTGGCCAATATGGTGAAACCCTGTGTTTCTAAAAAAACATATTCATGTCACTTCTTACCTTTAATGTATTCTGGAATTTCTCGTCTCTGTCCCATCAATACATGAAACTTATTTAGCACCAACTAAATGTTTATGAAACAACAAGCTACACCCTACAAATAATCAATGTGGCTGGGCGTGGTGGCTCATGCCTGTAATCCCAGCATTTGAGAGGCACAGGCGGGTGGATCACTTGAGGTCAGGAGTTTGAGACCAGCCTAGCCAACATGGCAAAACCTCGTCTCTACTAAAAATACCAAAATTAGCTGGGCGTGGTGGTGCATGCCTGTAACCCCAGCTACCTGGGAGGCTGAGGCAAGAGAATCACTTAAACCCGGGAAACAGAGGTTGTAGTGGGCCGAGATCGTGCCATTGCACTCCAGCCTGAACAACAAGCACAAAACTCCATCTCAAAAAAACAAAACAAAACAAAACAAAACTGAACCAATGTGTATACAGCACAGGCCTTGCCCAAGAAAGGGCTTATAGTCCAAGTTGTGCACTTTCCTCTGTCTAGAATATTCCCTTATGTCTCCTTTCTTTATTTTTATGGCTCTCCAGACCACCAAGTATCCTCATTCCCCATTTTTCCAGTATTATAATAGTAAACTCAAACACACTAAATTATGCAGAGCTTAATGGACTTCCATCCATTAAAATAAGAACATCTAAATTATATTTTTCAAATTTTATTAAGATTTATGTATTTAACTTCGTATAAACTCAAAATTATCATATGCCTTTGTTCATTTGCTTTTCCATACTTATAAATTATGAAAATAAATGTAATGTCAAAAGTAAAATGTATGTGCCATTATTTTATAATAGCCTTTACACTTTGAATTCTAAAGGAAGAACTATAAACAGGAAAAATATAAAGTCTCTATAATGGTAACTATGTGAGAGTTGCTTTATTATGCCTTTCTGCATTCGGGTATTATTCTTATCCAGACTACATATTTGCATATGTAATTTATTATTGTTCTGCCCTACAAAAGATTTTATCTACTAAATATATATTTGTCTTCTCGCTGTTTCTTGTGTTTGTGACTAATAAGAGATTAAATTGTTTTGAATTAAAGTTTTATTTATTCTTCCTCTCTCATCTGAGAAAGAGTCTTGCTTTTATGGGAAATCAGCCTCCCCTAAATAGGATATATTGCTACTAAATTCATACTTATAATGAAAAGATTATATCTTAATTTCATATGTATTTGTTGTCTGGACTATTTGTAGTAGCATGATGCACAGAGAGAAATAAGTGAGCATAATGGAAAAACATGACTTTGGAGATCAGATAAATTCTAGTAGTGACACCACCTATAGCAAGTAGAAGTGTTTATATTATTGCCATTGCTCAGAAATTCTAGCTATCAAATGAAGAATATTAATAGATATGTTGTTCCAAAGTTTAGTTGATAATATCAAGTATAATATGGGTAGAAGCTCCCAAAGTTTAGTTGTTAATGTCAAGTATAAAATGGGTAGAACAGCTATGTTTTTATTTGTATACAGTATATTATAGCATTTATTATTACTAATATCAGGATGGAGTTTCTTCTTGATATTCTTTAATTTGCTTAATTATCCAGCAGAGAAATAGAAAGTGTTCATTAGACATTAATTAAACTGAATTGAGATGCATTGGTTTTCAAGAGTTTACATGTTCAGTGCAACGGCAACAATTCATTAATGTCAATCAATCTCCTTCCTCCTACTATTAATAGGTCCTCAATCTTCAAACCTTCAGCCTCAGAAGTGGCCATCTGACTCATAATGAGAAATTCATAGTACTCTGGACCCTTGCCCATTGATTGGCCCTGAGATGGTCTCATGATCCAGACAAGATCATGGTTTTTTTCCTGCCATTTTGAATATTGGCTTTGAGGGTGACATGTGGATCTCTCATCTCAAGCTCCTTAATTAACCTTATTAATTAGGTTAATGATTAATTAACCTAATTAATAAGGTTAATTAACATAAACTTATAATAATAATTAACCTAAATAATTAACATAAACTTATAATAATAATTAACCTTAATTAATAAGGTTAATTAACATAAACTTAACATACCCGCTAGCAGGGAGAATATTTGCTTATGAAATGAATAAATATAGGCAAAATAGAGATCTTAAAAAAGAAAAAACGTTAACATAGGAGTGACTCCAGAAGTGGGGAGTCAACCTCTGGACCAGACTGAAGACTAGCTGAAACAGGGAAGAGGCAAAAACACCTTTTCTTAAGAGATGCTCACTAACGCCACGTCAGTTTACCATTGCCAGGTCAACACCTAAAATTGGCTGCCTCTTTCTATGACAACCATCTGATGACCCAGAAGTTACTACCATTTTCCTAAAAATTTCTGCATAATCTATGCCTTAATTTGCATGTAGCTAAAATGGGGTATAAATGTGACTGCATTACTATCTCTGAGCTGCTACTCTGGCATACTGCCTATGGGGTAGTTTTGTGCCACAAAGAGCAATACCGCTGCTGCTGTAGACTGCTGCTTTAATAAAATTGTTGTTTAACACCACCACTTGTCCTAAATTTCTTTCCCACAGTGACTAAGGCTTTTGCCAGTGTTGCGGGTGCAGAGGGATCAGGGGAAGGCAGAGAAGAGAAAGACGTAAGTATTTGAGTGTTTAGATCTACTCATTTCTAATTCCCTTAGTGTTTGAGTGTTGCTACTTAAAAGATTCCTGAGGAATAGTTGCAGGAAAAAATGAATATTTGCATATTAAGGAAACTTGAGGTTTGACTTTGACTATGTTTAAAATCTTGAATACAGCTGAAGAAGGTAAGTCCTAAAGTTGCTCATGACTGTAGAAAAATCTATTTCTAAAGTCTTTATTTGGAATGCAATAGATGAAACACAGATCATAGTCTGTTTCATATATTTATAAATTATTTTCCAACAACAATCATAGAATTAAATGTACATAAAAATTTGATGTCTATTACCTTTCTAGTACATTTCAAAATTTAAAGTAGGCAAGATTTTATGAGACACGAAATGACTGTTACAGTAAATTCTCACATTGGTCACAATCTTTATTTAAATTATATAGATATTCATTAGTAGTAAAATGAAAAACTATGCCACTTGGCCTTTCCTATTATATATAGCTCATGATATTTCAAATTATGTCAATCATTTTTCTAATATTTTGTGCAGTGTTTGACATCTAGTTTAATTGTTTGTTATTGTAAGCTTTCTGGTTACTTAGTAGCCATCTCAGTTTTTTTAAAAATTGTGTCCTTGAAAATATTAAAATTTGGTAATCATACAACCATGTTCTCTTTCGTACCCACACATACACATGCACACACCCACACACATACTCCTATTCATCCATTTATCTATATTTTTATTTATATGACACCCAAATATCGTAAGACCACTGCACGTATCAGAGGGCCAATGCAGTAGCCTCTTGAGACTTGTAATGTATATATTAAAATACATGTGAATGTCCACGTCCAAAATGTTAAAACTAAAATTACCAAAGTATACAATAGTTTTACTTTTTAAAATATTTTCACTCCAAAATTCAAAATCTGTAACATATTGCCTACAATTTCCAGTCTGTACTAACTAATCTTCTATCAGTTACCAACTCACCTGTTTACTCTTGCTCCTACACACACACACACACACACACACACACACACACATACACACACACCATACAGTTTTAGTTTTAGTATTTTCTTGTATCACTTTTAAGATTGGCGTTTTGTTACTACACAAACAAAATTTATAAGTTGTTACTAATAGCAGCAATAACAACAACGATAATAGCAAATACTCTTATAAGACTTAGAGAGTTCTGGGAACTGATTATAAAGTAACTTACACTTGCAGAAAATCACTCATTGAATCTATCCCCATAGAAACTTTTATGAGGTGAAGGTATTTATTATTAATGTGTTCCATTTCACAGATGAGAAAGTCCAGGCACAGTGAGTTTCAGTAACTTGTCTAGAGTAATTTAGTTAGAGATTAGCAGGGCCAGAAGTCACACCCAGGCAGTGAGGCTCTAGATTTGATCACTTGATTACCACATAGTCTACATGTTACTTAGGTCAACACAGATTCTACTTTAAGACCTGTTTCCTAAAATTTATGTTGACATTTATATTGATTAATGACATTTATATATTTCCTAAATGGAGGGAACACTGGCAGGCAGCTGATGGCCACAGCAATACCCAGAGCAAATAAATGAGCCGAGAGGATGTGAAGCATAGTGAGATCACTGTCTGATGTACTTTTATTTTTATTTATTTATTTATTTATTTTTTTGAGACGGAGTTTCGCTCTTGTTACCCAGGTTGGAGTGCAATGGCATGATCTCGGCTCACCACAACCTCCACTTCCTGGGTTCAGGCAATTCTCCTGCCTCAGCCTCCTGAGTAGCTGGGATTACAGGCACATGCCACCATGCCCAGCTAATTTTTTTTTGTATTTTTAGTAGAGGTGGGGTTTCACCATGTTGACTAGGATGGTCTCAATCTCTTGACCTCATGATCCACCCGCCTCAGCCTCCCAAAGTGCTGGGATTACAGGTGTGAGCCACCGTGCCTGGACTGTACTTTTAAACTGTGGTATCTGCAACACCACAAAAACATTAAAAAATGTATCCTCAAATATTTCCTAAATAATAAAATCAATCAAGTAATTAGTCTATTATTTAGCCCACATATACATAATTGGGATGAGGCAAAGATGACATTTAACTCAGTTGTGATAATTTACTAAACATGCATTTTCTATTTTATCTATCTCCCTTCCATTTGTAAAATGAATACATTAACAAATAGTATATAATTAAAAACATGTTTATTCTTGATGTTCATTTGATGCTGCATTAGGGAAAGACACATGCTCTAGTACTCTCATATTGTCAGGGACTTCATAGAAGTATCAGGTATAGAGATGGTTTAAAATAAGGTCTCATGGGAATGCAGAATAAGATTTCATACTGAAAATACTTTAATGTAGGTCAATAGTTCCCAAACTTTTGCATACAGTAGAATAAACTGGAGGATTTGTGAAAACACAGATTGCTTGTAAGGTACATGGATATGCTTTGATTGGTGAATAGGCCAAGGCAGCTGTCCAGCCAGAGTGACTCAGGGAGTTTGGTGCACAGGCACACACCTCCACTTGTTTTATAACCTGTTTGTGTAAGTTCATACTTGACTTGGAGCCACTATTGTTTGTAGAAGGTATGAGTGCCCTTCAAACTCTGTGCATGGAGGCTTGGCTTGGCTCAACATGGCTGGACATGGCTCTTGTGCAGGCATACTGGTGCCCAGAGAAAGAGAGAGCCAAAGCTCTCCATCTTGCAGACAGACAGGAGGGAGCCAGGACACAGCTCAACTTGTTTGTGCCCAAAGAGAGAAAGAGTTAAACTGCTGACCCTGAAGGCAGGGTAGAGCCAGCCACACAGCTGAACTAAGCAGCCAAGATAGGGCAAACTGTAAAAGAGCTAGTTCGAGTAAGCTGTGTAAGAGAGCTGCTGCTGAATAAAACCATATTTACATGCCTAGTGTTCTTTCTGCTCCTCCACCCACTCCCCTGAAACTTAAGCATGAGTTTGACCCAGATCCTGGGATATGGCATTGCTTGAACCATATCTTATAATTCTAATTCAGGAAGTCTGGGTGAAGTTTAAAAGTGCATTTCTAACAAGTCTCTGGTGATGCTAATGTTTATGGCCTGAGCTTCACACTTTTTGGGAAAAATGGATCCAAAGAGTTCAGTACAATTACATGCCACTAATGAACTAAGCTTCAGTTTCTGCAAAACAGTTTTTGATTAGAAATTTGTACGTTTACGAGGAGGTTCCAAGATGGCCAAATAGTAACATTTCTGGAGTGAAGTTTCCAGTGAGAACTCAGAGGGTGAGTGAACACTGCATTTCCATACGAGTTTTTACTGCCCACAGACCAGGAGATTCCTGGGTAGAAAAATGCCACAAGTTTCCAGCATGACTACAGCAGGTATAGCGGGTCTCAGCACAAAAACTCACACAACTCTGGGTGGCTGTTTCAACTGGCACCTGGAACATCTGGGAGACAGAGTCGTACATTCAACTGAAAAAACGGGGGCTGAAGCAGGGAGCCAGGTGATCTGGCTCAGTGGATCCCACCCAAACGAAGACCAGCAATCTGAAATGCTCTGGATTGAGAATTTCAGAGCAAGCACAGCTGGACCCAGTATGGTCCAGCTTTGTGGGAGATAGGCTTCCACCATTACTGAGGCAGTCCACCACTACTGAGGCAGTCTGCCATTACTAAGGCAGTCCACCATTACCAAGGCAGTCCGCCATTACTGAGGTAGACTGCCACTACTGAGACAGTTTTTAACTATACCTCTATAAACAAACTGCAAGGAAGTTCACACAGCAGCTGGACAGAGCCCACAGCAGCTCAGCAACACCTCTGTTGGCAGACTGTGACTAGACTACCTCCTCACTGGACAGAGCATCTCTGAAAAAAGGCAGCAGAACGTCAGGAACTTATAAATAAAGCCCCACCTTCCCAGGACAGAGCACCTGGGAAAAAAAGGCTGTTATGAGTTCCCCTGCAGCAGGTTTAAATGTATTTGTCCAGCAGCTCTGAACAGAACAAGGGAGCTTACAGCTCAGCACTTGAGCTCCTATAAAGGACAGACTGTCTCCTCAGGCAGCTCTCCTACCCATATATCCAAAGAGATACCTCATAAAGGAGAGCTCAGGCTGACATCTGGTGGGTATTCTTCTGGGACAAAGATAACAAAAGAAGAAACTGGAAGCAACCCTTATTGTTCTGCAGCCACTGCAGGTGATCCTCAGGCAAACAGGATCTGGAGTGGACCTCCAGCAGTCCTACAGCAAAGGGGCCAGACTGTTAGAAGGAAAACTAAAAAACAAAAAGAAATAATTTCATCATCAACAAAAAGGATGTCCACTCAGATACCCTATCTGAAAGTCATCAACTACAAAGACCACAGGTAGATAAATCCACAAAGAGGAAAGAAAACAGAGCAAAAAGGATGAAAATGCCCAAAACCAGAACACCTCTCCTCCTCCAAGGTATAACAACTCCTCACCAGCAAGGCAACAAAGCTGGATGGAGAATGAGTCTGATGAATTGACAGAAACAGTCTTTAGGAAGTGAATAACAAACTTCTCTGAGCTGAAAGAACATGTTCTAACCCAAAGCAAAGAATCTAAGAACCTTGAAAACAGGTTAGATAAGATGCTAACAAGAATAAATAGCTTAGAGAGGAATATAAATGAATTGATGGAGGTGAAAATACAACACAAGAACTTCGCAAAGAGTACCCAAGATTCAATAGCCAAATCGACCAAGGAGAAGAAAGTTTATCAGAGATTGAAGATCAACTCAATAAAAAAAATGAGAAGGAAATATTAGAGAAAAAGATTAAAAAGAAATGAACAAAGCCTCCAAGAAATATGGAATTATGTGAAAAGATCTGATCTACACTTGATTGGTGTAACTGAAGGTGATGGAGAGAATGAATCCAAGCTGTAAAACATTCTTCAGGATATTATCCAGGAGAACTTCCCCAACCTAGCAAGGCAGGCCAATATCCAAGTCTAGGAAATACAGAGAACAGCACAAAGATATTCCACAAGAAGAGCAACCCCAAGGCACATAATCATCAGATTCACCAGGGTTCAAATGAAGGAAAAAAATGCTAAGGGCAGCCAGAGAGAAAAGTCGGATAACTCACAAAGGGAAGTCCATCAGACTCACAGTGGATCTCTTGGCAGAAACCCTACAAGCCGGAATAGAGTGGGGACCAATATTCAACACCCTTAAAAAAAAGAACTTTCAACCTAGAATTTCATATCCAGCCAAACTAAGCTTCATAAGTGAAGGAGAAATAAAATCCTTTATGAACAAGCAATTACTCAGAGATTTCATCACCACCAGGCCTGCCTTATAAGAGCTTCGGAAAGAAGCACTATGCACAGAAAGGAACAACCAGTACCAGCCACTACAAAAACGTACCAAATGGTAAAGAATGTTGACACAATGAAGAAACTGCGTCAACTAATGGGCAAAATAACCAGCTAACATCACATTGGCAGGATTAAATTCACATATAACAATATGAATCTTAAATGTAAATGGGCTAAATGCCCCAATCAAAAGAAACAGACTGGCAAATTGGATAAAAAGGCAAAACCCATCGGTGTGCTGTAACCAGGAAACCCATCTCACATGCAAGGACACACATAGGCTCAAAATAAAGAAATGGAAAGATTTACCAAGCAAATGGAGAATGAAAAAAAAAGCAGGAGTTGCAATCCTAGTCTCTGATAAAATAGACTTTAATCCAACGAAGATCAAAAGAGACAAAAAGGGCAAAACATAATTATAAAAGAATCAATGTAACAAGAAGAGCTAACGATCCTAAATATATACGCATCCAATGTAGGAGCACCCAGATACATAAAGCAAGTTTTTAAAGACCTACAAAGGGACTTAGACTCCCACACCATAATAGTGGGAGACTTTAGCACTCCACTGTCAATATTAGACAGATCAACAAGACAGAAAACTAAGGATATCCAGGACTTGAACTCAGATCTAGACCAAGCAAACCTAATAGACATTTACAGAACTTGCCACCCCAAATCCACAGAATATACATTGTTCTCAGCACCACATAACACCTACTCTAAAATTGACCACGTAATTGGAAGTAAATCACCCCTCAGCAAATGAAAAAGAATGGAAATTATAACAGACAGTCTCTCAGACCACAGTGCAATCAAATTAGAACTCAGGATTAAGAGAAACTATGTCAGAACTGCACAACTTCATGGAAACTGAACAACTGGCTCTTGAACGTTGACTGGATAAACAATGAAGTGAAGGCAGAAATAAAGATGTTCTATGAACCAATGAGAATGAAGAAAGACAAAACATGCCAGAATCTCTTGGACACATTTAAAGCAGTGTCTAGAGGAAATCTTATAGCAATAAATGCCCACATGAGAAGCAAGGAAAGATCTAAAACTGACACCCTATTGTCAAAATTGAAAGAGCTAGAGGAGCAAGATAAAAAAAACTAAAAAGCTTGCAGAAGACAAGAAATAACTAAGTTCAGAGCAGAACTGAAGGAGATAGAGTCAAAAAAAACCCTTCAAAATGTTAATAAATCCAGGATTGGTTTTTTGAAAAGATCAACAAAATAGAGAGACCACTAGACAGATTAATAAAAAGAAGAGATCAAATAGATGCAATAAAAAATGATAAAGGGGATATCAAAACAGCTTCCACAGAAATACCAACTACCATAAGAGATTACTGCAAACAACTCTATGCACATAAACCAGTAAACCTGGAAGAAACAGATACATTCCTGGACACTTGCACCCTCCCAAGCCTAAACCAGCAAGAAGTTGAAACCTTGAACACACCAATAACAAGGGCTGAAGTTGAGGCAGATATTAATAGCCTAGCAACCAAAAAAGCACAGGTCCAGATAAGTTCACAGCTGAATTCTACCAGACACACAAAGAGCAGCTGGTACCAGTCCATCTGAACTATTCCAAACAATACAAAAAGGAATTCTTCCCGAATCATTTTATGATATCAACATCATCCTGATACCAAAACAAGGCAGAGACTCTACACGGAAAGAAAACTTCAGGCCAATATCCATGATGAACATAGATGCAAAAATCTTTAATAAAATACTGGCAAACTGATTGCAAGAGCACATCAAAAACTTATCCATCACAATCAAGTAGGCTTCATCCTGGGGACGCAAGGCTGGTTCAACATACACAAGTTGATAAATGTAATTCACCACATAGACAGGACCAAAGACAAAAACCACATGATTATCTCAATAGATGCAGAGAAGGCCTTTGACAAAATTCAAAAGCCCTTTATGCTAAAAACTCTCAATGAACTAGGCATCCATGGAACATATCTCAAAATAATAAGAGCCAAATCAAGAACAAATTTCCATTCACAATTGCTGCAAAGAGAATAAAATACTGAGGAATACAACTAATGAAGGATGTAAAGGACCTCATCAATAAGAATTGTAAACCACTGCTCAAGGTAATAAAAGAGGTCAAAACAGATGGAAAAACATTCCATGCTCGTGGTTAGGAAGAATCAATATTGTGAAAATGGCCATACTGCCTAAAGTAATTTATAGATTCAATGCTATCCCCATCAAAATACCAATGACCCTCTTCACAGAACTGGAAAAAAACACCTTAAACTTCATATGGAACCAAAAGAGAGCCTGTATAGCCAAGTCAATTCTTTCTTTTCTTTTTTTTTTTGAGACGGAGTTTCACTCTTGTTTACCCAGGCTGGAATGCAATAGCGTGATCTCGGCTCACTGCAACCTCCACCTCCTGGGTTCAGGCAATTCTCCTGCCTCAGACTCCTGAGTAGCTGGTAGCCAAGTCAATTCTAAGTAAAAAGAACAAAGCTGGAGGCATCAGGCTACCTGACTTCAATCTATACTACAAGGTTACAGTAATAAAAACGCATGGTACTGGTACCAAAACAGAGATATAGACCAATGAAACAGAACAGAGGCCTCAGAGACAATACCACACATCTACAACCATCTGATCTTTGGCAAGCCTGACAAAAACAAGCAATGAGGAAAGGATTCCCTGTTTAATAAATGGTACTGGGAAAACTGGCTTGCCATGTGCAGAAAGCAGAAACTGGACCTCTTCCTGACAGCTTACACTAAAATTGACTCCAGATGGGTTAACGACTTAAACAGAAGACCTAACACCATAAAAACCCAAGAAAACCTAGGCAAAACCATTCAGGACATAGGCATAGGCAAGGACTTCATAACCAAAACAACAAAAGCATTGGCAACAAAAGCCAAAAACGACAAATGGGATCTTGTTGTTACTCGCATGTTGTTACTCGGCATGTTGTTACTTGCAGGCGGGTGTTGAGCTATGGGAACACATGTACACAGGGAGGGGAGCATCACACACTGGGATCTGTTAGGGGGGACTAGGGGAGGAACAGCAGGGGATAGGGAGTTGGAGAGGGATAACATGGGGAGAAATGCCAGATATAGGTGACAGGGGTATGGAGGCAGCAATCCACATTGCCGTATGTGTACCTATGCAACAATCCTACGTGTTTTGCACAGGTACCCCAGAACCTGAAGTGCAATAAAATATTAAAAAAAAGAAATTTATAGGTTTAAATTTCAAGTCATATTTGATTTTTTAAGTTTTTTTTTAATTTCCATAGGTTATTGAGGAACAGGTAGTGTTTGGTTATATGAATAAGTTCTTTAGTAATGATTTGTGAGGATTTGGTGCACCCATCACCCATGCAGTATACACAAGTGTATTTACAATTTTATTTTTAAGTCAATGTTACAAACAAAATCAAAACAAACAACAACAAAAAATAAAACTATTCACCAGAGTAGAACATCATCTTTGGCTGCTTTCTGAATTCATGCTCCATAATTTATTTGAGTCATTTCTAAATTATCATCTAGTTGGTTTTTGGTTGATTTGATCTGTTTTGTTTTGCTTAATGACTCTATTATTTACTTGGATTTTTTAAATAGCTGGCATTTCATGGCTTCATTATTATTGCTTTTATAATAGATTTTCTTTTAAACAACTGTCAGGTCACCAGCTAATAGAATTAGTCCCCTTTCTTTGTCCCCTCAATGAGACATAATGTCTCTATTGATTTTTTTTTCAACCTCTATATGGTTAGAAATCATGCAAAGGGCAGGAGCTGAGGCAAATGTCAAAATCTGGGTAGTTTAAAATATAGAGTACCGTTTTCAGGCAAGCATTATGATTAGCATTGCTTGGTGGCTGCAGTACTGATTCACAAGTGGGAAGAGAAGACCTCAGAAAAAATAAGACTCTAGGACTTTACTGGAGCTTGTGGAAGTATCACAGGCTAACATGTGGATCTTATGGCCTGAGAACAACAAAGGCAGACACTAGATGCCATTAATTTGTATTTTTTAAACTATAAAATAGATACGTCAGTAAGCAATACATCTATTTTTGAAATAGCACATAATACCAATTGTATAACTTATTTTCTCCCCATATCTTGCTCTGCCACCAATAAACCACTGAAATGGTTTGAATCTCATTTTTATTTCCTGTATGTGAAAATGTTATTCTCTTAGAATGTTAAAATGTTACAGCTCTTGTTTGTTTTAATTTGATTAAATATTTCTTTCACTGGAATTTACACTGCCTCAATTTAGATGAAATGGGATAATTTATTAATAACTGGACCTATCTGGCAAAACTTGTGAGCATGGGTGTTCATCAAAAAGATGATTGACATCTGGGAAAAACTAAGATTATTCCCATGACACAGATGAACGAAGAAGCTAATGGATGATCTGTTCTTCAAAGCAAGACACACTAAGTGGCTTAAGAGAATCTGAGACAGCAAACCACCACGGCATGTGTGTACCCATGCAACAATCCTGCAAGAGCTGCACATGTGCCCCAGAACTTAAAGTATAATAAAAAACAAAAATAAATAAATAAAACAAAATTGTTGTGAGTACCATGCTTCTTCCAAAGATTCTTGAAAAAAGAGTCAATTCTGGTAATTCTAAACAAACAAGCAAACAAACAGGACTCAAGAATAAAGATAGGCCTTGTTTTGGATGTTTGTTTGTGTTTTTCTCACATGTAGTTGGTAAAGGTTCATTCCTCACTTCCTAAACAGGATCACTTCATGATCACTAGCCATACATTGTCTCTATAGTTTTGAGGAACATAATACAATTTTTGCAGTTACCTAAAAGCTCCTTTTGTGACTTCTAAGGTAAATGCCACTCACTATAAAATAAGAGGTGTCTTTTCCTGTTAGAAACACCATTTAAATTGAAGGCAGCTGTTGATCTTCCAGCTTGAAATAGCTTTATATACATAGAGCCTTCTCATATCTACATGAAACAATATAAACTATTTTCACCTTTCTTATAGATTCCAATTCCAGCTCTATACTCATTTTCATATGTCCTCTCTGACCCATTTTTAATTTCCGCACAATTCTTTGGAAATGAAGAGTCTCAGCTAGCTCACATGAATTTAATAAGGTCATTAATCATGGAGAATAACTTGCTTACTATGCTCAGGTTAATCCATTTTGTGACATGCTTGTATATTACAAAAACACTCTATGTCATCTACTTTTTTTTCTTATGGTGATGCTGTTTCATTTCAATGAACAACATGGAAATCCTTTTTCACTCTAACAATTTCATAAATTCGCTAAAGTTATCTCCAAGTTGGAAAAATATATATACAAAGTTTCAAAGAATAAATGTCAGTGTAATTCAGAAATAAAAGTTTTATAATTTCAAGAACATTTAATTTCTTTAGTTTTCTTTTTTTACAACGATGTTTCAAATTATTTCATTTGATTCTTCAAAAAAATCTAGGAGGAGGGATTTCTAACATAATTTATTTTATCAGAAGATTTAGAAAACTTTAGTGATTTGCCAAAGCTTACTCATGAATGGTAATGAATAGACTGGAGCCTATAAATTAATACTCTAGATCTTGAACTATTTCCTATAACTTATTTATAATTGTAATTTTATTAATGTGTGTTTATTTTGTGCTTCCTGCATAAAAGAACCTTGTTCATAGTGAATATTCATCTACCTTGGAACTAGAAAATGATTTATTATAAAAAAATGAAGAAAATGAAAGTAATATTTGGTTTTTGTTATCCAAAACTGGCATATTCAAAAAACACTCTAAAATCCAGCTTATGCTTTTGCAAATTGTTTCTTCAAATTCTTATAGCTTGCAAACAACCCATCAAGGTTGGAAATCTGTGCATGCAATTCTCTCATTACTTTAATGATATTGGCTATTATTGCTGAGCTGAAATCTGGGGGTAGTAGTACATGACATGGTGAGATGAAAAGCAACGGCTTGGTTGTTAGTGGTCAGTGCCAACACAGCAACAAGCACCTCGGTGTGCAAAGAATGTCATGATAAAGGCCAAGAGAGAAAGAGAATGCAGCATTTGAGGACTTTGATTCTTTCCTTTTATTATAGCACCATTCAGAAACAAAATCTCACGTATATTCCTTCCTAATGCACACATATCTACAGCACTATCAAATTGTAATAAAATAAGAAATGATAACTAGTAGAATGTACAATTTTATATATATGAGACATTATAATTTTAATAGTTTATTTTTTTAATTGTCATAAAAATATAAGGTGTACAATATGATGTTTTGAATTATGTGTAAATTATGAAATTGTTATATGCTTTTCCTTACATACTTATATGTTTGTGGTAAAAACACTTAAAATCTATTACATGTATGGAATACATTGTTAATGAATATAGACATTGTGTTGTATAATGAATCTCTTGAATTTATTGTTCATGGACACTTATAATTTTGTACACTTTGATTAATGTCTGCAAAATCTCACTTTGCAACCCTAATCATAGCAAATATCATTCTATTCTCTGCTTCTATTATTTCTTTTTGCTTTTTGACAAATGTTGATTCCATATAAGAGACTATGTAATTTTATTTTCTATATACTATTTCAATTGTATACAGAAATTAAGTTTAAAAAAATGGAACACATAATTATTTTTTATCTCTTCAGTGGGTGGAGTGTGTCAGAAATATTGTGGTAATTAGTGAAGAAGTAACAACATATATTTTCTCCATAAACCCAAAAGGTAATGTGAGTAAAATATCATAACCTCATTAAACTACTACTACTAATAAAGCTTATAGAAAAAAGCAAATCTAGACATACAGAAGTGTATCAGTGGTTGCCTGGGGCTAGGAATATATACAGAGATAAATGGGTGCAAGGAATTTTGTTGTAATGATAACAATGTTCAAAATTATGATAATAGTTCCACAACTCAGTAAATTTTAAAAAAATATACCGTAAAATAAAAAATATATTTTAAGTGTTTGATTGGAGATAAATACAAAAATACATTTAAAAATACTTAAGTGAGAAAAGTTTCAAATTTTAAAAATGCAGTTGTTTTATATCCACCTAATTATTTTTCCTTCTACTGTCTAAAATACACATGTAAGTATGTGAGGTAATATATATGCTAGTTTGGTTTGTCAATTTACAATGTGGGTGTATGTGTCTGTGTGAGTGTGCGTATACACATATGTATACCCAATCATGACAAACTTGCTATATGGAAACTGATCTTTATGCTATATATTTGTATATTTTTATCTTAATTGCTAATCACAGTCTACTGGAAGTGACTACTGAGGGCACTGAAGGGAGCCTTCTGAGCCTGAGGAATAACAGGCTGGAATTTAGTAGGAAAAAAATGCTGTGAGATTCCATTTTGCATTTCCATTTTGGGAGAGGAAGGAAAGGCAGGGATGCTGTTATATGTAATATAGAGAAAGTAAATAGACACTTGGAATCAGGGTAATGAATAACTAGATGTCAGCCTATGGATAAATGGATTCACCTCTGATTCTTCATCTGTAAAATAAGGATATTGGAGGAGGCAATTGCTTAATCTTTCTTGCTGCTTAAGTGTCTGACTTCCAATATTTGGAGAAAGAAAAGTTGACTACACTTAAAGCACTAAAACACAGTTTTCATATCATTTGTTCCTTTCATGTTTAGCTTAAATATTTATTGCTATGTAATTAAAAATAGCATATGTTAACGTTTTACTTAAATTAAGTAGTAAATTTTGCTGTATATGAAGAACTGTCTCCATCAATGATAATCATATGACCCTCCATTTGTTCTATGACTCATTTTCTCTATTTTTAGGTTAGCTGTAGACACACATATATATATATACACACACACATAAATATGAAATATTAATGTAAATAATATCATTTGATGTTTTTAAAAAGAATAGTCAATGCAATTTTTAAAAATATGATATGAAGGCATGCATGTGTATAAACAAGCACATATACATATGCACATAGGAAGTTATTAGTTCTAGAAAGAATCTATTTAATGGGCTGATATTGTTTGGATTTGTGTCCCTCCCCAAATATGTTAGAATTGTAACCTTCAGTGTTGGAGGAAGGGCCTGGTGGGAGGTGGATCATGGAGGTGGACTTCCTCCTTGCTGTTCTCATGATAGTGAGTAAGTTCTAATGAGATATGGTTGTTTAAAATTGTGTAGCATACTCTTCCTCCTGCTCCTCTTGTAGGACAGGCCTGTTTCCCTTTTGACTTCTGTCATGATTGCAATTTTCCTGAGGCTTCTCCAGCCATGCTTTCTGTGCAGTTTGTGGAAACAAGAGCCAATTAAACCTCTTCTATATAAATTACCCTGTCTCAGGTATTTCATTATAGCTTTGTGAGAATGGACTAATACAGTATATTAGTACTGATAGTGGAAAACTGCTATAAAGATACCTGAAAGTGTAGAAGCAGCTTTGAAAGTGGGTAATGGGCAGAGGTTGGAAGAGTTTGGAGGACTCAGAAGAAGACAGAAAGTTGACAAAGTTTGAAACTTTCTAGACACTTTTTAAATTGCTGTAACCAAAAGACTGAGGAGGTCTCAGATGGAAATGAGGAACTTATTGGGAACTGGAGTGTATTAGTCCATTCTCCTGCTGCTATAAAGAAGTACCTGATAGATACTGAGTAATTTATGAGGAAAAGAAGTTCAGTTGACTCACTGTTCTTTAGGATCAATAGGAAGCGTAACTGGGATACCTCAGGAAACTTACAAATGGCAGGAGGTGAAGGGGTGGCATGAACATCTTACCATGATGGAGGAGGAGGGAGAAGGGGAAAGTGTCACATACTTTTAAAACATAAGATCATGTGAAAATTTACTCATTATCACGAGAACTGCAACAAGGAAATCCACCCCCATGATCTGATCAGCTCCCACCAGGCTCCTTCCCCAACATATTGGGATTACAATCCAACAAGTGATTTGAATGTTGATACAGAATCAAATCATATCACAGAGCAAAAGTTACTTTTGTTGTGCGCTAGCAGAGTGTAGAGGTATTGTATCCCTGCCCTAGAGATCTGTAGAACTTTGAACTTGAGAGTGTTAATTTAGTGTATTTGGTAGAAGAAACTTCTAAGTAGCAAAGTGTTCAAGATGTGACCTGGCAGTTTCTAACAGTGTATGCTCATATGCAAGAGCAAAGAGATGTTCAGAAACTGGAAATTATTTAAAAGTGAAGCAGAGCATAAAGTTTTGGAAAATGTGCAGCATGACCTTATTGTAGAGAACAAAACCACATTTTCAGGGGAGGAATTGAAACTGGCTACCAAACTTGGCATAAGTAAAGAGGAGATGAATGTTAACAGCCAAGACAATAGGAAAAATACCTCAAAGCTATTACAGAAATCTTCATGGCAGTCCCTGTCATAACAGGCCCAAAGGCCCAGTAAAGAAGAATTGCTTCCCTGCCCTGTGCAACCTCAGGATACTGCTCTCTGTGTCCCAGCCACTTCTGGCTCCACTTGGGGCTTAAAGGACCCCAAATACATCTCAGGCCACTACTAGAGAGGATACAAGACATAAGCCTTGGTGGTTTCCATGTCATGTTAAGCCTGCAAATGCACAGAGGGCAAGAGTTAAGGCTTGGGAGCTGATATAGTTTGGATGTGTTCCCACCTAAAATCTCATCTTGAATTGTAATATACATAATCTCCATAATCCCCATGAGTCAATGGCAGAACCAGGTGGAGGTAATTGGATCATGGGAGTGGTTGCCCCATGATGTTCTTGTGATAGTGAGTGAGTCTCATAAGAGCTGATGGTTTTACCAGCATCAGGCATTTCCCCCTGGCATTCATTCACTCTGTCATGCCACCCTGTGAAGAAAATGCCTGCTTATCCTTTGCCTTCCACCATGATTCTAAGTTTCCTGATGCCTCCCCAGCAATGTGGAGCTGTGAGTTAAGTAAAGCTTTTTCATTTATAAATTACCTAGTCTCTGGTACTTTTTCATAACAGTGTGAGAATGGATTAACACAGGAGCCTCTGTCTAGATTTCAGAGGTCTATATAGAAATATATACCATTTTTTTTGCAGGGATTGACTAAGGTAATACTAATTGGTAAGATTAAGGGGATTAAGCCTATTATAGTAGTTGAAAAATACATGTTTGTTACTTTTATTTGGAGTTGCACCAATGTTTTTGGTTCCTAAGACCAGCAGATGACTCTAATCCTGTAAAAGTTGAGAAAGCCATGTTGTTAGGCATGAGACTATGAGTTCCATGTATGGAAACCCCTGGATGTTCAGGCAGAAGTCGGCTGCAAGGGCAGAGCCCTCATGGAGAATCTCTACTAGGGCAATGCAGAAGGTCAAATGTGGAGTTAGAACCTCCAGAGAAAGTTCCCACTGGGCACTGCCTAGTGGAGCTGGTGGTAGAGGGCCACAATCCTCCATACCCCAGAATGGTAGATCCACCAATGGCTTGCACTATGCTCCTTGAAAAACCCCAGGCACTCATTGTCAGTCTACAAAAGCAGCTTCAAAGATTGTACCCTGCTGAGCCACAGAGACAGGGCTGCCCAGGGCCTTGGGAACCCTTCTGTTGCATCAGTGGAGCCTGAATGTGAGATATGGAGTTCAAGGAGATTATTTTGGAACTTCGAGATGTAATTACTGTCCTGCTGGGTTTTGGACTTATATGGAACATGTATCCCCTGGGTTTGGTCCAATTTCTGCCTTCTTGAATGGGAGTATTTATCCAAATGCCCATACCCTCATTGTATCTTGGATGTAAATAACTTGCTTATTTTATTTTACTGGATCATAGGTGTGAAAGACATACCTTGTCCTAGATGAGAATTTGGACTTGGACTTTTGGGTTAAATACTGAAATGAGTTAAGACTTTGGGGAACTGTTGAGAAGAAACAGTTTTAATTTGCAATGTGAGAAGTACATGACATTTTGGAGGGCCCAGGGGCAGAATGATATGGTTTAGATTTGTGTCCACCAAAATCTTATGTTTGAATTGCAATCCCCTATGTTGGAGGATGAGCCAAGTAGGAGGTGATTGGATAATGGGGGTGAACTTCCCCGTTGCCCTTCTTGTGATAATGAGTGAGTTCTCATGAAATCTGGTTGTTTAAAAGTATGTAGAACCTTTCCCTTCACACTCTTCCTCCTGTTCCGAGTGAATAGGATGTAGCTACTTCCCTTTTGCCTTATACCATGATTGTATGTTTCCTGAGGCCTCCCCAGTCATGATTCATGTAGAGCCTTCAAAACTGCCAATTAAAGCTCTTTTCTTTATAAATTACCCATTTTCAGGTAGTTCTTTATTCTGCCCTATTTTTCAAGGTCCTTCTCTTTACAATCTATTTTGTTAATTAATGGAGAAAATAATATTTTTATCCCTTAGACACAGAAAACAAGCCCTTACCAAATTGTTGATTGTTATTTAGATCACATTTATTAAATAGATTGTTGTACATGTATTATTTAATCTCTCCCAGACTGCTTTTGAGATTGATTTTTCTTTGAATTCTCCTTAAAGATTTAAGAGACAGTGAACAAAGTTTTAAATCAGTGGACACAATAAATTCTCCATTCTAGTTGACAAGTAATAAAAAATATCTTATGTCCCATAAATTCTGGTTTGAACACATTGACTTAACAATAACATCAACAGAAAAATCCAGAAAAGTAAATTAATATTATTTAGTCTATATCTTAAACAAACAGACAACATGTATTTTATTAATGTACACCTTCTCCTAGTTGCCCAGAATTGGAAAAAAATTCTTTTTGTAATCAAATAGAAAGAAAAATGTGTATTCTAGTGGAATTTCTAATGTATTTCACATATCTACGTAAAAACTTGTTATTCAAATCAAAAATTAAATGCGAATAGATGAGAGAAAAAATTAACTTATGTGTGTTTCTAATGGTTTACAGAGCGTGACCTATCGGGGAGAACACAGTTAAATTTTATTTCCACACTTTTCAGCACAATTTCCTCAGATCCCAAGAAAGTGATCTGCAGGGTGGAGAAGCAGATGGAAGGGAAAGACTGTGCCATGGAGCATGGTGGAGAGGTTTGGCCACACAGCAGAATCGACTATCCCTAGGGCCTTTTCTCCTAAACTTCATTTTCACTGGAAAGACAGCAAATCTGAACAGTGACTTTAGTCTAGGACACCTTAAGATGCTGAGATTCTATTAGCATTTTTATAGCTGCCCACTAGAAGTTTGCATAAATGTGACGTTAAGGGGTGTTGTAGTCAAATTTTCCCCCAATAAATCAGACATAACACTTTAATCCAGTACATTCCGTGTTTAACTAGGCCTATTTGAGATTGTAAAATTGCATTTTTACTTCTAGCTGAGAATCTGAATTGCATTGTTTTTTTTTGTTTCTAGTTTGAAAGACACCATTTTGTAAGGGCACAGCACATTTTAAATGTGCTTTCCTTTAACAAAATAAAGGCAGCATATATGTTGATAATCCCATAAAGTAACATAGGTACTGGTACGCATCTTCTTTTCCTTTTTAATGAGTGCTTAATTTGAAATGAGTAGATTAAATGGAATGTGTCTTTCAGACTGTGCAGTGCAGCTTAAAATACTTCCATTGATTGTCTTTGCTCTTCACCTTTTCAATCTTTGCTTCACTACTGGTGTTCTATAATAACTGACTTACAGAGACTGGGGAGTGGGGGTCTCAGAATATCTCAAAAATAAAGGGAAATGGCTAACTTCACTATCTACTCTTCTCTCAGTTTTGGTGGATGGGAGTCTGGCCTTGAACACACATTTTATTGTTCTAGTTGGTTTCTGTTTCGCCTTTCCTGATTGCTAATTTTTCCTTTCTCTTTGAATATTGTTACTTTAGGCTATGATTTATGGCTTTTCACACAGTTCTTTTTATCTTTAAAGAATCTCATGATCCAACAACTTTCTATCTTTACAATCTTGGCAAGGATCAGCCTGGAATAAGCAGTGTGAGCACTTGCGTGGCTATAGGTTATATGACCTTTGAGTCTATTTAAGAGACATAGAAGTTCAGCCAATAGATCATCCTGGATTAGGAATCAGAAATTTTCAGTTGAGCCTCTAAGCAATTCTTTTTTGTCAATGTCCTCCTTCATTCTAGTGTCTACCTTTATGCTCTTTAAAGATTATGACACACAAAATAACATTGAAATTTATTATTAGATATTGTTATATTCTGAAAGATTTTGTCCCTACCAAATTCATACGTTGATATCTTCACTTTGAACGTGGTATTAAGAGGTGGGACCTTTAGGAGGTGATGATTAGGTCATAAGGGCAGAACCTGTATAAATGAATTAGCGCTTTTATGAAAGAGGCTCAAGAGAAACCCATTTTCTGTTCTGACGGGTGAGGTTAGAGAAGGGAGCTATCGATAAGAAAGTGGGCACTCACCAGGCGCAAAAGCTGTTGGTGCCTTTATCTTAAACTTTCTGGCCTCTAGAACTGTGAGAAATAATTTTTTTTTGTGAGCCATCCAGTTTATGATATTTTATTACATAACCCTGAAAGAAAAAGACAGGTACGCATTTTCATAAGCAAAAATATCAGATATATTGTGGAATCTTAATATTCTAAACTTCAGTTTTATATTTACAATATAGATTAATGGTTTTATGTTTGTTTTAATTACCCATGTAACACATATATTTTGTAAAAATGTCAAATGTTATAATTAATCATATTATAATATAATTTTGAATGAGCTATACTGCATCAAAATATGATCTTACCATTACTTAATGACTCACATTTACAATAATTGATATTTTATAGTTTCTAAAACTTACCATTTTGTAAATGGTATTATATTAAACAGTATTAATATAATTATATATGAAAATATATCTGTATTATATATGCAAACTCACATATATAAAAGTATATATACTTGATTTCTAGATCAGGGATTTGAAAAGAAATTGATTTTTTGAAGATAATAAATTATTTGAGATAACTTAAATACCCTTTACAAAGACCAAGCAATTTATAGAATTACACTAATGTTGCAGATAATATCCATTTTTATATATTCGCAATACTAAGAAAAGTAATCATTATAAATAAAAATATCCTTAGAATTAAATCATTTATTTGAGTCATTTTATTTACTTCTGAGATTTGTTTGTCAAAATTTTACAGTGGAATATGCAGTCCCATATTATTTGAGGCAATATGAATCTCACTCAATTTTTCAATAAAGTACATATGAAGTCACAAAAATAGAAAAAAAATTAAAATCCATACTCCAGAAAAAACACTTTTCAAATATTTTTAAGAATCTAGTTAATAAACTATTAAATCCTTCAGAAAGAAATGAATTTTGAACAAAAATGATGCCCTCCTCCCCTTAAAACAGACAGATAATGACTTTCGAGAAGCTGGTAGTAAAGGCAGTGATTATTCCTGTAATGTTTGGGTATTCTGGGTAATGCAATAAATCAATAACCAGGGTGCATTTCTACAGTTCATAAAAAGTCATTTCTGAAGCAGAGATATATGTATACTCTTTCAAAAATGATCTCTATGCCATTTCCCACTTGCTGCTGGTATTCACAATATTTTGTTCTACAGCAATTCATACCTCAAAACTTCAGAGATAAACAACAGAAATTAGATGTGGATTGTTGGCATGTACCACACTTGTGAGAAGCAGTAGGAAGTGGATGACATTGTTTTTTAGAGCCTACCTTTATTTTAAACAAAAGAAACCAACACCAAAACCTTAGAACAGATATTGACAACATATTTATAACTTAAATTGTTTTACTCCCCGATATTTAGAAAGTATTACCAAGAAATTAAAGCACCTCAGCCAGTATATTCTCACCAGTTAAATTTTTGTTAGACAACAGAAACTAGGATATAAGATAAGAATAAAATTTAGCCTACATTTTTAACTCAGATGCTTTTATTGGCAGGGGAGACACAATGAGAGTTCCCGCAATTTTGGAAAAAGGATAATTTTTCCAAACAGTGCAAAGGATAATTCACTTATCTTTTTACTGGCAAAAGGTAGTCTACATAACTCTCACCACATATGAGAATAAGTTAAAATGTTTAAAAAATGTTTTTAAAAATAAATTACTGAGACATAGTAGAAGGTGCAAATTAAAAGGTAGGGAATAATTATGGAAATAATGTTCCAAATGAAACAAAAATAATGTTTAGGAAATATCTGCTTGTTATTCTTATTATCATGTAAAACATGTGATCTATGAATTATTATATAAGATGTTGAGAGAGACATTTAAAAAATAAAAACAGAAAAAAAGCCTCTCCCTTCTGGATTTGATTGTAAGAAGAGGTAAATACATCTTTTCCCCCGAAGTAAGTGTAAAACAGGATAAAATTCTCATAAACAATAATTTTAGGGCTCTGGAAATCAGACAAAATCAGACAACATATTGATAATTATTTATTTATTAAAAAAAAAACACTGACAATTTGAGTTAGAACTTCTATAGACTTCTTTCTAGCATTGTTCCCAGTCCCCACTACTCAGCTTATCTGGCAAGAATGGGCTTTGCCAGGGCAAGTTTGTGAAATCTAGAAGTTCTCCTTCTAGAAGATGCAGGTGTGTTTTGGTAAGTGAGATGGGAAAAAATAATGACCTAAAACTCCACAAATTTGATTTTAAAATATTAATGTAAAATTTAAAAATCTCAATGAATCCCCAAAACGACAACTACAAAGAGATACTAATTAGACACATCGTAGCCCAAGTATTGAAAACCAAAGACAGAAACAAAAGTCTTAAAAATAATGAGAAAAAAATCAGTACAGGAAAGTAAACATGATTAAATGACTTCTCAATGGAAAAAAACGGTGGCTGGAAGGAAACAGAATGATGTTTCATTTGCTGAAAACAAAACAAAAAAATCTTGTAACGAGTATACTGTAGCTGTCAAGAGTACCTTTCAAAACTAAAAACCAAGTTACCACATTCCCAGAAGAAAAATGAAGAAAGAGAACCACGAGAAAACACTGCTAGTATACCTGCACTACAGTAATAAAGAATGCCCTTCAGATCAAAGATATGGACACTAGACAATAACTTATACCTACAGCAGGAAATGAAGAGTGGTGGAAATTGTAAATAAGTAGGCTTAAAAATCTGCATTATTTATATTTTGTCTCTTCTTCTCTTAATTAATTTGAAAAAATAAGGTTGTGTAAAACAAAAATAGGATTATGGCAGTATATTTTAACCTTGGTGTTTCATATATAGCAATAATGACAGAAAAGATGAAGGAAGAATTGAAAGTATTTATATTAGAATAAAGTTCCGCTTTTTTATGGGATTTAAGTAAATATTAACATGAAGTAGATTATGATAAATTAAGAGGCATTTTCTAGTTACTAGAAAAACCCATAGGAAAATACTTTTAAAATGTAGTTTAAAACATCAACATAATTTTTAAAAAGTAAAATGGTAGATATAAATCTAACTATGTAAAGAATTACATTAAGTATAACTGGACTAGCCACTTTAATCAAAATGTAGAAAAGAGCAGAACTTATTTTTCCTATCTATCTGTACCTGCTGATTCACTATAGTTAATAAAACTGTATTATATATTTCAAGATGTCCAGGAGAGAGGATCTTAAAAGTTATCATCACAAAGAAATGATAAAAATGCAAGGTGACATACATGCTAACTACCCTAACTTGATTGTTATGTAATATATGCATGTACTGAAGCGTCACGCTGTACCCTATAAATAATATACAATTATATGTCAATTATAAACCACAATAATTAAAAAATGTACAGAAAATCATCAGACTGGGTGAAAGAGTTAGATCCAACTATATGCTGACTATAAAGTACACATTATAGAATCAAAAGCATGAGAAGGTAGAAAGCATTAGCATGAAAAAAATACCGTGCAAACAATAACCATGCAAAAACATTGATGGTAATATTAGCTAAAATCTATTGTTAAGCTTCCTGGTGAATTTTTTACCTCTTTAATTGGACATTTCACTGTAAAAGTTCCATTTGGTTCTTCTTAAAATGTCTCTCTTTTCATTAATACTTTCTGTTTGAGAAGTCATATAGTCATACTTCAATTTTTAAACATAGTTTATTTTGGTTCTTCCACTATATTTATAAAAAGTGCTTTGAAATATTTCACTCCTAAGTCCTGTTTTGAAACTTGCTCAATGTATGGATTTAGTAAACCTCAGTTTCCTTTGTGATAAAATAGAGAGAAAATAGGCTTTTTATTACAGGGTTGCCATCATAATTAAATGAGTTAACAAATATAAAATGTTTGGCATGTAATATCTTAATAAAATACTGACTATTAACTATCATTTCTTATCACTAACACCCACACACTTGTCACAGGTATTTGTCAATAACATTGCATGACATTCCTTATTACTCTTAAAAGTCTTTAAATTGTCAAGAGAAGTCTTAAGATGGGTGAAAAAAACCGCAGTCCTGCTTCTTCTCACACAACTTTCAACATGTGTGATTTCTCCCCTCTACTTACTGAAAAAAGGCACATTGACAAAATTACTGTTCAAAAACCTTTTATACCAAGCATTGAAAAGAGAAATTACTGAGTAGGAAGCCTGTTATTATCTCTACTAAGAAAGCCACTTGAAATTTCTCTAGCTGAAGTTTTATTGCCTAATGTCAGCTTTAAAAAAGTAGATGAAGAATTCTAATTTATTGGCAATGTAACCCAATTAAGATATAACACCAATAATTAAGAAAGATGATTGTAATTTGAAAATTTCCCTGCCTGAATTACAAATAACTTCCTGAAATGTGTCATTTCATTTGCAATATGTAACTTAGTGAAAAGAGACTGCTTTTAAACCTTCAATGCTCTACATGAAATAGAAAGCATTAACAAATAGGAGAGACCCAGAGAAATAGTGAGATCACCAAAAGGAAATTTATGAGATAAGATAATGAGTTTTGATGTTTCATCCAGGTTGGTGTCTATTTACAAGAGACTCTGAAGAAAGGGTATGGTATTAAAGCTTATGAAGGTCTTTCTTGAGGGTCATATGACTCTCATATCTGAGAGGACATAGGAGGCCCTGTTTCATTTTAAAAAAGACATTTCATTTCTGAAAGGAATGACCATTTTGATATTCTTCCATTCAAACTAAAACTCTAAGAGGTTGTATGATAAAGAAAAGAAAAAAATAGTACAGGCATGGTGGCACACACCTGTAATTCCAGCACTCGGGAGGCCAAGGAGAGTAGATCGTCTGAGGTTGGGAGTTCAAGACCAGCCTGGCTAACATGGTGAAAGCCTGTCTCTACTAAAAATACAAAAATTAGCTAGGCACGGTGGCAGGCACCTATAATCCTAGCTCCTCAGAAGTCTGAGGCAGAAGAATTGCTTGAACTCAGGAGGAGAAAGTTGCAATGAGCTGAGATCATGCCATTGCACTCCAGCCTGGTCAACAGAGACTCCACCTAAAAAAAAAAAAGGAAAAAATCAAGATGTGCCTTGCTTTTTATTTCTAATATGACCAATGCCATAATATTACATTATCACTTCATCTTTCCACAAAATATGCAAAGGAGGCTGTTTTAGAGAAAGTTTACGTATATATACATATATTTTGCTGCTGTTGTTTTATAAATACAACATTGAGCCCCTAAATTAATTTTTTTTTTGAGAAAGAGTTTTGTTCTTGTTGCACAGGCTGGAGTGCAATGGTGCAATCTTTGCTCACTGCAACCTCTGTCTTATGGGTTCAAGTGATTCTCCTGACTTAGGCTCTGGAGTAGCTGGGATTACAGGTGCCCGCCACTATGCCCAGCTAATTTTTGTATTTTTAGTAGAGACAGGGTTTCATCATGTTGTCCAGGCCAGTCTCAAACTCCTAACCTTGTGATCTGCCCACCTCAGCCTCCCAAAGTGCTGGGATTACAGACATGAGCCACTCACTTCACCTGGATGAAACATTTTTAACATAGCACTTTAGGGTTAAGGAGACAGTACTGATAGGGAGGAAAATGGGGTGAACACAGAGGGTTTTTAGGGCAGGGAAACTTTTGTATGATACTACAATAGTGAATACATGTAATTTTACATTTATCAAAACCCGCAGAATGCACAACATAAAGAGTAAAGCCTAATGTAAACTTGGGGTGATAATGGTGTGTCAGTGTAGACTCACCATTCTAATGGAGAATGTTGACAATGGGAGAGGCTGTGGATGTCTGTGTAGGGGATATATGGGAACTCCCTAAACTTACCTTTCACTTCTGTAAACCTAAAACTTCTCTAAAAAAATGAATCTAAATGTGAAGTCAGATTCCAATAAAGTCTGGCTCAGAATTTCTCTACAGCAGAAAAATTGTTGATATAAAAACTAAGAAGAAAACATAAAGAAAAATAAAAATTGACACAACAAAACTTGACTGAAGAAAACCTGTTTTAAAGAATTCACATTCTTCTAATTTATATCTACATTATTACTGACAACATTAAAACCGCATGCTAATAAGGACGAGGAGCAAAAAATACAAGAGAAGATATTAAATAATTGACACAGTTAAGTATACTGAACTTGAAGTCTGAAGTGCTATTTCTTTGCTATGAATATACTGTCTTTAGGCAAGACTCTTTCCTTCTCTGGGATTCAATTTTCTTATCTTCAAAACAAGGGAATTGAAAGCTTTAACCAAATTAGTGTTTCTTCCAAGGTTTCACTAAAAGAGTAAATATCATGAGGCTCAGAGGGAGGCAGCCTGAAGCAGTCATCGCAAGTTCAGATTTTATTGAAGTCACGAGTTTTGTCTTAGAAATTTCTGCTCTGGCATGTAAATCATATCTCAATAAAATTGTTTAAAAATATCCCTGGTAGCATCAATCAGAAGGTTGATTTTTACTCTGCTTGGCAATTTAAAGTAGGTTATTAAATGCTCAGTGCCTTCGTTTCTCCATTAGTAAAATGGTGATAAGTAGTAGTATCTACCTCATGAGGTGATTTTATAATTCATAGTATTAAAAACAATAGTCATTATTATTGATTATTATTACTACAATGTTAGGGTATCATTTCTCAGCTATTTCTATGGATTGTCTTCTTTTATCCTGATGTCAAAATTCCTCCACAAAAGTGCTTACAACTCCTGTTTTTTCAAACAATATTTAATAAAATTCTAAAATTAATTTTTGATGACTATTGTGTGTGTGTTTGGATTTTTTACATATAATATACACACATGATTTGGACATAGTCATCACATTTTTACTTCTAGAATCGCATTTTTGAGTTAGAAGCAAAGATAAATTTACTTTTGAAATTAAAATACTAATAATTTTTGAACTTCAGGAAAGAGCAACCAGTATGGTGTTAAGGATGTAGATGAAAACCAATTTGAATTTTAAAACCTGATATTTCCTAACTTACATATCAGTTTTCCAAAATGTTATATTGTACTACAAAACATTAAATATCTAAGATTAATTTTTCTAAGTTTCATTGATATGTGTATTTAACAAATTAAATAACAATAGCATATTTACTATTTACTAATAGGATTATTATACATAATATTAAAATGGTGGAAACAGTAATAAGTTACACGATCATTTTAAAAACTAATTTTGCTGTAACTAAGAAATAAAATGCTGCCTGGTGCAGTGGTTCATGCCAGTAATCCCAGGAGGGTGGATGACTTAAGGCCAGGAGTTTCAGATCAACCTGGCCAACATGATGAAACCTCATCTCTACTAAAAAAAAAAAAAAGAAAGAAAGAAATTATCCAGACATGGCGGTGTGTGCTTGTAAATCCTAGCTATTCAGGAGGCTGAGAAATGAGAATTGTTTGAACCTGGGAGGTGGAGGTCGCGGTGAGTGGAGACTGCCAATTCACTCCAGCCTGGGCAACAGAATGAGACTCTGTCTCAAAAAACAAACAAACAAACAAACAAACAAACAAAGTGCCTAGCTTGGTTTCATATTTCAGGTAAATGGGAAAAAGAGATAGTTATATACATATTTAAATTGTTTATTTTTAATGAGTCTGTTATCATTGTATACTATCCCTATCAATCTCTATTACTCAATTTTATCTGAGGACTTCCACTTAAGTTTAAATCAGAATATCATGAAAATATAATACATTAGAAGTCGCAGAGACAGAAAACAAAACAGATAAGTCTTATGATATCCCAGGTTTAACAGCTAGAGAGTTTGCAGGCCACAGTGTGTGGTGGGAAAATTCAGGCAAAGCCAGGTGATCTTCAAAAGTTAAAAAGATGGAGCTGAGAGATTGGATGCCAAAGCTAGCTACCAGTTATATTTTTTAGGGCATAGTACAAAATGGGAGAAATAAGCTCAGAACAAGAACACTGAATGTGTGCAAAGAGATTCTCCCAGTTTTCCAGAAGATCACCACACAACCATTAAACACATGAGAGAAAACCATCTATAAAGCTTACATAGGGCTCATCTAAACCTGGTAGGCATATAAAAATCAAAAAAATAGGAAGAAATCCAGCCAATAGCAATAGACCTGGAAATGGCACATGATATAATTAATAGCAGAGAAGATGGTGAACGAGTTATTGTAACAATGTTTATGTGTACAAGATGTTAAACATGAGCATGTTAAGTAGAGACATGAAAATATAAAGCAAGCACTAATAAAAAATCTGAAGATAAAAAAATTTATGACTATAATTTAAAATACAAAGAGTATTATTAGCAGTATGTTAGAGAATGGAAAATATTAGTGAACCTGAAGATATAACATTAGTATTTAGCCAAAATTAAACACAGAAAAAAATAGACAAAAAAATGAAAAAGATCAGTGCTCTGTGAAAAATTTCATGTGGCCTAATGTTATGTCATTGTAGACCTCTGTGTAGAGGAAGAAATAATGACAGAAAAGCATGCAAATTTAGTAAAATTTATAAATGCACAAAGAGTTAATATAACTGAAAAGTAGCACCAAAAATACCAACCACAATACGTACAAAACAAGTAACACCAAAGCCTATTATAGTCAAATGGCAAAAAAAAAAGTGATAGGGAGAATCTTTAAAAGTAGACAAATCAAAAAAGGTACACTATGTACAATAAATAAAAGTAGTTGTGACAGCAGAGCTCTTATCAGAAACCATGAAAACTAGGAGACAAGGAAAAATATCTTAAAGATACTGAAAGAAAAAAATCCTAGACTTCCATACCCACTTAAAGTAAAAGTTTTTAGTGAAATACAAAAACTTAAGTACTTTTTACAGCCAGGTCCCATACTACAAGAAATATTGACAGAATCCTTCAGTCCGTAAGAAAATAATATAAAATGAAAATATGGATCTATACTGGTAAATATGTAGGAAAAATATACAAGACCAATTTTACTTAGATTCTAAATTTATTGATAAGGTAATTCTACTCCTTAATGTGTGCTTTGCATAGTGACTTCCTTTCCAAGGATACAGTATGTGTGTGTTGAGAGCAGTAGGAGTGTAGAGAGAAAAGTACAGTGGAGAAACCTGACAAGCCTTACTTCAGCCTAGCAATCAAGTTCAACATGTGCAGTCATAAACTATGTTGCTTATGATGGAAACAGCATTTTATATCTTTAGCCCTCCTTTCGATAGCCAGTAACTCTAGTATAATCATGGGAAAAAAATCAGACAAATTCCAATAAAAAAATAAAAATTCCCTGCAATATAGCTGTTGAGTACTCCTCAGAACTGTCAAGGTCATCAAAAACAAGAAAGTCTGACAGACTACTACAGCCATTTATAAACATTACAAGTAAATATAGTGTGGTACCCTGGAAGGGATGCCAACACACACACAAAAGGCCATCCAGTAAAAACCAATAAAATATAAATAAAGTATTGACCTTAGTTAATGATAATTAGCTGCCAATATTGGTTCCTTACTTGTAATAAATCTACCATATTAATTCAAAATGTTAATAATAAGAGAAGTTGCATGCATGGGTTTTAGAGAGGTATGAGAATTTTCTTTACTATCTGCTCATTCTTTCTTTAAATTTTAAACCATCATAAAAATAAAGTCTTCACATAAAAATGTAAGGGACTGTTTAAAGCAATAACCAATAATGTGAGGTTAATATGTGAAAGTAAAATGTAAACCACAGAACAAAAACCAAGAAGTAAAACATGCAAGAAGTATAATATCATAAAGTTTTATGTTTATTGGTAATATGGCTTAATATTTCTTGGAAATAGACTGAGAAAATGTAAAGTTATAGATAATAATAAATAAAGTAACCACTAGAAAATATTGTAAAGAAGTACAGACAATAATTCAAAAAAATAGACAAAATTGAATAATAAAATTTACTCATATTCAAAGGAGAGCAGAAAAGAAAAGAAAAAGTAGAAAACAATTAGAAAAAAATAGAAACAATTAGAAAAAAAATAGAAACAATTAGAAAAAAAGAAAAAATAGAAAAAGTAACACTGGAATTTAAAACATAAAACTATTAATAATCACATCAAATGTAAATGCTCTTAACATCCCAATTAAAAGTTAGAGATGATTAGCATATATAAAAAAGGAAAACCCAACATGGAGCCTAAAGAACATTAAAAATAGACACATATTGCTTATATGCAAAAGGATGAAAAATGTAACTTTTCAAACTAGTCAAAGAGACCTGGGACAGCAATAATAACATCAGACAAAGCCCATTTCTGAGCAAAGAATATTACCAAGATAAAGAGTGTCACTTTGTAATCATAAAAGGGTTATTTCATCAAAAATATACTGTAATTATAAAGTTTAATGCACCAAGTAACAGGATCAAAATCAGTGTAGTAGAAATTGCTAGAACATTAAGGACAAACGTGTTTACTATTATCCAGATATTTTATATCCCTTTTGCAAAAACAAGCATGTTTACTGCCCATCAGAAGAAATGCAAGTTTTCAATGATCACAGGTTTTCCCTATAATGCAACTTACGTGCAGGCACCATTCTGTTGGAAGCAGGTCAAAAAGAAATAACACAATATGTCAATTTTATGTCCCCTTTATCTAACCCAGCAGTGTCATATCTATTTCCAGGCCTATGAAAAATGTCAACATGGTAACATGTTAGCTTGCAAGTAAAGTAAAATCTCAGACACTTCATAGATTTTTTAAAATGTATGTACCACATGTAGAATATTACTTTGAAGAATATATATAATGTAGAATGACTAAATCTTGCAAATTAACATATGCATTACCTGACATAGTTATCATTTTGTGAGAACCCTTAATATCTATTCTCCTAGCATTATTATTCCAGGATACAATATATTGCAAACTATTATCAACATGTTGAACAATAGACCTCATAAATCTATCCCTCCCTTCTAACTAAAATCTTATATCCTTTGACTAACATATTCCTAATCTCCCGAAATACCCAGCCTCTGGTTACTAACATTAATTTCTGCTTTTATGAGATCAACTATTTTCGATTCCATATATGAGTGATATGTGGTATTTGTCTTTCTGTGCCTGTTCATTCAACATAACATCCTCCAGGTTCATCTATATTGTCACACATGACAGGGTTTTCTTTATTTTTATGGCTAAATAGTATTCATTTATGTATATATACCACATTTTTTATCCATTGATGAACATGTGAGATTTTTTTCTTTTATCAGTTAAGTCAGATACACTAATTTCCCCTCTGCTTCTTGCCAAAATCATATTGATGATATGCAGGTATCCCAGCTCTTAGTGATTTATACCCAACAGTTTATAATCTGGATTTTGTGAGGATACTCTCTCACCTAGGGCCTTAGTGTATTCTAGCTGTTATAATGAACTACTGTAGACTAGGTGGCTTTTAAACAACATAAACTTATTTTGCATAGCTCTGGAGGTTGGGAAGTCCAATATCAAGGTGTAGATGGATTCCATGTATAGTTAGGGCTCCAATCCTGAATCACAGTCAGTGGTATTCTTGCTATAGTCTGTGACGGAGCTCTTTCGGGCCTCTCTTGTAAGGGGCACTATACCCCTTAATGTGGGCTTTACCCACATAACCAAATCACCTCTCGAAAGTCCAACCTCCAAATATCCTCAGATTGGACTTCAATATATGAATTTTGGAAAAGCACAAACATTCAGATCATAGAATCTAATTTTTATCTAAATGTGTGTGTATTTGTGTGTTTCTTTATGTGTATGTTTTGCTACCTAGATAATCTGCATGACTTGCAAAGAAATTGATATGGGGAAATATTCTTATGAGGTGTTTGGAGGACAAAGTCAGAAATAGAAAATGAGGAGCAAAGAAAATAGCTACCTATTTTGAAGTCTAAATTATATGGCTTGTGGGACCAGAACTGCTTTCTATTTGGGAGAACGTCAAGGAAGTACGTTGCTGCGGGGAGGGGAAGAAGAAGAAGTTTCTTCACAAAAATGAAATATCCTTGACATTCAGATCCTTGATTTATAAAGGAATTTGCTAATGTCTTTCTGAGAGTTCCTATTATAATAGCACACTATACTTGAAAACAGGGGAGATTAGGAATGGAGTGAAAGCCTGGAACATACACTGTGATGTTTAGATTTATATTAATTCATGATTCTCTTGAATTCAATTGTCCCTCACTATACACAGGGGATTTTTTTTTTCCAGGATCCCTGTGTTTGCCAAAACCTATTTATGTAGAGTCTGTCTCCTAAAAGAAACAACCTGTTTTAAGTGGAAAAAGATAAGAGGTGTGCAAGACCATTCACAA
This sequence comes from Leontopithecus rosalia, assembly GCA_028533165.1. NCBI lineage: Eukaryota > Metazoa > Chordata > Mammalia > Primates > Cebidae > Leontopithecus > Leontopithecus rosalia. Next base: position 91,774,728 of record CM052657.1, on the reverse strand, counting down.
GACTTTAGAGAAGTTTGGGCAAGACAGGTAAGAGCTTCAGTTTACATGGGTGGGGAGAGATGGAAACAAGTGCACAAATTTGAAAGCTGTCAAAGGGGTAAAACTAACAGAACTCAGTGCTGGGTGGGATATGGGAGAAAGGGAAAGGAAATTTTTGGAAAGAGTGAACTCCCGTAAGTTGAGTCTGCTTATCTGCAAGTCCTGCAGTCAGCCCTACAGAATCCACGTATATAAAAATTGACCCTCTGTGTAAGCAGATTATATTCTATGAACACCGAATAACACATTTGGTTGAAAAACCCCCACATTTAAGTGGACCCAAGAAGTTTAAACCTGTGTCATTCAAGGGTCAACTATAATTGAATAACTTGTGATGACTAAGATCAATGAATATAAAAGGCATTATGGACTTATTTCTGAATTTTGAAACATAAGCCTAAACCAGAATTAAATTTTAGAATGATATAAAAGTTATTTTAAGATGGATTTAATCAGTCAGCAGAAACTGCTCATTTAGATTATGGTTTTATTGAGCTATCACTCAATAGCATGTAAGCTACATAAAGGAATTAAAATTACTGTTAGTAAACAGCATATATTATTTAGAGCTTAATGTTTCCTCAAACCGAGATTTGGTTTAGAGCTTAGATACATAAAGCCCCTCTCTAAAGATTAACTATTTTCTCAGCAACAAAGAAAGACTTTATGTATTAACAACAAAGAAAGACTTTATGTATTAAAAGAGTGATTATTGAAGATCTTTTCCCACATACCTATGGGAAAGACAGCTGTGTGGCTATCATTTCTTGGCTTGGATCCGAGTTTGTGTGTGGGTACATGCTTGTCTTGCTGTTGTTGTCAATACTGTTGTTTCTTCGTCTCTTCTTTGATTCTAAGAAGAACAGAAAATACACCCATGTGCCAGTGCTTTGTGTCCATAACAGATTTATTGGTGTCCATTTATCATCACATTGCAACTCTGTGCTGGTAGCACAAGATAAATGGAGCTATTCAGTCTTTTTCTTTTCCTTAGTTGCTTGTCAGCTTCTCAGAGTGGAGGGAATAATGGTGGCAAAATTAAACAATAGAAACACAATATAGAAGGTCCTTCCAGGTGAAGTTCAAGTTGCAATAACTTTATTATCAGGGACTTTTTCCCATATTCTGTTCGGAGGGAACTGTAAATCGAAGTCAAATAGCTAATTGTAAATCTAGACAGCACAACACAGAGCTGGATGAACCTTGGATGCTTGTGCCACAGATTGGAATAAATCTAAGGTATTTTTTGTTTTTACTCTCCTGAAGTGACTGGAGTATGCAAAATTGAGAAATTTTTTATTTGTAGGAAGAGTTTCCACCCTTAATAACATTTTTGTCTAACATTATATTGAGTGTTCATTAAAAAATTATTATACTGAGAGGTCCCCCATTTGTTTTAGAAATCCTGGATACTTAGGGAAAAGGTCTTTGGAAAGAGTAAACTCTGATGAGTTGAGTCCACTTATCTGCAACTGAAGAAATGTTAGTGACTTTAGTTATTGCCAGTTTTAAGAAAAACAGACACTGGACATAGATGTACATTAAATACTTCTCAGATTTAACTTGAGACAATCAGGTCACAAAATCAGTTAATATAATCATAAGCATGAAGTTAAATAAAAGTAAATTAAATTTCTTATATTATAGGTTTATTTTTCATTTTATCTATCATTGTCCTGTATCAAAACTTTTTCTTATCTCCCCCCAAAAAATCATTAAAAAATGAAATTTTGGGGAAAGTTTTTATCAGACTAGTAACTTCATATAAATATCAGAAACACTGAAGCTGTTAGTGGAAAGTTACATGTTTATTTCCCTTTCTTCCTTTGTCTTGCCTAGATTTACTTATGAGATAGGCCAAGGCTATGATATTTTTTTGACAAGATTTAAATAGAGGACATATTGCTTCATTGAACATAATTTTACCATGTCTTATACCAGGAATCAACCTAGAAAATACTTTCTTAACTATCATAAAGTGAATTTCTGTTTTGTATTTATGTGTTAGACAACAAGTGGCACCAGGTTATATAAGTATCCCCTCATTTTTGCAGCATAAGAGTACCAAAAAATTTTTTGCTGGTAAATAAAGTTAAAATGTTTTTTAGGTAAATTGAGCACTTTCTCAACAATTACACTGGGTACATACTATGTCTTAGGGACTCTTCTAACTGCTGGGAGTGTAGAATAAACATAAAAGAAAAAAATTCATGTCTGCACAAAGCTTAGTTTTGAAAATATGAATTCTAGGATAGAACTGAGTCTTATAGATTAAATCTGATGTTGCTATGTAATAGAAATAACTTTGTATTTCTGGTACTATCTCATGCATATATTGCTAGTATAGATGGGTTATAATTTATTGAATCATTCAGATATTGAACTTATATGTATGTTAGCAGCATGCAGCAGTCTGTGAGAATATAAGAATGAACAAGATTGAAACATCTGCCCAAACTTATTTAATTATTTACTTAATATTTGTTCATTTTTCTCATGTTGATTTTGCATCAGTAAATTTCTAAAATGAACATGACATAATGTGTTCAAAGCCCTTTTCCCTTAATAGTTTAGTATCTAATTTACTACATATTCCATTGTTTTATAACATCTAATGAGTCTATGGAGAAGTTTGAAAATAATTTAATTATTTCTGATTTTAGGTATTTTTTTAATTCTGCACATTTTAGTATGTTAGAAAAGGTAATATTCTATGAGTATCTCACAATTTTGCACACACTGAATGTTCTCTTTTTCAGACTCTTTTCAAAAACCTATATATGGAGAACAGTCTTAGAAGACAGATATGGAGCAAAAAGTTGGCATGTTTACTGCTCATCATAAGAAATGCAAGTTTTCATTGATCATGGGTTTTCCTTATAATGCAACGCACAATGTGCAGTACTCATCCTGGGCCGATTACAGAAGATTTGCACTGAGTAAACAATTAAAATCTGAAAAGTTGAGAGAATGGTGGAGGGTGCCCTAAGGGTCATAAGGGGTTCTTAACTTAGAATAAAGGTTCAGTAAGTAAAATAAATTAAATTTAAGCAGAAACCTGCTGAATCAGTTACAGGCATCCTGATGAGGGAAGAAGAGTGTCCAAAGGCATTGGGGTGAGATGTGCTTCGTATAGAAGAGTAAAGAAAAAAATTATTGAAGGTATGAAACTTTCCAATGATAATGAAACAATGTGTGTTTGAGGTGATGGATATACTAAATACTCTGATTTGACCTTTATACATTCTATGCATGTATGAAAATGTTACATGTACCTCATACATATGTACAAATGGTGTGCATCAATTTAAAATTAAAATAAATTTTAAAAGTATAAATCAATGTATAACTATTTTTGGTTGTGTAACTAGATTGTTCTCACTTTAACACTTAATCCTATCCTCATGGATATGAACTGCCAGACATCTATGATATCTAAGGAAAGCTGATGTAATGAAAGCCCCGAGATAAAAATATCTAGTAATTTGTCATGGTGAAAATATTTAAAATAGAATAACTTTAAAAATTTTTTTTTAACAAATTAGAAGGTATACTAGAAACTTAGCAGGCTATTTCTTTTTCTTTCTCTTCTTCTTCTTCCTTCTCTTCCTCTTCCTCTCCTTCTCCTTCTTCCTTCTTCCTCTTTCCTTCTTCCTTCTTCCTTCTTCCTTCCTTCCTTCCTCCTCCTCCTCCTCCTCCTTCTTCTTCTTCTTTGAGAAGGGTCTTGAGACAGGGTCTTGCTCTGTCACCTAAGCTGGAATGCAATTGCGTTATCAGTCAGCAGGCTATTTAAATCTGTAAAATAACACACACACACACAAAATCAGGAAACAAGAAAAATTTTATGACAAATGTAAGTTTAAACTTTTGTAGCTTAAACTTTTAAAATCCTTTATTTCAAAGCAAAAGAAAACCCACAAAAATTAATGTATAGTGCTTAATACCAATGTAGTGAGCTGAAAGAAAATGTAAAATTTTCTCTCACAAAGACGTAATATTATGGAGGGAAGTCCAAGTAATCCATCTGACCATCTGTATCATATGAATTAAAAAACAAAGGAATTTTTAAAATTAAGGAACAAATCACTAAACACATAATAGAAAATAACTTTCCCTGAACTGGAGACTCCCTATTATATTAAATATGACTACTAAATGCTAAGAAACATGAACAAAAATTAAGCCATACTTTCTGATTGAGCTTAAAAATGCTAAAAACAATGCAAAAAATTCTAAACATTTCCAAAGAAATAAAAAGGTCCCTACTGGAAACAAACAGGCAACAAATATGATTTCTTATCATGTCAAGTTCAACTGGATTAATGTTACATATGAATCAAATAAGGCCTAGAGTCTCAACAACTTCTATTGTCCAATTTGACAAGTACTGGGGTTTTCACATTGAAAATCTCTTTAATGTTTATTGCTTATTTCAGACAACTCAGTAATACCACCACCAAATACCACATTGGATTATATTGGTGACTCCAGAAAAAGAAAAACTCCATTCACGGATGGATTTAGTAAAATAAATCCTAAGCATTCAAAAAAGAGTTTCTGGGTTTCTAAAAACTCCTTCTTACTTAGCATACACACTGTGTTTAAACAAATTTTACTTTATTCAAATAATTATTAATTCAGCAAGCAAAGATATCTAGGTTATTATTGCAAAAAAGGAAGTATAACTTTTGTCTTTGTTCACAAATAGTTATCATTATGCCAAATAAGGAAAGCCCTCAGAGAATAGATTGTATCTTAGTGCAAAATGGATTATTGTTTAGTTCTAAGATAGTGCACATATTGCTAATTGCTAATGCAGGTTTTTAAAATTTATTTAGAATAACACCATGTGTTATTTTAGACAACAAGTTATAATTGTTCTGAATTAGTGTAACATTACCCAAACAGCTAGAAAGACAAAGAGCTCTTTTATGCATTAAAACAGTTGTAAGAATGTATTTCAACTAAATATATATCCCTAAAGGAGAATTGGCAAGAAGCAGACGATTTATATTTTAATTCTTGCTGTGTTGCTAAACATATCTTATACCTCAGCTAGCCTCCATTTGCCTCTTTTTCTGACATAATAAAGAGGAATAATGGCAAAATTATGTATTTGACAAAATTTCTAGAAAGTTTATGGAACTGATTTCATTATGTTCTTCATATTAAAAAGAACAGGAATATTTTTCAAGCTACTTTAAAAGCAAGGGTTAGAGGAATATTATCCTGAGGATTCCCAAAGACAGTAGCCGATGTCATCCTGAATTGAGGTAGACGTAAACAGGAAATTTTTCCATTCTGTCTTCTTCTTTACATGGCCTTTCTCCAATGGCATTTCTGTTTCTCTTTGAATGTGCATTTCCTCTTTCCCTTCCAATAAATTTCATCATTTATTTCTCACAACTCTACCTTATACATTTTCTTTATGTCCTTACTTTTTTTTGACTTGTTTTCCTGACTTTTAATTTCAATTTCTACCTATTGCTTCAAGTTTCCCAATTTCTATTTACAAGTAACTTGGTGTATTATAAAGGGTCTTCCTTCATATAAGACATCCTCACTCCAGTTAAATGGGATAATGTGGCACAAAACATCATCAGGTACATCTATGAAATGGACCAAAAGATATTAGAGGCTAGGAAGGGTAGGAGGAAGTGGGGGTGGGGCGGGGCATACAGGGAAGAATTTGTTGAAGGATGCAATATTACAGATATATAGGATTAGTAAGTTCTGGTGTTCTATAACACTGTAGAATGACTATGGCTAACAAAAATATATAGCTCCAAATAGCAAGAAGGAGGATATTGAATTTTCCTAACATACAAAAAAGATAAATGTTTGAGATGATGGATATGTTAATAACACTGTTCTAATTACAATACATTATATGTATCACAACATAACTATGTACAATGATTATGTCAATTAAAAATGAAAACTAAAAATAAAAGTAAGAAAAGCACCAAATAGAACAACAACAACAACAAGAAACCCAGAACCAATAGCAACAAACATGTTCATGTAGGCAGCATAGCACAAGGTAAGAGCAACGTGATGGGCAGATACTTACTGAAAACCAATAAAGTATTGTACCATAGAAGAGACTGTCATATTGATTAGGACTGACATTCTTACGAGAAAAACAGGAAGGCATTTTGAAGTTTTTGAACAATGACAATAAGCTTTCTGAATGCCACAAACAGTTTTATGCTTATTTAGTTATGCTCATTTATTTGACACGTCTTTTTTGCCTCAGCTCTCACTGCCTAGCACATTGCATGGCACACAGTGTATGCTGAGTAAATATTTGAATAAATACTTTTTAAATAACAAGCATGGTTCCCTTGTGTTATTTTTAAAGAATGACATTTTGAAACTACATTTGTTTCCATATCTAGTCAGTAAAAATAATGGTAAAAACCTGAGAAAGAAACTAAGAAAACATTTTATGCAATTGTTTAATTTTTTCTTCCATAATTCCCCAATCTGCAGAACCTAGGAAATATGCCAATTAACCTAGACACTATTTTGTAAGTGTTTTTACTTATTTTATATAAATATGTTTTTGGTATCACAAACCTAAACAAAAGAAGAAGAAGGAGGAGGAGGAAGAGGAAGAGAAGACATACTTCTCCTTTGAAGCAACCCATCCTCACAGAGGACAAATCACATAAAGATTCCCTACAATCATTAGGGGGCTTTCTGGACCTCAGTTTTCCTAAGTTTTTGTCTCCTGCATGACCTATTTCACAACTCAAAGAGACGTTTCTATTAATGCTACCTTTTTTCTCTAAGATATGATGATGTAAATTTACAACCTTTGCTTCTTCCTGTGAGTTTATATTCTTAAGTAGCAGTCTGTTTCTGAAAATACATTTTGTTGTTTCTAGAGGAATTTTCACAAGATAGATACTCGAAGCTGCTTAATAAAAATACCTTAAAAAGGCCGGGCTAAGTGGCTCATGCCTGTAATCCCAGCACTTTGGGAGGCTGAGGCGGGTGGATCACGAAATCAAGAGATAGAGACCATCCTGGCCAATATGGTGAAACCTCATCTCTACTAAAAATACAAAATTAGCCAGGCTTGGTGGCATGTGTCTGTAATCCCAGCTACTCTGGTGGCTGAGGCAGGAGAATAGTTCGAACACAGGAGATGGAGGTTGCAGTGAGCCAAGATTGTGCTACTGCACTCCAGCATGGGTGACAGAGCGAGACTCCATGTCAAAAAAAAAAAAAGAACTAAATACACGAAGCTCTATTAGGCATCACTGGCTAAAAATCACTTGTGTCATATGGGACTTTATTTACATGCCAACATCATCAATATTTTAAAGCCTTTTTACGAGTTGGTTCTGACAACCCCAACTAGAATATCAATGTCATAATAAGTCAAAATCATCTTAATACATGCCATTGCTCTTAAGATCATCACACATGATTTACTTTCTTAGAAACAGAATGATTTTTCACATGTATCTGAGATTTGTAACATTAAAGATTGTGCAAAATTTAATAAAATCTAGGCTAAAGCCATTAATGAGTTTGAAAACCTATTTATTTACTATTTAAGTATTCCAAAATTTGCTACTTTTAAAAAATAGAAATAAAAAGAAATTAAACTTCAGGTCTATCTAAAATGGGCTCAATATATTGTCTGAGGAAAACATAAATTAAAAGGATACTTTAAATTTGGTTAAAATAATTCATAAACTGTGTTATTACCTAACAGGATTTGCTAGAACAATTGTAGTAAGAACTTTATTTTATACCTCATTTTGAAAACTGGGTGTGCTGATCATCTGGTTGAAAAGTATAGAATTTACTCTATCTTCAATACCAGGAACAGATTCATTAAAGAGCATCAGAAGGTTCCCAGAATTGTTGGCAAGGTGGAGCCTGCAGGAAAACACTCAAGCTTGGTGAGAACTAACCAGTAAGTGAACTCGGCTGAGGACCTCAGAACCAAGTTGCCTCCATCACTGTCTCTGATGCATTTTCCATCGATAGCTCATTTTCAAATCAATGTCTTGTATGAATGCATGTGTTTAGCAGAACTTAGATTACTTTAATTGCAAGGCAAGCTGAATGCTATTTGTATTTCTTTAATGTTATATTATTATTTTGTATTTTACCTTAAGATTGTAAGATTCATAAAATCAAAAACCTCCGAGATTGTATGATTGTAGTAAAGGGATTTTGATTAGCCAAGAATCACAGGTGCCCAATGGAGCAGGTATTGCAACTTCCATTCCTTATATAAAATAAACAGATTCACAGGTTAAGTAATTTGAGTTAGGTTAAGTAATTTAAGTAATTTAAATTGCTCCTAGCTTTCTGGTGAAATAATCATTTTGTTTGGCTAACATTTTTCACTTATCATGTCACTGCCCATTTAAGAATCCCAATAAAAATAAATTAATGAAATCTGAAGTCAGTTTGGTATTCATTTACCTTTAAACAAAATATTTTTCTGCATTACGGAATTGATTGGTATTTTCAAAATCTGAACAAATGGACAGATAACACTCAATATAAGGTAGAAAAAGAACATAAAGTAATGTATAGATTAAGAGCAGAGATTTAATAATAAGATTGAGATTTAATAATAACATTTAATAATAACATTTTGAGATTTAATAATAACATTGCCTGGATTGTGGTCCTCTTTTGCTTTTTGTTATTTTAAATTTAAATTTTTTTGTGGCATTGTGCTTTTATTTGATATACTAACTTTCCCAAATTACGTAAGCATTTTGTTCTTTAGTTTCTTCACCTGTCAAATGTGAAACAAATAGTATACAAATGAAATCTATTTTAATTTTAAAATTAAAAAACTCATTTGTGAAATCACTTATAGTAGTTCTGGGTGTGTAGTGAGTTTTAAGTAAATGCTGTTATGGGTAGGGTGCCAAATGCAGCAGAAATTAGGTAGAATTTGAGCTCAACAAATAGTCTTAAGTGTAGATAATAAGCATGCCTTTTCAGAAGAAAATTTGAAAGCCTTAATAAAACCAACCAGAAAATCAATCTGCTTTTGAACATATTATTTCCTCTGTTCAGACAACTTTATTCCTGGCTTTTTGTATGTTTCCAATTTCTTCAAGATTCATTTCAAGTTATTCTCTCTGTTAAGCCTACTTTGACTTTAATTGGAACATATAATTATTTATTTCATTTGCCACCATATAGGCATATATCTAATAGACACATCATTTATAGCATTTAGTTATTGCATTTAAGTTATCCCATTATTTATCTTTATATCCATGAAGTAATAACCTTGATATAATCTTTACCATTGTATCGTTGCTCCTAGCATAATGCTAAGCACATGTATGGTAAGTGCTTAACAAATATTTGTTGAAGGGGTGAACAAACCCATCAATAAACCCAGTCACAACAAATTAATCATGTCAAATTATAATGTGAGCTTAATTTCATATGCCAAATATGTAACAACATGTTATAATGGAAGAAACAGTCAAAGGTCTGATTTTGACATCCTGATCATATGACCTTGTGCAAGTTATTATGGTTTTTTTGGACACTTTGTTTCCTCACCTACAATTAAAAAAAATGAAGAATTCTTACCTCAAAGAGATATGAGAAGTGGAATAAAATGTGTTCTATAACTTGGTAACTGGTAAAGGGCTGTGTGTTAGTTGTTATATTAAAATTGATTTAAATTATAAGAGAATACATCTTTATAGATTACTGATAACTCTAAATGGTCAATGTGTTTATATTATGCATCTCTGCAATACATTAAGTAAAATTAGCTAAAAGTTATCTGAAATCAAGAAATCATTATTTGGTTGGGAAATGTTCATTAAAAACTTGATTCTAAGTGAAACTTACCAAAATGGCAAATACATTTTTTCTTTATCTCATGTGAGAATTAAAGGCTGTTGAAGTGTTACTTGTTACATACACTAAAAAATGGAATTAATCAGATCCATAGCAACCCCATTGTCACTGCTCACAACAAAATCTTATCTATTTTGTCAATCTTACCGTGGATCATAGTTTCAATTAACTTTTTTTTTTTTGAGTTGGAGTCTCACTCTGTCACCTCGGCTGGAGTGCAGTGGTATAATCTTAACTCACTGCAACCTCTGCCTCCCAGGATCAAGCGATCCTCCTGCCTCAGCCTCCATAAGAGCTAGGATTACAGATGTGCCACCATGCTCGACTAATTTTTGTATTTTTCAGTAGATATGGTGTTTCGCCATGTTGGTCAGGCTGGTCTTGAACCCTTGAACTCAAGTGATCTGTCCACCTCAGTCTCCCAAAGTGCTGGGATTATGGGCATGTGCAACTGCACCTGGTCTTCATTTTTTTTTAAGAAAAGATGCAACAGGTAATTTATGATGTAAATAATTCTTTTTGACATATACTGGAAATGTTACATGAAAGAGAAAACAGAAAAAAATAAGATGATAGAAAATATTCTTCTTTAAGTGTTGCTATATACAACCTACTAATACTTTTCTTATCTTGCCATCCAGTGTGGTTATGTGTGTGTGTCTGAACGTTCAATAATAGACATTATTTCCATTCATTTCCAATGAACAATTAATTTATAGTGGAGTTTTTCTTTACTAGAGGCAGATTATTTTTATTAAATGGAGTATGAAAAATTGAAAGAGCTTCTTGAGTCCATTTAGATCTCCTAATTTCTATTTTGTTTCTAGTATTTAATATGTATTAGTTATTATCCTTAAATATCCTATGAAGATTTCAAAAAATAATTCAAAATGCATTTTGTATTTCATACCGGTCCTCATCATTTTTCACATATGTTGTTGTAATTTAAACTCTTACCAGTATATAGAAATCTTTTTAAAAAAATGAAATAAGAGAAAATTACAGGTTTAAAAAAGTTTTCTTAGTTTTCCCTTTCTGGATTCTTAGAGAACACAATGTTCTTTACGTTTGAGCCTAGGTGTTTTTCATTGATTTCAAATCTATTTACTCCTATATATAGTTTGTTCAGTTGTTGCATTCTGAGGAATCTAAGGAAGGCTCTCATTTTTTTTTAATCTAAATAAAATAGACACAGCTGACATCTTCCTTTGAAAACTTATCTAATGTATAGTAACAGTTTATTCAGAAGAAGTGGATAGAAAAATGGAGAAATAGGCTGTTTCATATTTCTATTGCAGATCTCTCAGAGAAAATAGACCTGCCTCAGTATCTGTGTTTCTCTAATAAAGTGTTCATTCTTTAACTTAATGAAATGGAGGCAACATTAATTAAATGAATATGGCATATTTGATACGTACTGAGAGGATAATTTAAATAAAAATGACTTCCTATGGGTAACAGAACTTTTAGCATAATCATGTTGGTTCTTTTTATGAAAATTTTAATTCAAATATGGAAGATAAACTCACTGCATACATACTTCGAGTATCACAGCTTGGCTGGTTAGTACATCTCAAAAGTAGAGACTACTAGAGAACATCCACAGATTGATAATTTAAATACCAAGACATGGATTCATTTTGGTACATTAGAAACTAAGTTCTATTAGAAAGTAAACAATTATATATCTAGGACAAAGTTTATGAGATCAACCATGGTAGAAAGACCTGTACTTACTTAGCCACCAATAGGCATTACTTGGTATTACCAACTAACACTTTAAATAGGTTGCTTAGCAGGATGATTGATGTATATTTTTAAATGTATAGCTGAATATACCAAATGCCACATAAATACATTATAGCAAAAAAATGTATTTTTTTTCTAAATTAACGTGCTCATTGTTACTACAGAGAAGATGGAATATTTAGCGTTTCCTCAAAAGCATTGAGGTTCGCTCAGGAGTGGAATTTGTGTAGTTCTCTCTCTCCCAGATGTTCATAATGCCAATATCTGAAAGAATATGGGAATGTTGAATCATTATCTCAGCTAGATAAATATATAACTGCCCTTATTGTGGCAAAGTTGATTATTTCAGAACTCTTTTATATAGAAGGGATTGGACGTGACAAAGATGACAGGGAATTCAACAGTCTTATCCTCATACTGAGAGAGCAGAAAGGAAGAAACCAGCTAGGCAGATAGGGCAAAGAGTCCTCAGCAGAATTCCCTTTCTAGCAAAGAGCAGCTTCAAGGATCTGGCTGCAAACATAGATAAGGAAGCAAGTTTCAGCACAGAGGAAGAGCCTTCTGGGTAATCAGCAAGCTTCAGATACACATGGTGGGCCCAGTAAGCACATTGGGGGCCCCAGTGAGCACATTCCTTTCCTTTTTGGACATACTCAGATAAGGAGGCTTACATGCATGGGGAGGGGAGCCAGGTGTTTGTAGCTACACTGATAAGAACTACTTTGGGCCAGGCACATCCACGATGCAGGGTTCTGCCACCGCTGGGCACATGCGCAGTAGAGAAAAGATAAGCAACATGGAATAACTTAGGCTAAGGACCTGCCTGCCCAATAAAAGGTTGGGGTGGGGGCTTCCAGAGATTCCTGCCCTATGCAGATGACACACCCAGTCCTAACCAGTTTTTTGTGCCTTATGTGGATGAGATGGCTCCTCAACACTAGCTCGTTTATAAAAACCCTTGCATTTCACTGAGAAATGGCAACTTTTTAAAGGGCCCCTCTCTACAGCAGAAAGCTGTTCTCTTTCTATTGCCTTTTAAACATCTGCTCTAACCTCAATATTTCTGTGTCCTTAATTTCCTTGGCTGTGAGACAAAGAGTTTCTGGCATCACACCAGACAATGAAGCCATTTCAATATCTTCAATCATGTTGGTACACTTATCAATGCACTTCATGATCTTATGGCCATACCTATATAAGTTCATATAACTCATTCAACTTGAGAGACTGTGATGTTTCGTGGAGATGGACATATGTCTATTTTGAAAATTTGTTGAAAGAGTGTGAGGATATTCGGTGTGTCATACAGATTTGGCTCCTACATTACAGTAACAGAATAATTCTCTCTATAATCTAAAATTTAAATGTAGAGTAATTTTATTCATTTAAGTATATTCTGTCTTTTTCTTTTCTTCTATGATCAGTGCTTTATATTAAGTAAGCCGTTGCTTAACTTTATTCTGGTGGGTAATGTCTCCTCCCTTAACTTGTTTTAAGAGTAGTTTCACAAACATATAAATTAATAAATTCTCAAAGAGCAGTAAACATATGTGAGGTTCTGAATAAGAACAGGCTTTTTTTCTGAATATCTCACATAATTTCTAATATTAGTATTTTCTTATTGAAACAGAAATCTCAGCCAATTATAGGAATTTAGTGTTTGAAGGCAAGTATACAGAGATTTCTGCATCCTGAATTAACATTGAGAAATTAAAAAATAATAATAAAATAAAATAAATTAGTTTTTCACATTTTTAAGGTCACTTACCTGGAATTAGCCAAATTGTGATGTTTGAAGGCACAGTCCTCCATACTTCAATTCTATCCAACACTTTAACACAAATTTTTAGTTTGCTAGAAAAACTCACAAAACCCACTGAATGCTGTTATACACTGAGTACAGTTATTATAGGAAAATGATATATTGAAACCAGCCAAAGGAAAAGACAGGGTTCCAAATAAAAAGTATCTGTTGTCCTCAGGATGCATAACCCTCCAGATGTAGCCAATGGATATTCGTCCTCTCCAAATCTCATGTTGAAATTTGGTCTCGAATATTGAAGGTGGGGCTGGTGAAAGGTGTTTGGGTTATGGGGGCAGATCAATCATGAATGGTTTGGTGCTATTTTCTCCATATTAGTGAGTTTTTGTTTTATTAGTTCTGTAAAGATTGATTGTTAAAAAGAGCCTTGTATGTTTCTCCTCCCTATTCCTTCCCTGTGTCATGTGATGTCTATTCCCCTTAGACTTCTGCCATGAGAGGAAACTCCTTCAAGCTCTCAACAGAAGCAGATGCTCATGCTATGCTTCTTATACAGCCTGCAGAATGATGAGCAAAATAAACTTCTTTTCTTTATAAATTACCCAACCTCAGATATTTATTTATAGCAATACAAAATAGACTAGGAATATCAACAAACTGTGAAATTCATCCAAGCTTCAATGTATAGAATTTTTACTGGGTTTCTTTATGTAGTCAGGATTGATTGATTAATTGCTGCTGTTGTTTAACTCAGCGTTTAGCACTCCTCTCTCTAGAGGTCATTATGCCCAGTGTCTCAAATGGTCTACCATGAATCACCTCATTAGCATCAATTATTAAATGTGGTCCAAGGGGCTCACTATGAATAACAAAGACACTTCTATCATTCAGGATATCTAAAGCCTTTAGAAATTACTTCCAAGTCAGTAATTGAGAGACTTCTGTTTGGACAAGGAAAAATTATTTATGACACACCAACCCTAAAAATATAAGTAATTTTTTCTAAATCTATTGTAAATAAAAAATAAACTCCAGACTTCCCAATCAACTGAACTCATTTTCTTTTTCTTTTTTCTGGAGATGGAGTCTTGCTCTGTCACCCAGGCTGGAGTGGGATGGCATGATTTTGGCTCACTGCAACCTCTGACTCTGGGGTTCAAATGATTCACTTGCCTTAGCCTTCCCAATAGCTGGAATTACAGGCACCCGCCTTCATGCCTGGCTGATTTTTGTATTTTTGTCGAAATGGAGTTTCACCATGTTGGCCAGGCTGTTCTTGAAATTATGACCTCAGGTGATCCACCCGCCTCAGCCTCCCAATGTGCTGGGATTACAGGAGTGAGCCTCAGCTGTGCCCAACCTCAACTGAACTCTTTGGCTAAAGAAATCTCAGAGAAACCTGAAAAGTCATAAAGGTAAGGCAGGTCAGACAAACTAAATTTTTGGAGTTTAGACACAACTGACCCCAGCATTAATGTGAAATAGTGATCGTGAGACTGACAGAATGGATTCTGTTGCAAGAAGATATCAAATTATAAACAAGACTGAAGGCCATGCAAGGAAAGGGTTAAATCACAGCTTACAAACCATAAAATCTCATTAAACTGGTTTTTGTTGTTAGCCTTGTATAATGTGGCTTATTTTCAACCTGACTCTCCTATAGCATGACACAATATCACACCCCTTATCTTAACCTAAGCGTTCCTTTTTACTGACTTGAAGTCTTTGGACAATGCTTCACTCTTTTAACCAATTACAAATTAAAGAATGTCATAAGTCACCTATAACCTGTAAGCCTCCAATTCTAAAGGATCCAACTTTTCAAGCCAAACTAACATATATCTTCCACGTATAGATGTGATTTTACCTGCAATTCCTATCTCCCTGAAATGTATAAAAACAAACTGTAACATCATCACCTAAGCACACTTTGTCAGAACCTCTTGAGACCGTGTTGCTCAGGCCATGGTCACTCATATTGGCTCAGAATAAATTTGAGAATAAAATAAACATTAAAAAATATAGAGTTTGGGTTTTTTCCCATTACAATTGTTTTCATATTGTTATTTAGTACATATTTAGAAAATAATTTTTCTTTCTTTCCTTTCATTCTTTTCTTTTCTCCTTCCTTCCTTTCTTTCACAGAGAGTTTCTAATTTAAACCAGAAGCCAACATTTTTTTGTGCTGGCAACTGTTTCTCAGCAATTAGGAGAATGGCTGAGTAGTAGAATTAGGACCATATCTCTCTTTCATAAACTGGATGCTAGAATATCAGATGTCCACAAATGTCATTTCCCCAATGTCTGCTCGAGAAGCTAATTCAGTACATGAAAACACGTTTAAGCTCTCTGTGAGAATGTTTTGCGTGCTTCTGAAGACCTGATTTTGACAACACTATGTGAAAATTGACTGTAAATTTTTGGTTCTTGACAGTTCTAAACAGAAAGAAAGGCAGTAAGGCAATAGGGTGGACATGTTTTTCCTTCCCTACACACTTATCGATATTAATTGAACAGACTTTATGAATAAATAAATTAAGACATCTTACTCCACTAGAAATAAAATTGCTACCTTTCTAATATTTTATTTTCTCCTTTTTTAAAAATGTATCCTCCTCTATGTTCCTCTTCATTAGCCCTTTATTAAAATGCAAATGCTTTTGGTAAAGATCAATCTTAGATACATTTACATCTGAGATGCTTAACCAGGTAAGAATATGGCAGAAAAAAAATTGGGCAAAGTTAGGCAATTCATAACTAGAACAAGACATAGACAAAGGAATAAATATAAGAGGAGAAACCCATAGAAGTATTTTAGAGTAGTCAAAGAGAAAGATTTTGTTAAGTGAATCAAAGAGACAGACTCTTTTTACGTTCACTGACATGGTTTAGTCAAATGAATTTATGTAGCATGGCTTCGCTTCTCTTATTTTAGGTTGCTGGCTCTGTTAAAATACAAACTTTAGACACATTAAATTTAATGGTGTTTAATTTAGCAAATAAAATGATTTGTGAATTGGGCAGTCCTCTGAATCAGAGCCCATTCAGAGACTTCTGCAATGCTGCCTGGCTGGGGAGAATTTATTGGCAGGAAAAAAAAAAAGGTACCGAATCTGCTCTATTGGTTACAGCTCAGTGTCAGTCTTATTTGAACAGGGTTTGAACAACTGGCTGCCTGTGATTGCCTGAAATCTATGATTGATGCAAGAATGGGTTACAGTTTGTTTATCCATCCAGTTAGGTTACATTTCACTGTGTTCAAAGAAACCTTTAAGGAGGCAGCTTTAGGCTAAACTTAATTTAACAGCTCTCAGTTTGTGATAAGCTTTCAGCACTAAGAAAACTTAGTTCAACTCAACAAAATGAACAAAGATAAGATTAAAGGGCCGGGCGCGGTGGCTCACGCCTGTAATCCCAGCACTTTGGGAGTCCGAGGCGGGTGGATCACGAGGTCAAGAGATCGAGACCATCCTGGTCAACACGGTGAAACCCCGTCTCTACTAAAAATACAAAAAATTAGCTGGGCGTGGTTGCGCGTGCCTGTAGTCCCAGCTACTTGGGAGGCTGAGGCAGGAGAATTGCCTGAACCCAGGAGGTGGAGGTTGCGGTGAGCTGAGATTGCGCCATTGCACTCTAGCTGGGGTAACAAGAGCGAAACTCCGTCTCAAAAAAAAAAAAAAAAAAAAAATTAAAGAAGCCTAGTCCACCTAAATCTATTAGATAGGGTTATGAGATACATTCACATAGGAAAAAAAAATAGTTATTGATTCAATTTAAAATATAGGGGAATCTTGAATTGATATATTAATCTCAAATTTTGAAGAGTAAGGAATAGCAATGTATGCATATTATCAGTTACTTAAATATCTCAGGATAACGGCTTGTCAAGAATTTAATGCTAAAATGTGAATGTTTTGCTGTTGCTTCTCCCCTCAAACTGAAGTGAAAACATCTAGACTCAAGTTCTGGCCCTGTTATTTATGGTCTCTCACCTATTAGAAGTAACTGCTTATATCAGCTGACCTGCAGTTTCCTCCTTTATAAAAGCAAAATAATCAATTATTACATATATGGTAAGATGATAAAATAATAACTATAGATATGGATGTGAATTGTAAAGTTTTCTGGAAAAGATCCTTTTTGCATAGAATCAAATTATCAGATTTCTGAAAATGGGGAGCAACTGACCACATTCATCCTCATATGTCCTAGAAAGGCACTCTGGGCATTTCTATAGTGTAAAATAATGTATTTACACTATAGATGCCACATATAGCCAGAGTATTATTAAGAAGAAATAAAAATTTCAAATATTTTAAAAAGATTACCTATGTTTCAACCTCTTATAATGATCAGATTGAAGAAGCAAGCCCTACATACTGGTACTTCTGGACAATACCCACCTCTTTCAACTTTCCATTCAGTGAAGTCATTTTGTTAGCTTGAAATTAGCCATTGGAAGAATATTTATATCAGATCGATCTGTAAACGTTGACAATTAGTGTCTCCCTATATTCCATCCCCCAACATTTACCAGCATACCTTTACATATATTGCAAATAGTAGGAAGAAGTAAATTGTAAGTGTCCAATGACAGGAAGGAGGTTCCATTGTGTTTCTGGTAATCATGTCTTTGCTGAGATTGTATGTGATTTGAGGAATCCTTATTTTCTAGGGAAGAAATGATATAATTGAAGATAAGTAAGCTGCGGTGTCTAGGTAAAATGAACAATGTGAAGTAAAGTTTCTAAGCCAGAAATCTGCAGACCCTTTTGAGTGAGAGTCATTAGAATAGTTAGCTCTAATGGTGCAATTAATGCTCATCCTGTTTAAGTAAAAACTCATTTGTGTATGTGTGCATGTGTGTGTGTGTGTATGTGTGTGTGTATAATATAATTCAGTCTAGTGGGGAAAAGTCTTGAATTCTAGGCTGAGACGTTTAGGTAAATTAGTAGACGCTGTGAGAACTTTTAAAGCAAGCAAAAATTTTAGAATAAAAATTAAATGATCTCATCTGTGTAACTATAATTACAATGGGCACTATATTAGAAGCTGACACCAGTAGAGAGATTGTTGTGATAATCCAGTTTTGAAGCCACATCAAGTCTTTTGTAAGTTCAGATAGTATAAAAATGCATGCAGGAAAGAAGGAAGGCAGGAAGAAAAGAAAGAAGGAAATAAAAAGTCCAACCTTCAATAAAAATGACCTGAACTACTAGTTCTCCTTATAGAAATCAGAGAGCGCTTCTTTCAGAAGCTCTTGTAAAGCAGGCCTGGTGATGATGAAAAAAAAAAAAAAAAAAAAAAAAAAAAAAAAGAAATCAGAGAGCACAGGGTTTTTTTTTTTACTCAATAACATCTGTCATCTTTATAAAAGTTATTTTTAACAGAACATCTTGAAAGTTTGTTTTTTTTTTAATTGAGGCAAGGTTTTGCTTTGTCACCCAGTCTTCAGGGCAGTGGAGTGATCACAGCTTCCTGTAACCTTTAACTCCTGGACCTAGGTGATCCTCCTGCCTCGGGCTCTAGAGTAGGTAGGACTACAGGCATGTCCCACCACACTTGGCTAATTTTTTCGTTTTAATTTTTGTGCAAATGGGGTCTCACTATGTTGTCCAGGTTGATTTCAAACTTTTGACCTCAAGTGATCTCCCCACCTCAACCTCCCAAAGTACTGGAATTACAGGTATGAGTCACCATGTGAAGCTAAAGTAGATAATATTTTTATTTAAAAAGTGGTCTAAAAGGAGCTTGTTACCTTGAGAGATAATATTCACCACTAATTAAATCACATGCAGGTTTATTTTTCTGGTAGAGACATAAAGGCTGAACAGAATTTGAGTCTGTCAAATCAATCCATCTCCTTTCTTACCTCACTAGTTTGCTTTTATTTTCTAAAATAATAGATTTCAAATATCATATTTTATTACCATTGATCTCAAAATTCATTTACCATTTATTGATTAATCACTGTTGCTTGGTATGTTTTATACAAAGCATGTGTTTTTCCAGAATCTGCAGAGCTGTATTTTCAGTTTATAACAATCTGTGTTTTCTAACAAAAACTCAATTTCTCATATAATTGTGATATTTTTGTATTTCTATTCTCTATTTAACATAAATTATAATATATAATTAAGAGCCAAAATATCACTAGACATCATCTAATTCTACCTTACTTTAGAAATAAAAAAAATTCTGAGATGTTAGTTTACTTGTTAGTGTCACATAGCTCATTAGTGGAAATTCAACATTCTTATTTTTTATTCACAGTTAATGATATATCCTAGTTTGTTTTTAGCTTTAAGCTGTTGATTTGTGTTCCTTGTACATGTGTGCAATCTCCACTTATTTTACTGTTGATTTCAAATTTGTAGAGTTTGCCTTTCAACCCACATAAAGATAGATGTTGAAAGTCAACATGTAGTCAGAATATAAGGTAATCAAAACTTTTCATTTTAAATTGATTCCAATTCTAACTACAACTTAAAATTGCAAAACATAGTCAAGCAGAGATCTTTGCCACTCATATCAGAGATACAAATGGCCCTGCAGATGTGAAACTGTCTGTTGCTATGGGAGAACAGCTGGAATCAGTTAATGATTCAAGTCAGCATGAGCTGACACACTAGACCAGAAAGTTTTATCTCCGTGGTAGAAAACTCTAGGAAAAGAAGCAGAGAGTCAGATTGTTGCAGGAATGGCCTCATGAGGGACACAGCTATAAGCATAATTAAGCCCATCTCCCACTGGCAAGTGGAAGTGTTGTTTACCCTTGTACATATGAAACTCAGTCATCAGCAGGCCAGACTTCAATCGTATCCCCACTGTGATAGAGAGCCGATTCACTTGCCTTTGTCTATAAGCTGCAAGAGGCCAGTATGAGAGAAACAAAATATATATATATTTTTGGTGATCTTTGTTTTTCTTTTTTCTCATATGGTCAGTAGTTATTTAGAGTTTTAAAGATGAAGAATGCGAGATGTAGTTACCACCTTACTGAATTTTGGGTGTAAGTAATTATTTTTTAATAAAGCATCATCTAACTATTACAATGCATAGGAATTAGGAAATAATAACATTTCTTCTTAGAATTGCTTCAAAATTTTAAAATTATATGTACCAGGGATGATTACATGAGACTAGGATATTTATTTCTCAGAATCTTATCTTTCATTTAGCCAGCTTCTCACTAGTATCTGTTAGAGAAGTAAAAGGTGATGTTATAGTTGGTGATGAGATGGGAAAATTTAATTTTACTCTTCTCATCTCCTGTACCCAGCAACACAGAGCAGTAGCATGAGGGATACACACACACACACACACACACACACACACACACACACACACAGTAAACAACAAAGGTGATAGTAGTGCATTTATTCATTTAACAATTATTCACTTCCCCTCACTCCTTCTCTTATGTGGAAGTTCTCTCTCTTCTTCTCCTTTTTTTTCTCCTTAAAATAAAATCACTTTTCTGCAAAAAAAAACCCAAAAAACAGTTATTCACTGAACACGTACTCTGTTTCAGGCATCATTCTTCTTGGTGCTAAAAGATATAAAAAATGAACAATAGACAATGTCCCTGCTCTCATTTAATACTGATGGATTACACACACATAAACAGTAAGATTATGGATGCAAAGGGAAAAAAAATGCACATAATAATATGGCTGTAATCAAAGTAAAAACAATCCTTGATGAATGAAAAAGTTATCTTTTAATTTATGCTACAGAACCTTGTAGAGTTCCATCGCCACTGTTCCAGCTGTCACTATCACCATCATTACTACTACTATGGAGAAGCTTTTTCCATATGGGCCAGCCATTATGCCAAACAATTCTCTTGTACTATATTCAAAGCAAACCAGAAAATAATTTCTATTAATGTCATCATTTTGTAGATGGAAAATTAAGGCACAGAGAAATGAAATCATTTATCCAACTATTTGGTAGAGCTTAAATGTTTCACATGTGGTAGAGCTGAAAATGAAATACAACATCGTCCAATTCCAGAGTCCATGCTCCTCTCCATTCCATTCTACTGAATTGGCAAATATGTGCCGATTTTTAAATAAATAAATGCATGATTATGACCCACAGCAAAATATCTATCTTTCCAAATCTGAATCAACTACTTCTTTCTCGTAAGTTAGAAAATAGTATGTTTCAACATCTCATAATCTCTAGATAAAAATCTCAATTTGCAACCAGCACTTGAACAGGTTCAAGATACATAACTTTAGGGCAGTCAAGCCTTTGAAGACAGATTTTAATTATGGAATAAGACTAAGAACAAACAGAATCTACACTTGGTTCAAGAAAACTGTCAAAGGTTCTTTTGCCTCTTCTACAGAGACTCTTCAAACTTATGTAACAGGGTTCTCACTGTGGTCTCATTACTTGGGGGTATGAATTTTGCAAATCTAGGCAGAGTTTCTCTTGCAAATGGACTAAATGAGGTTAGCTAATTAATAATGTTGGGTAAATAAATTAACTAAGTACAATTAGTCGAGTTTATTCAGCTGAAGTGGCAACCCATATTGCTCAATAAGGTTGACAAACTCATCACACTGGTGTTTCCTTCCTCATCTTTGGTAAAGATAAGACCAAAGTTGTCATTAGGCAGATGTGTGACAATCCATGGGGGCTAATGTTCCACCAGACTCACTGCAAAGAGAAAAAAAGTGATTATATACTTGAATGGGTAAGTTGACATGTGTAAACTAAGGCAGGGCAGTAGTTAAAAAAATTCTCCAAAACCAGCAAATTTTTCTGGTAATCAAAATAGTTTACCACTCAAGAAAGACTCATTAATAATATTGGGCTACAGTTTGGTTCCATTTTAGCTATTCCACCCAGCATGTACTTCCCTTTCACATGAATCCTATGTAAATATAAACCTTTCCTTTACTGACTGCGGCCCCTTTGACATTCTGGGTATTTCATGACTTCTCTCCATAACACTATGAAAATCTTTACAGCTAATAAAAGTTGGAGCTGGGACCTCCTCTATATCCTTTGCATCATGAGATATATAATCATCCTTGTCCATAATCCTTAAACTTTTCACAAATTGTGAGTAGATTGCAGTTACATGTCTTTCTTCACCTTTGTCGTTTTTGTCTGTGTCAATATTGCATGCTCCTTTTCAGGAGCTTAGTTTACTTTTATTCTTTAAAAGACCATACGTACATATGGAAATTTTATGTCTTAAACAATAATATTCAGTGTTAGAGCATTATTCTTAAAATAAAATACCTGATTGGACGAATGGTGGAAAGAAGATGTCTGATGATTATATGGCCCATTGAAGGACTGTCCAGATAATAGTGTACTTCATTTCAAAATGATGTATAGCCAGGAAATAACTGAAGAAGTTTTAGTCTGTTAAAACCTAGAAGCTGAGATTCAGTGATGTCTTTTTTTTCTCATTTTATTTTTATTTTGTTTTGTAAGTTATTTTGATTAAAAAGGTATATATTTATATAATTACCAACACTTTAATATTTTTGCAAATAATAGTTAATTACGTACAGGCATAGTTTCTTTTTTTTTCTTTTTTTATTTTTGAGATGGAGTCTTGCTCTGTCACCCAGGCTGGAGTACAGTGGTGCAATCTTGGATCACTGCAACCCCCACCTGTGGGGTTCAAGTGATTCTCCTGCCTCAGCCTCCTGAATAACTAGGATTACAGGCATGCACCACCATGCCCAGTTAATTGTTGTATTTTCTATAGTAACGGGGTTTCACCATCTTGGCCAGGCTGAT
Source organism: Leontopithecus rosalia (assembly GCA_028533165.1). NCBI lineage: Eukaryota > Metazoa > Chordata > Mammalia > Primates > Cebidae > Leontopithecus > Leontopithecus rosalia. The sequence continues at coordinate 91,751,534 of CM052657.1, read as the reverse complement.
CTCGAACTTCTGACCTCCTGATCTGCCCACCACGGCCTCCCAAAGTGCTGAGATTACATGTGTGAGTCACAACATCCGGCCAAAAGAAGCAAGTTCTATCCTGGTAAAATAGTTTTATTCTAATAAATCAATGGAAAAGAAAACATACAGATAGACTTGTGTAAGAGAAAAAGTTATACCATGTATGTGAATTCAAATATACTAAAACAAGTGACCAATACATAAATAACAATATCTTTTCCTTAAGAACTGGAAAGTATTAAGAACAAGCATGTTGGTATTGGTGTCTGGCTGCTACTTTACTTGGAAAATGTACTTACAGAAAGAATATGTGATTTCCAAACTCAATTAGATCTGGAAATTAAGAGGTAAGATATAAAGCAACTTGGTGAAAGTGTATAATAATAAAATGTAGAAATGCAATAAAAAATTCCTGATACTTATGTTGCTATTTAAACTCCTACTGAGCAAATGAGTAAAGTTATTACAATAAAGTTATTAAAATTTTTAATATTATTTTGTTAGTTATAATATGAATATGTTTGTTTTTCCCAGAGAAAGCGATTTATGTGTTTATTTTACAAATATTAAAATATTTTGAGACTGAAATATACACTTTAATGCTAAAATTGGGATGTTTCCTAAATGGCATGTCATTTAATTAACAGTAATTTCTTTTTATTTCTTTATCATACATTAATGAGTGGTATGAGTTCCCAATATCAATGTCTTAAATTTAATAAATTATGATATAGTGATTATCTTACAATTATCTAGGCACGGAGCTTTAAATTATATATTAATTGTATGTAGTAAAACATAATATAACATGTTGTACTATATCTATCATAAGCATTATATTATATTATTACTTTATGCCAATCCTTACAACAGCTTTGCAGAGGGAAGGATTCGTGTCCTTATCACGCACATGAGGAACTGAAGTACAATAGATTAGGTAAGTAACATGTCCAAAGTTACACGCAGGTAAGTGGAAAGGAAATTCTGAGTTTCTGCCATGCCATTGAATGTTTATTCTTTTAATCTTCTGCCTAGTGTATCTCTTTTATTTCCCTCTAATCCAAATTAAGTATATTTAAACATTCTAAATTTATTTTTCTGAAATTCATTTTAGGTTTGATAAGCCTGATGAGCAATATGAAAATACCTTATCTATTTCAAAGTAGATCTTGATTTTCCAATGGCAACAAAATGTAGCTAACAAAACAACAGTAATACTCAGAAACTCAAAATACATTTCTGTCCTAAAGCATTAAGTATAATGCCTCTCTATGAAGTCTTTGACCAATTAAAATAGTTAAAAAATTATCAAAACATATAAAACATTTGTTTTCATAAGAACAGAAATTGCATCCTGAATCTGAAGAAACCAGAAAATAGTATTTAATAAAGTATTGAAGTATATATTTCACAGTGATTGTAGTAGTCACAGACTCACTGGTGCATTCAAGTATAAAACCATACAACCTCTGAGTGAAAAGGGGACTCAGGAAACATTGAGTTTTGATTTTGCACATAAGGAACCTGAAGTCCCAAAGAGAAGCACTTAGTAAATGTCACATCTTTGTCTTCTTTCTTATTTTTTCCCCCTGAATTACCATGTTAGGGCTTATTGGTATAACCCAAAATGTAAATACAAGGAATATCAGAAGTTTAATATTAAGAAACCCCAGGCTAGGCGCAGTGGCTCACGCCTATAATCCCAGCACTTTGGGAGGCCAACATGAGCAGATCACAAGGTCAGGAGTTCAAGGCCAGCTTGGCCAACATGGTGAAACCCCATCTCTACTAAAAATATAAAAATTAGCTAGGCATCCAGGAAATACAGAGAACACCACAAAGATACTCCTCAAGAAGAACAACCCCAAGGCACATAATCGTCAGATTCACCAGGGTAGAAATGAAGGAGAAAATCCTAAGGGCAGCCAGAGAGAAAGGCCGGATCACCCACAAAGG
>CM052657.1:91727456-91749057 GCA_028533165.1 Leontopithecus rosalia | reverse complement strand
CCGTCTCTACTAAAGATACAAAAAATTAGCTGGGCCCAGTGGCGCGTGCCTGTAATCCCAGCCTCTCGGGAGGCTGAGGCAGGAGAATTGCCTGAACCCAGGAGGCGGAGGTTGCGGTGAGCCGAGATCGGGCCATTGCACTCCAGCCTGGGTAACAAGAGCGAAACTCCGTCTCAAAAAAAAAAAAAAAAAAAAAAAAGAAAAAAATGATTATCTCAAGGAGCAGTTGTTTAATTTCCTCAATAAAAATATGTTTCAAAAAACTCTGAAAAATGCAAAAATCAGATTTTTGGCAGATGCTGTCTCATTTAATGATTGAATGTAGCTTATGTAGCTTATGTATATATGAGAAATTGACAATTTCCTCTTCTCTGGGTTTATTTATTTTTTATTTAGTAGAGGGAGAAAGAGAAGAAAAGAGAACAAAAAAAGTTTGAAGATCTATATTTCCAGGCAAATGTCATTTCTTTCTTAATTCTAATTGATATTTGACAGTAAAGGCACTAGGCTCAATTTATGTGCAAAAATTCTTGATCCTTAAAATCTAACGAAATTTGTCCAGCTAGATTTCAGACATTCTAGATAGCCGGAACTCCTTTCTTCTTTCAGTTACCTCCTTATAAAATGGAAATGTCAGTCATGTGCAGTGGCTCACGCCTGTAATCCCAGCACTTTGGGAGGCTGAGGTGGGTGGATCACAAGGTCAGGAGTTCCAGACCAGCCTGGCCAATATTGTGCTACTAAAAATACAAAAATTAGCCGGGTGTGGTGGCACCACCTGTAGTCCTAGCTTCTTGGGAGGCTGAGGCATAAGAATCACTTGAACCTGGTAGGTGGAGGTTGCAGTGAGCCCAGATCACACCACTGCACTCCAGTCTGGGTGAAAGAGCAAAACTCCATCTCAAAAAAAAAAACAAAAACAAAACAACAACAATAAAATAATGTATAATGTCTTCCCACCATTGTATTTTAGAAGCATCAAACTTTTCTTATATCACAGCTTCATAGTTGAAAATAATTTTGTCTCAGGATGAACAGTCACCTACAGAGGGAACCAACCTTTCCTACCACTTGATATTAGACTTCTAGGCTCCAGAATTGTTGGAAAATATGTTTTTGTTGCTTAAACCACTTAGTTTGTAGTATTTTTCTATGACATATCTAGCAATCAAATGCAGATCAATGCTGTTTATATGCAGTAAAAGTTTATAAAGTACAATCAGTATATGCAAGGAATAATGAAGACAGATTCGGCCTCTGCCCTCTGAGAACATAGAATCTAAGTTAATAGAAAAACAAATGATTATGCTAAGTGTTAAGTCAAGGGAAGGAAACAAGTTGATAGAGAATAATATAGCAGAATAAAAAGAGAGATAGCTAAGACTCAGAGGATGAATGTGATCTTAGTCATCTAAAAAAACAGAAAGTCATGTTTAATTTCTATAGTAGATTGCAATTTCTATAGTAATTTCTATAGTACATTTTTACCATCAAGAGATGGAATTTACTCATCTCTTGTATGGCAGGTGACTTTGTGATGTGATCTGAGAACTGCACGAGAAGAAACTGATCTTATACAACCCTGAGCCAAGGCAAGTGAGGTTTTGCATCTCTAACTATTGCTTGGAATGTGCCATGTAACCAGCACGAACAGGGACAGCCAGCTGAAGGAAGAGAGAACACATGGAGGAGAATAGAGGTGCTCCACCAGCGAGCCAGAAACCCCCAGAAACTCAATCCTCAGCAAGCTGGCAATTGATCCCCAGATTCATAGTTTAGCTGGACTCTGACAACTAGAAGAATTGCTCACGTAAATCCAGCAGAAACTATTGATATGCCAAATTGTAAGATATGTAAGTAGAGATTTCTTTAAGCCTCTAATTTCAGGGTAGTCTACTATGCAGCAAAAGTTGACTGATACCATTTTTCAAGAATAATACAGAAAACTTTAAAAAGCAAAGTATAGTGGATTTCTGATGACAGAGGGAAAGGATCATAACGAGAGAAGATGAAGCAAGAGGGGATCTAGATAGTGGAGAGCCTAAAAAAGATGTTAAACATTTAAGTGTTGTCTTTGATGAATTAGGAAACCATTTATAAGATTGTTGTTTTAAAATAAACATTATGATTAATGCTGAGTATAGGTCAGAGAAATATAACAGCAGATATGAAGTGATAATTAGATCTCTACAGAAGACCCAACAAGAAGACACTGATTGACAGTGCCTATTGCTAAAGAAGCCTCTACTAACTTGTCTTATAATTTGGCATTTCGATACCTTTGCTGAGCAATTGTTCTGATACCTGAGCAATTGTTCTGGTTGTCAGAGTCAAGCTCACTTATGAGTCTGGGGATCAACTGCCAGCTTGCAGGGAGTTTCTGGGGTTTGGCTGGCTCTCTAGTGGGCAGAGGAGCAGACTCTAATATCCAGGTATTGATAACAATTACTGCAATAAAGATTGAGGATGGTAAAGAAGCGTGTATATCTGTGGCACAGAGGACCTCTGTTTCTCATGTATCTACCTCGATGTGCCTACAAAACAGCAAAGTGCCATTAGGCAATTGAATGAACATGTGAAGGTAGTACTCAGGAGAGGTATCAGGACTAGAGAAAGATTTTCATCAATTGAAAGATAATTATGGCAGTGGAAATTAATATCATTTAGCAAGTGTAGATATAAAAGGAATACTTACTTCTTTAAGATTTCCTTTTCAAACTGTAGATTTTGTCAGTCTTATAATGCCTAAAGATTGTTGTCTTATAAATGCTTTAATTAAAATAAATAAAATACCTTAAATTAAAAAACAAGCCAATTACATTGCAATGTGTACAATCAAAAATATTTTTTAAACAAATTTGCAATATAGTCAATGTATATGCTTCTTCATTGACACTTCGATATTAAGATGTATCTGATGTTTAATTATGACCAGTCACTTAGAAGGCTGAGGCAGAGGGATTGCTTGAGCCTAGGAGTTGGAGGCTACAGTAAGCTATGATTGTGCCACTGCACTCCAGCCTGGACAACAAAACAAGATGCTCAACTCCTAAATAAAAGAATGCCAATTTCAAATTTGGATAGAGATAAATAATATGCTGAGTTTCTTGGAATTATTATATTGTGATATAGGATTATAACATATAATTATATAAAATTATCCCTTAATTCACATTCATCACAAAGTTTCAGGCATTGCTAATACCAATGTATTTTGTAGCCTACATTTAAAGAAAAACATACATTTTAACTAGAGGCTAATGGAACATTTTTTGTTTTATTTTGTTTTTGTTTTTTCCCCCGTCTTGAGGTCATGGGGCTTCTATCCACAAACTCTCGATTCTATGGAACTCAGGATCAATATGTGAAAAAGGAGATATACAGCGCAGTTCTGAGTTTTTTTCTCTTCCAAGTCTAACAATTAAGGACTAAGTAAAGGGTAAAAAAACATCAAGGGAGAAATAACTAATCACTAGTGCATTAAGAGTGAAGCCAAAGGAAGATGTTTTATGGATGACAAGGGAAGAAAGTATTTTTAAGAAGAATAAAGGTCAAAATGCATTGGATTGCAGCTCTGGAATCTGAAAAAAAAAACATGGATCTTGTTTTGCAATGCTCTAGGTGTGTGAATTTAGACTATATTATTTAATTTCTTTCAGCCTCAGTTTCTTCTTGTGAGAAGATAAATTGACTTTACTAAATTTTCCAACTCTTTAAATGTTCCTATAATGATGCCCTTTGAACTTTGGTTTTGAAGTTCTGCTTACTAAAGAGCTAAAGTCTAATTTCCCATATCTTGAAGCATGGGCTTGGTCATGTGACTTGCTTTGGCTAAAAGGGAAGTTTTAAGCTTAGCCCATAGGAAGCATGATATTTTATTTTCTTGCTTATACCACTGCTATCACTGTTACTGGTGAAGGGTGTCCAAGTTCTTGATGTCTTGAACAAAGAATTAGACAAAACACACAAACAAAGCAAGGAAAGAATGAAGCAACAAAATCCAAGATTTATTGAAAATGAAGGTACAGCCCACAGGGTGCAAGTGGGCCAAGCAAGCAGCTCAAGAGCTCAGTTACAAAATTTTCTGGGATATAAATACCCTGTAGAAGTTTCCCATTGGTTACTTGGTATATACCCTATGTAAATGAAGTATTGACTGGCAATCAGTCTGATCGGTTGTATAGAGCAATCCATCAGAGGCTGGGGTGAAATTTCAAATTTATACTCTTATCCAAATGAAGACTTGGCCTGATTGGCTGGTCACAGTGGCTCCTAACCAGCCTGATTGGTTTTGGGAGGGAACCAATCAGAGATACTTAAAATTTTTCACCTGCCATGCTTAAAAGTAGGAGGTGGGAAGGGGGATGTTGTAAAGAGAGTAGCCCCTGGTTCTTTTTCTACTTGGGCATGGGAAGTTGGAGTTTTCCTTTTGATTTAGTTCTAGAAAGTCAGCGAGAATTGGCCTTTAGTTCCATGCCTCCAGACACTAGTCTCCTGTCTCCTCACCACAACAAATACTTGGAATAACTTGCTGGAGGATGATAGAACTGTGGGCAGAGCCAGGCCATCTCCATTGCCCTAGCCAAGATGGCTCAAATAGCTATCTGTATATCATGTCTAAGATGGCTTCTCTTAGACATGAAAAAGTCCAGCCAAAATTAGTGCAGCAGTATAGACAGGCTATAGCTTATTCCAGATGCTTGAGCAGGGAACATTTACTGTTGTGTACCACTGAAGTTTTGGAGTTGTTACAAAGGATTACCATGGTAATAGATTATTGATATGAATTGATACAGCCTATAAAAACAAAAATAGTAGCATTTTCTTTCTTTATAGTGTGCCATGAAAAATAGAGAAGATGGCCAGACACAGTGGCTCATGCCTGTAATCCCAGCACTTTGGAAGTAGAGGTGGGTAGATCACCTGAGGTCAGGAGTTTGAGACTAGCTTGGCCTACATTACAAAATCCCATCTCTACTCAAAATACAAAAATTAGGTGGGCCTGGTGGTTGGCACCTATAATCTCAGTTACTTGGGAGGCTTTGGCAGGAGAATTGCTTGAACCCAGGAGGCAGAGGTTACAGTGACCAGAGATGGTGTCATTGCACTCCAACCTAGCCAACAAGAGTGAAACTCCAACTCAAAAATAAATAAATAAATAAAAAGAGAAGACAATATCTACATAGTTGATCCTTGAATAGCATGGGGTTTAACTGGGTTGATCAACTTACATGTGAATTTTCTTTAGCCTCTGCTACCCCTGTAACACTAAGATGAATCTCTCTTCTTCCTTCTTGTCTTTATTCAATATGAAGGTGATGAGAATGAAGAACTTTATGATGATCCCCTTCCATTTAATGTACAGAAATGTATTTCCTCTTCTTTATGATTTCTTAATATCATTTTATTTTCTCTGGCTTACTTTATTGAAGGCAAACAATATATAATACAGATAGAATACAAAATGTGTGTTAAGTGACTGTGTGTGCCATTTGGAAAGGCTCTGGTCAACAGTAGGCTGTCAGTAGTTCAGTTTTGGGACAGTTAAATATTATACGAGGATTTTTGACTACATAGGAGATTGTCACCCTTAACTCCTCAGTCAAATGTACATTATAGAAGAGATTGAGAAATCGTTCACATTCAGAAGAAATATAGGTAGATAGGTAGTTGTAATAAAGGCTTTTTGGGTGATAAGCAAAAGAACACTTAAATATACTATTATCAATCTGATAGTCTCTACTACTTTTAGAATAGTCTTAATGAAGTAGTGATAGCAAGCAAGAAAAAAGAAGCAACCTATTAGAGGAGTTTTGGAATAAATAGGAGATGAAAGGAAATTAGCATACTAATAATAATCATGGCTAACATTTATTTAGCACTTACTGTATTCCAGGTATGATGCTAAGTATTCTATATACATGTCCTTTTATTTAATTCTTAAAAAATGTGAATCTACCGACCTACTTTACACCTAGCATGGAATAGAAACACAGGTTATAATTTTTATTTGGAAGGAAAAATTTCTGTAACTTTCAAATAAAATACCTTATTTGACCTATCTGACAAGAAAAGAGTGCTTCAGTATATTTCTCAGAAGGTATCATTTATGTAGTTGCCACTCCATCAGATGCATCTTCTTTTTTTTTTTTTCCTGAGACGGAGTTTTGCTCGTTACCCAGGTTGGAGTGCAATGGCGCGATCTCGGATCACTGCAACCTCCGCCTCCTGTGTTCAATCAGTTCTGCCTCAGCTTCCCAAGTAGCTGTGACTACAGGCGTGCGCCACCGTGCCCAGCTAATTTTTGTTTTTTTAGTAGAGACGGGGTTTCACCATGTTGACCAGAATGGTCTCGATCTCTTGACCTCGTGATCCACCCGCCTGGCCTCCCAGAGTGCTGGGATTATAGGCGTGAGCCACCGCACCCAGCTCATCAGATGCATTTTATATTTTTCCTTGAAAGGTTTTCCAAAAAGAGGTTGTGCAGTATTGCATTTTAGAAACAGTGACATGAAACAGAATCTTCAAATGTTTATTGAGGCATTTGCATCCATAGCTTTAGTTACTTGGTAAAGAATCTAGAGGAGCAAAATCTGAAGCAAAGCTGGTAAAAAGGCCAAAGTGCAAGCACCAGGCAAAAGGAGCTGTTTTAGAATTTTTGCACCAAGTTTAAGCCCTATGCCTCAGTTTCCTTTACTTTAAATTCAGATATTATCAGGTTCTTACAAGAATTAAGTAAAATTATACATGTGAATACTTAAGAAAGTGTCTAATACATTCATAATTATTTTTTGAAGGGTAATCATGGTACCCACAATGAATAGTGTAATTGCAAATAGCTGATAAAATGAGATTAATATTCAATTTACTAATAGCATGAGTTTAGGCACTACTGCCAAAAGTTTAATACGAAGAGTGGATGCAAACATATTAGTTTGTATTAAAGCCTAACTCTTTAATTCTAGTGAGGAATAATTAATTTAGAAACATGAATATAGTATTAAGACTCAGGAGTAAAAGATTCTATGTCCAGATTTGCAAGAATCTTTGTGACCTTACCCATGGCCTGTTACTGTTGTAGCCAAGATTCAATTTCCTCTTTTATCATTCGAAGTAGGTAGACTCTAAAGTTCTTTTGTGAGAAAATATTCTTTAATTTTGGTCAACTTAATTTAGCATTCAGAAAGAATACTGGCCACTGTAGTCTATACTTAGAACAGAAGAATAAGAATTAATGCATAATTTAAAGAAGTGAAGGTACCTCCCTTTGACTTTGTCAGACTATTGGCTCTGGTTTGCTTCAGACATTACCTGCTATAGCAAAGACAATATCAGAAATTTACAAAACAAACAGCAAATTTTCCAAGGACTATTTTAGAGTGGCCCATTTATTTCCAGGTCTTTCATAAGAAGAGAAATAAAGTATTAAAATGGACTTCTTCTCCAGTGGTTCTCAAAAAAGAAAATGTGGAAGCTTTAGGAAGGCCTCAGGCTTGTCTGCTTCACAGATTAAATTCTGGAAATTAACATAGGGCCAACACAATGAGGGGGTGGTTGTGATATGGAGACTTAAGGGCAGTGAAAGCAGCATCCCTGTAATCTGGTGCCAAAAGACCTGCACAAGGGATCCTCTTCTAGCTCTGGGCAGTTCCTGAATTGAAACCCTGACTAACTGGCAGCAAAGACTTTCACAGAAATGGAAGGACTACGCTGCATGAATCCAGAAAGTAGCCCTCTGTGACCGTGTCTGGTCTGGACAGGTACATTGTGCTCTCATATATGGTCCATAGACAACCAGCAGGCTCTTAGTGTCTTCCTTGATAAGTTCAGAATTGGTCCAGAACTCTGGTTCTTTATTTTTAATTACACATGCACATAACAACACCTGTGTGTGTGTGTGTGTGCGCTTGCGTATGTCACGAAGATGAATTCTTTTTCATTTTAATACAGTACTCAGATATCTTATTGGTGACATTTTATTTCCTTTTTTATTACATTGGCAAGACAAAAGGAATTTACTGATGAAAATTAACCAAGTCCTTCATTTCAGGCTGTACCACAAGTTCTGACTCTGTTGTAAGATTGAATGCTACAGGTGCCAATACAGACGCTTAGAAATCATGTAGTAGTCAAGAAGAGAGAGGTTTTGAAGCAGGGGGTGGGAGGATTGAGGAGAAATACCTAATGTAGATGATGGGGGGTTGGATGCAGCCAACCACCATGGCACATGCATACCCATGTAACAAACCTGCATGATCTGCACATATACCCCAAAACTTAAAGTATAATAAAAAGAGTTAAAAATAACAACAATAATAAACTGTAAAATTGAAAAAAGAATGAAAGAAAAAAGATATTATCAATAATGTTCCACAGTCATGTTTCACCACAGGTTTTAGCTGTGGTTCTCCTTCATTTAAGTGACATATTTAAAAAATATTTTCAGGGTTGCTGTTTTGTAATTTGTGTGGTAATCAGTGTTTTTTGTTATTTTGGTTTTCTCCATACCTCTGTTATCTCACACTTCTTCTTTTCCTATTAGTAGAAACAGAAGTGGTAGGTGAACTATGGAGTCTTTTGTCTCACTTAGGTGGATCTAAATCTTCTCAAGTTTCAGAATCACTGCATTTGAGCAATATTTCTGTGCCCAACGCCCTTTCCCAGGCTCACATGTTTTTTACAATGCCACTGGAAAAAAATATCCTCCTGAAACTCCATGGGGGTTATTCTTGAAATGTAACCATGGTGCATTGCATTGCATTGCATTACACACCTTATTGTGTTGGTGTTTGTTTCAGTTATTACTGTTGCAAAACAAATTACTGTAAATTCAGTGTCTTAAACAATAATCATTTTGTTATGTTCAATGATTCTGTGAATGAAGATTTCAGAAAGGATGCAGTAAAGATGCTGTCTTTCTATATGATGTTTGTAGACCCAGCTGGGAGAACTCAAAATCTGGGAGTGACTTGACACCTGAGGACAGTGAAATCATCTGTAGGCTCATTTGTGCACAAGTCTAAAAAATAATAGTGGATGTTTTAACCTCTTAGACTTACTTTTTTTTCAATGATATAAGGATAATTTTTGTACCTAATTCAAAGTTCTTATAAGATATATATATTTATATATATATAGATATAGATATCTTCAAATTTCTTGTAATATATATATATCTAGATAGATAGATATCTTATAAGATATATAAATATATATAAAAGATATATATATATTATATAAACCAAGGAGACAAAGGTTTATTTTATTTACATAGGTAATCATAAAATATTATGACCCATAGAAAGTGTTCCTTAAATATTTCATATAAAAGAATGTAGAGAAAGATTTCAGTCAAGGAGTCCTGTATAAAGTAAAGCTCAAAAACAATGTCTTTGTTTGGAAAAAAATATTTCTTGCGCTCCATCTGGTAGAGCACAATGGTTTTGAGCACAGACACTGAAAATGTACTATCTAAATTCTAATGCCAGCTCCACAGTATGCAAACAGTGGGTCTGGCTTTAGTTTTCTTATATGTAAAATAGCAATGATTTATAATAATAGTTTTTATTCCTTAGAGGTATTGTGAAGTCTACATGCATCCATCAAGTTGACAATGTACAAACTGCTAGGCCAAATTTGGAATTACTACTAGATATCTCACAGGGTGCCCTTTGATTACAGATCAGGGATTTGAAAATGGGTTTCCATGGGAAAAGAACTAAATTCTGGGAATCCCAGAGACCAAGAAAAATAAGGCTACATCAGAACCCAGTAGATTATAAGCCAGATATTTAAAATGTGTATTTTCCTCTCTTACCACGTATTGATCTTAAATTCTTCCTTAGTGCTTTATTTAGGGAAGCCTTTTGAAGACCTGTCTCTCTCAGCTGTCAGAAGTGAAAAGGAAAGAGAAAATGCCCTCCACACTTCTTCTCTTGTATTCTATTTGATATAAGCATGTTGTGATAACTGGAAGAGAACCCAAGAAGTGAAAACCCAAACAGAACAAAACAAGGAGTAAATAGAGCTAATACTTTCATTTGAAAATTCTTTTTCATGTTAACCTTGAAAATGGTGAGTTCATTCTTTTAAGCTAGATGAAATTTTTTTCTAGCTTTGTACACTGAAGTCATGTCGATCACCTTCCCGCCATCCCTATAAAAATTACTTTCCATGATGTAGTAGGTTTTGGAGGTGGAGTTTAGATAGGGACATAAAATAATCTAATTAAACTAATTGAAAATGATATATAAAATTTTTAACCTTCCAGAGACATTTCAATTTTAAATGAGGCAGTTTATAAAAGTAATGAATCTCCAGTTGTTGAAATGTCAGGTTGTATAATAGAAGAACAATGAAAAAACCTAGTACTTATTGAGAGTACAGCATGTACCAGGATTTTACATATAACTACTTTTAAAATAGTTATATGTAATGTTTTTAAAATAGTTATATGTAAAATAAAAACATATGTGAATTAATGTCCTTTTTAAAAAAATTTTACTTTAGATTCTGGGGAACATGTGCATGTCATGCAGGGTTGCTGCATAGAGGCATACTATATCTGGCATTTCTCCCCATATTATCCCTCCCCAACCTTCCCACCCCGTGCTGTCCCTCCCTTAGACCCCCACTAACTGCTCCCAATGTGTGATGCTCCTCTTCCTGAGTCCATGTGTTCTCATTGTTCAACACCCAACTATGAGTGAGAACAGGCGGAATTAATGCTTTTTATAATAATTATATATTTTTGTTTAAAAATTTTCGAAAGCTCAGATCAGTTCTCACATTTGACTAAGTCACACAGCTAAATAGCAAAGAACTTGGTACTGAAACTTCATTTGTGCAAAGGACCACTCTAGTACCATGTAATAGTAGTCACAGCAACGTTACTTCTTCACTCTGAGCCCCACAATAATTATTTGGAACAATGTCACGTGAAAATTTGGTACACCTAAATTCTTCACATGAGAATATATCTTGATTGATAAAGTCATATTATACATTTCACAACTATAATGTGGGGTGTAGAATTTTTAATAATGTGAATATGTTAAACATGGGAAAATAGAGTCATTTTCATTGGGTTTATTTCGTAAGTTTCGTTTTGTCATTCAATTTGTCATGAATGGATATCTTCTTATTTTAAACTCTTTTTGGAGATAGGGACAAATTGCTAGTTTTCCTTCAAAGATAGTAACTACTAAATGTATTTTCTTATCTCTAGAAACATGTTGCCATTCTAATACTCCATAAATACATGACAAAATTATTCTAAGCAAATTAACAATGGAAAACCAAATAGCACATGTTCCCACCCATAAGTGGGGGCTAAACATTGGCCACACATGGATATAAAAATGAAAACAATGGACACTGAAGACTACTAGAATGAGGAACAAGAGAGGCGGATGTATGCCAAAACCTATCTATTGGGCACTGTGCTCCCTCTGTTTGATGGGATTGTCTGTACCCCAGACCTCAGCATCATACAATATATCTGTGTAACAAAAGGCACATATACCCACTGAGTCCAAAATAAAAGAGAGAAAGAAGAAACAAAAAGAAACAAAGAAATACAGAAAAAGAAAGAAAGAAAAAGATTACATGAAGATATTTTTTAAGAATAGAGAATAAATAAATAAATAAATGCATGCCTTCCAGGATGGTTAAACTAGTTTACACTCCTACCAACTGTGTAGGAGTGTTCCTATTTATCCACACCCTCCCCCACATCTGTTGTCTCCATATTTTTTAATGATAGCCATTCTAACTGGCATGAGATGGTATCTCAATGTGGTTTTGATTTGCATTTCACAGATAGACTCAGGGAGAGGAGCATCACACACTGGGGGTAGTTGGGGAGTTAGAGGAGGGATAGCAGGGGGTGGGGAGGGATAACATGGGGAGAAATACTGGATATAGTATACACCTAAAGTAAAAAATACATACATACATACATGGCAAGGCATGTATGCTATGTTCATTCTCAGGAGTGTTTTCAAAGTGACTTTGCATTATTGCCTTGGTTATTATGCAAATAATGTTTTGACTTATCAACATTTCTCTTTTAGTTGCATTAAATCCATATATATTTCCACTGACAGCCTCCTTAAGCATCAAAAAGTGATTCTGTAACCACAGTACACTTCCACAATTTCAACATGCAACAACCAAATACCTGGACATACAACATTACATAGATACTCTGGAATGTTGGGCTTCCTGTCCTCTGATAAACGTTTATTTTTTGCTTTTCAGAAGATTTTATTTTTATTCCAAATATTCTGGCATTTAGTGGTAGGAAGAATTTTTTTAAAGAATCTTTATCAAGAATATTTTGTGATTTTTAAAAAAGTTCTTTAGATAGTTTCCATGGCTAGCGGAAGCAAAGAAAAATCAGTAATTTATTAAACAGACCAAACCATTTCATCAAATCAACATCATATAATGATTATCAGTATTAAAATGCCAAATTGTGTATTTTCATGTATTTTTTACTCAGTCAAAGCAATGTGAAATTTCCTTGAAAATACCATGTTCCTTAGCTTCCAAAGTCTTTAAGAAAAGACACAGCCCTTTGTAGGGTACAAAATTCACAATGACATTTCTTCATTTCATGTACTTGGCATTTTCTTAAAAGGAAAGCTCATTAACATTATTAAATCTGTTTTGATATTCTATCTACCTGGTAAACTCTCTTATGGACTTGTTTATGCCTGTAGTTGTAAAATTGCAACATTCTTTTCTTGATCTTGAGTATCTATCAATTCTTTATAAGTCCACTGGCTGGGGAGGTTTCACAAAGAAAATGGAAAGTACTGGACTCAAAATCAGAGGATATACTTCTCATCAATTTACAGAAAATATGATAAAATACACCTTGTTCATTTAGGAGGTATCTCTCTTTGGGTGTTAGTCTTTAATATTATTTCAACATTCAATGAAAAATTTGTTTTTACTTCCTGAAAGAATTATTTCATTGCATTTATTATTTCTATGTATGGGTAGGTCTTGGCTCTTTTGTAAATCTGAGATTGTCTACGTATTTCTCAGACTCCATATCTTTAAACATAACAATAAATATTATTCGTCGTCATTCATATTTTAGCATCTGTATTTATCACCAGGAATCTGTGCTTTTTGTGCCATCCCACTTTCAAAGAGACTTTCTCAAACATCTGTCTCATTTTTATTGATTTTATAAAATCCAAGTTAGAAATCAAGTATTTTGTTGTTGTAGTAGTTGCTGAAAGAAAGAAATTTATGGCATTGCCCAGAGAAAAGAGACTCAGGCAGCTGAATTTTTCAATTTAGTTTTATTGTTTCTCACTTTTAATTATTTATTTTTGAACTTTCATTTGGAATCAGATTTGTTTTCATTTAGTAGAGCTACCTGACATGCCTGAAGGCACATCAAATCCCAAAATGTAGTTAGTTATTCTCCATTTACTTGTCAATACATTGGGGCCATTTTATTTGTATTGCTTATGGAAGTAAGCCAGACAAAAAATCCTAACTTCTTGGACTGAATTACCATGTTGACTGATTTATCTGATCAATTCTATTAAAACAATCCAACCAGTGGAGTGTTTAAAAATATAAAGTCATGAAATAATTCTAAACTTCTGACACCTGTAATAATAGCCTGCTGCATTTAAAAGTTAAACTCAGACACAAAAAGAAATGCATCTTCTCAAGCCAAGAACATCAATTATCTAATAAACTGCATTGGTTAAAATAGGCATTTTCCTTTCAGTCTTCTGAACTGTACATCTGACAGAGGCCAATAATAAACCACTCTGATAGTCAGCTCACATGATGATAGCTGTCTAGCTGTCTAACAGCTGTTAACTAAGATAGTATTATAGTAATAATACTAAATCAGAGAGAGGAAGTGGTATATTTCTAGTAAATTGCCTTTAAGCAACAGCACTCAGAGTGTTATAAAAGTATTAAAAAGTTTAGCCCAAAGTGACTTTCATGTCAGTTCAGCCTAAAGTTTTCTCTTTCTGTGCATAGTGAGCTATAGCCTAACTGGATGTGTAATCAGACTTTAACCTACTCTTGTGTCAAGTAGCCCAGTCTCAGCCAATCACAGAGGCCATACTTCAACTACTAACAGGCAACCAACTGTTAGTGTTCACGGAAGACAAGCTAACATGACTGTTTCAATACGTAACTTCTGTTTCCTATGTATCACTTTTCTTTTTCTGTTCATAAATCCTTTCTGACCACAGGGCAGCCCTAGATTTTCTGTAAACTTATTCTGGTTTGGGAGGCTGACTGATATGCACATCGTTCTGTGCTCAAAGTCTGTTTAATATAATTTCTCTAAAGATTTTCTTTTAACAAAAACTTCTGCTTTTCTTAAATATTAATTGAAAACATTCTAGAATGTACTCAATTCTTTATAATATAGACTTCTAAAAATTTTTTAAATTATTATTTTGAATAATTGGAAGGGAAATATATACTTTCCTAACTGTTCATTGCAATCATTTGTTTTCATGACACATAGTGATATCAATAAAAGAAACAGCAAGGAAAAAATTAAACTTTAAACAGCAGCATAATTTTTACTTCTGAGGAAAGATTCCTTATGCTATTGTTGTTATTCTAATCTATGCCTTGAAACACATTCTCTCTGTGTGGTTTATTCAAAATTGCATATCATTTGAAGTGACTTTTACTTGAAGGCCACATAAATATGCTATTATACATCAATGAAAATATCAGATAATGTATGCCTGTTTAATGCAAATACTTTTTCTGGCTTAATCTTTTATAGTTTTTAACCATGTTTTGTATCCAAAGTATAAGAATGAAGTGAACTTAGTAGACCATAATTATGTTAAGAATGGTTTTCTTTTATTTTTTTAAATCTAGTTCTTTTACTTGGGCAGAATAGTGTGGGGTCTATGAATAACAGTCACAGAGTAAATTATTAATATATCAAAGGAGAGACAATAAGCATTTGCTGTTGCTTTGCTTATCTCTTTGAATAAACAAAAGTTATTATTTGGAGGCACTATCTCTATGCTACACACTTTTTGATAACTAGATTCTGTATATAATATGACATAATATTATGTATGTATACGTATTTTATATCTACCTGAACACTGTTCATTACCATCACTATATGCACAGAATTACATGTCAGTCCTGTCCTTTATCTATTTATTAGATGCTTACAATCCATATCACAGAATTCTATTCAGTGATGGAAAGTTCCACAAGACTGTTTCAAAAATGCATCTTAAAAATTATCTTCGAGTTAGTGTAATGATTTCAATCCTTCTTTTTAAAAATGAGACAAATATTTATTTAAAGAAAAAGAAAGCATATTTTCAATGGAGTTTGGTTATGTAACTCATTTCCTGAGATCATTACAAGTTGCAACACATCCAGATAAAATGTTTAGAATTTAAATGTGAATATTAACTTCAGATCAAGGGCATAATGGATTGCAGTCAAAATAAAAAACAGAGTCAGATGTAAAGCAACAGAGCATATGTGTAACATAGTTCATATTACATACACAGATATCTCTTATACACTTAGTCTACAAGTTAATATTACCAATATTGTAAGAAAGTTGATTGGCACATTTGTATTACAAAAAATATTTAATTATGTATATAAAGTTTATATCTATATATTTACAGCTAACGCATTTTGTATTATATATAATATATTCTATATATTATAGTGCATTAGAAATACAGTATAATATGTATATATGGTATATTGGGACTGTATATAAAGTATATGTATATAATAAATTGGAACTATATTGTAATACACAGTAAATATAAATACATATATTTCATATACTATGCATTGTATATATATGAATATGTGTATATGTTCATATTTATATTTGACTTTATGTATATATTCATATACTATAATATTATGAAGCATTATAAAAACTGTTATATCTTATATAGCTGTTTCCATAGCTTACTCTTAGTTATACCATTTTGTTCAGGAATACAAACCCTCAATGTGCTTTTTGAAAATGAAAATCATGGCAATCTATTTGGTGGTATACATGCTAGAAATAAATTGCCTTAAAATTTTATGAAAGACTGTATAATTTGTTTAAACATTTTAAACATTTTTAATATCAAAAATTCATGTAAATCTGTGTGTATGTATGTGAATATATGAAGGCATATGCGAAATGGGTGTGTGAAATAATTACCGATGCATTGAAACTGGGCCCTAGAGAGTATCAAACTACTACCATGAATATAAGCTATGCAATCATTTTCTCTTGCAAATTCAAAAGACATATTCCATGATATCCATGTGCTTGTATAATAAAAGAAACAAAATGGATTTTAGTCAATACATAAAATGAAGGTGTAAAAATTTTATGTACATGTATCTCTTCTTTAGCTGCCATGTAATTTTCCTGTATACTGACAGATTCTTACACTACTGAGTCTTTAGGTAAGACAGCATTTCTGTGGTGTGGGTGGACATTCCAAGTCTTAATCAGCAAGGGCCTCAGAATTATTTTTAACAGATAAAATAAAAATGCTCCTCTCTTTGCTTTTTGTCTTCTTTTGGGTCTAGGATTTTACATATTTTGATATATTTGAGACAGATCGTTCTTGAATGGAAGGATGTTGCTGGCTTCTGCCAGTTGCCTGCTGGCAAACATCTCAGACAGGAGGTAAACGCTTTGAGATTCCAAGCCAATGTGAGGCAAGCCCACTTTACCTAACAGGCTATCTCACGCAAACATAATTTTTTGTTATATTTTTGTCAATGCTTTAGTAAAGTCTTCTCTAAATATTTCAGCCTGATATTATCTAGGCTTCAGGATATTTAGGAAATGTTAATATTTTCATACTTAAGGTAAAGCAGTATAAAGAATATGCTCTGTCAGCGTGGGAACAATTGTTAGAATTTAGTAGAAATCCTTCAAGGAAATTCTTAGCAAAATGGGACACCAGTCTGAGGCCTGACCGTGTCCCCATGTGGAGATTCTCTCCCTAGCCAAGGTTAAAGAATTGGGATTATTTTCTTATTTGTTTTGTCTCACCCACCCTCCTCCTCTTTTCTGTTTCCAGTATTATTTTAAAAAGGAATTTGGTAGATTTATTTATGGAGACATATACATAAATTAAATTGGTGTGTTTGCATGTGTGTGTGTGTGTGTGTGTGTGTGTGTATGTGTGTGTGGGTGAAAACTGCAATATACAATTGATTGACATTAGTTGGAGTAATTTAATCTCCCTATCTCTGTACAGGCAATTCTATAGAGATATATAAATGTGATTTTAAAATCCATCATCTTTGGTGAAGCATATGACCCTATCTTTGTGTTGTTGTTATACCAATATTTCATCTGTAACATTCTGCCTACACAGAATGAAGGCGGCAATGAAATGAATTTGTTATCCAAGTGGAAGAAATGAAATTAAAATAGAAGGAGGCTGGTAAAATAACATTTTGACAGAAATAGAGACGTCTTCCTCTTTAAATGTTAAATAATAGCATAGAATGCAGTGTGAGCTTTGATGAATTAACATAGAGATTGACACTTTATTGGGATTTTACAGATAAATTCTGTATAACTGTCTAATACAATGAAAACTGAGAAATGTTTTAAAAATATAATATAGACTTCCATATTTGGAAGATGGAGTAGACAATACTTTTTCATCTTTAGCCTCATCAGGTATAAAGAAAACACCTTGAATATCATGTGTAAAACTAATGGAAGAAGTCTCTGAAAGGTGGAGAGAACATGGCAGACTACCTAGGGACCTAAGACCCAGGAAAGGACACAGTATGAAATTTTCAGATTTCCTTTTTGCTTCATGCATCCCAGGCTTAGAAAAAGCTGACAATAGGCAAAGTTGACAAAAGCCCCAACAGAAGCCAGTTCTTTATAGCAAAAAAAGGATGAGGAAAGGGACCACCTAGGAAGACAGAAAAACATTTAGATAGTAACTATTCTGCTCCCACAAACAATATAAAAAAAATGTGACCCGATCCAACCTAGGCTGGCCAAGTCTGAGTAGGAAGCCTAAACCTCCATGTTGCCAACCTATAAATGTAAAGAGTTTCCCTAACCATCATGCCGGGGAGATGCCATAGTAAACCAATTAGGGAGTCAGAATCTTTCATTTCTTTGCTAGGTAATAACTAGTCCCCTTCCACCCATATATAAGTGAAGACCATCTGGTGAGCCTTAACTGCTCTTGATGAACACCCAGAAGTAGCAAGATGTCCTTCCATTCTTCCTGCAGAAGTAATGTCAAAAGAGGCCTAATGCAGAGTCAAGACTTTCACCATCAACCAGCGGTAATGATGTCACCCAACTAGAGTCACATAGGAAGCAATAATTAGGAAATTCTACTTCTCCCAGCCAGATGAGAGAGGTCTAGAAGATAGCCAGAAGCTGCATGACCACTCAGAAGCAACGAGAAGTCTTTTTCTCCCAGGCGTCACTTGTGGTCAAGTGAAGAACTAGAGTTTCTACCTGCATTAGCAGTAATGAGACAACATCCCCTGTTTCTCTGCCAGACTTATACTGGGGAAACCAGCTAAAACAATACCTTTAAATAAGATCCATAGTCCCATAACCTAATGCCCAATATTCCAAATGAAGTATCAATAGATGCTAACACCGAGATTATAACAGTTTTTGAATTATCTGGTAAGTATTTTAAAGCAGCCACCATAAAAGCAACAAACAAATTTCAAATATGCTTGAAACGAAATTTTTAATAGACAGTTTCAGCAAAGAAATAGAAATTTTCAGAAGGAAACAAAACAAAGGAGAAACAAATGTCATATTAGAATGGAAAAGTAAAACGTCCAAAATAAAGAACTCCATCATGTGCTCAACAGTACCATGGAGGAGACCTAGAGAGAAAAGAAATTGTCAAATGCTGGCACATGACTGAGGCTGACAATCTCAGAGGTCATGGGACAGAAAGGTTTCTCAAATTGAGATGTTGAAATCTTGAGGAATTCATATTCTATAGGTAAAAGCTAAAACATAAGCAAAAGAAAAGATACATAGTAAAATAATACAGTTAGGATAGTTTGCATGAGATGGAGGAAGCACACTACCTAAATCCTGATTATGCAGTATTCTATGTTCTTTCTTTCCTTTTTTTTTCTTTTGCTGTATGAGGCTTCCTCTCTAATGTGTTTCCAAGCAAGATGTAAAGCTAAACAAAAAGGCGGAGTGCACCTGTAAGACAGGTATGCCTGGCTGCATCTATAACCCATTGATAAGCTGCTGAGGACTACGATTTTTATCCGTGTGTCTTTAGACATGTGGGACAAAAAGTGTGTCACAAACTGCGTCTGACTTAAGAAAGTTGTGAATCTAATGGTATGTAGGAAGATTTGATTTGCTCAATTAAGCATACTTATGCACAATTAATTTCATATGTATCCGCTATGTCTAAAAGGTTTGTGGAAGGAAGGGCAGTTAAAAATTTAAAATAAGAGGCATAATTCTGTCTGTTGAATCCAAGAGAAGGGATCCTTTACTTGGAGTGTTTATTTTAGAAATTGTATAAGTACTTTCCCCTTTCTTTGAAATGCATATAAATTATTTGAAAACTAGATAGGTTTATTGTCAGATCAATAACCCAGAGATTTCTTTCTCAAGGACTTGGAAGCCATCTCTTTGAAATTTAAACAAGGGAGATCTCACCCCTATCTCACTGTTTCCATGGGAGGGCAGGAGCCGAGCTTTAGTAGGTGCCTTGCTTCACTTTGACAAACCTGTCATAAACATATGAGAAGTTTGTTTCTCCTCTGAACAAAGCCCATTACCTAAAATTGATGATGACTGCAGTCACCAGGAAAGTTTAGGATGATATTAATCCTTCTTACTTGAGGATTATTGTTTACCTTGAAAACTTTCATGAAATAGGTTGTATCTGCTTAGTTATTTTTAAAAAGTGTGAGTTTTTTTCCCCTGTCTTTGCAATGTCTTAGTGGATTGCCTGTGATGTACATTGCTTCTTTAATAGCAAAACTGGTTTCTTTCTGTACTACCTTTGTGTAGAGGATTTCTTGATTGCTAATTGATTTTGTTTTTAATTGTATTTTCCAAACATTAGTAACTTACTATCTAAACTTAACCTGTCTTATGAATTTTTCCCCTTTCTTACGAAATACTTTCATAATTACTTATTGAACACATCATGTAAGTTTTTCCAGTTGTTCTATTTACTTGATTTTTGTTTGTTCTCCATAACAGATTCAAATATCCTCAAATTGTAAAACAAACACAATTTGCATCTCTCCCTTCTAAAACGTTAGTGCAACTGTAAGCTGGAATAAGGAGTACCTGGTAATTTCACATCTTTAGTACAGCTAGTTTGAGATCAGGAATTGAAAAGCTAGAGCTCTCGTGCTGGTTTTCAAAGGGAATAATTCCAGCTTTTGCCAGTTCAGTATGATATTGGCTGTGGGTTTGTCCTAAGTAGCTCTTATCATTTTGAGATACTCTCCTTCAGTACCTAGTTTATTGAAAGTTTTTAACATGAAGAGGTGCTCAATTTTATTGAAGGCCTTTTCTGCATCTATTGAGATAATCATATGTTTTTTGTCATTGGTTCTGTTTATGTGATGGATTAAGTTTATTGATTTGTGTATGTTGAAAGAGCCTTGTGTCCCAGGGATGAAGTCAACTTGATTGTGGTGGATAAGCTTTTTGATGTGCTGCTGGATTCCATTTGCCAGTATTTTATTGAGGATTTTTGTATTGATATTCATCAGGGATACTGGCCTGAAATTTTCTTTATTGTTGGGTCTCTGCCAGGTTTCAGTATCAGGATGATGCTGGCCTCATAAAATGAGTTGGGGAGGAGTCCCTCTTTTTCTATTGCTTGGAATAGTTTCAGAAGGAATAATACCAACTCCTCTTTGTACCTCTGGTAGAATTTGGCTCTGAATCTGTCTGGTCTTGGACTTTTTTTGGTTGTTAGGCTATTAATTACTGCCTCAGGTTCAGAACTTGTTATTGGTCTATTCAGGGGTTTGACTTCCTCCTGGTTTAGTCTTGGGAGGGTGTATGCATCCAAGAATTTATGTATTTCTTCTACATTTTCTAGTTTATTTGCATAGAGGTGTATATAGTATTCTCAGATGATAGTTTGTATTTCTTTTTTAAAATTTTATTTATTTATTTATTTATTTATTTTTATTAATTTTTTTTATTTTTATTGCATTTTAGGTTTTGGGGTACATTTGCAGAACATGCAAGATAGTTGCACAGGTACACATGCGGCAGTGTGTTTTGCTGCCTTCTGCCCCTTCTCCCATATTTGGCATTTCTCCCCATGCCATCCCTCCCCCGCTCCCCCCCGCTGTCCCTCCCCTATTTCCCCCAATAGACCTCAGTTTGTTGTACTCCCATCCCTGTGTCCATGTGTTCTCATTGTTCATCACCCGCCTATGAGTGAGTATATATGGTGTTTCCTTTTCTGTTCTTGTGTCAATTTGCTGAGAATGATGTTCTCCAGATTCATCCATGTCCCTACAAAGGACACGAACTCATCATTTTTGATTGCTGCATAATATTCCATGGTGTATATGTGCCACATTT
>CM052657.1:91616617-91726956 GCA_028533165.1 Leontopithecus rosalia | reverse complement strand
TAGTGCCTCTTTCAGGAGCTCTTGTAAAGCAGGCCTGGTGCTGACAAAATCTCTGAGTACTTGCTTGTTCGCAAAGGATTTTATCTTTCCTTCACTTATGAAGCTTAGTTTGGCTGGATATGAAATTCTGGGTTGAAAGTTCTTTTCTTTAAGGATGTTGAATATTGGCCCCCACTCTCTTCTGGATTGTAGGGTTTCTGCTGAGAGATCTGCTGTGAGTCTGATGGGCTTCCCTTTGTGGGTGACCCGACCTTTCTCTCTGGCTGCCCTTAGGATTTTCTCCTTCATTTCTACCCTGGTGAATCTGACGATTATGTGCCTTGGGGTTGCTCTTCTTGTGGAGCATCTTTGTGGTGTTCTCTGTATTTCCTGGATTTTGGTGTTGGCCTGCCTTGCTAGGTTGGGGAAATTTTCCTGGATAATTTCCTGAAGAGTATTTTCCAGCTTGGATTCATTCTCTTCGTCACATTCTGGTACACCTATCAAACGTATATTAGGTCTCTTCACATAGTCCCACATTTCTTGGAGACTTTGTTCATTACTTTTTTCACTTTTTTCTCTAATATTGACTTCTTGTTTTATTTTATTGAGTTGATCTTCGACTTCTGATATCCTTTCTTCTGCTTGGTCAATTCGGCTGTTGAAACTTGTGCATGCTTCACGAAGTTCTCGTGTTGTGTTTTTCAGTTCCTTCAATTCATTCATATTCCTCTCTAAGTTGTCCATTCTTGTTATCATTTCCTCAAATCTTTTTTCGAATCTTTTTTGAAGGTTCTTAGTTTCTTTGCCCTGATTTAGAACATGTTCTTTTTGCTCACAGAAATTTATTATTACCCACCTTCTGAAGTCTGATTCTATCATTTCATCACTTTCATTCTCTGTCCAACTTTGTTCTTTTGCTGGTGAGGAGTTTTGGTCTTTTGTGGGCAGTGTGGTGTTCTGGTTTCGGGTGTTTTCCTCCTTTTTGCACTGGTTTCTTCCCATCTTTGTGGATTTATCCACCTGTTGTCTGAGTAGTTGCTGATTTTTCGATTGGGTCTCTGAGTAGAGGCCCAGATTGTTAATGATGGAGGATTTCTGTTTCTTAGTTTTCCTTCTAACAGTCTAGCCCCTCTGCTGTCAGACTGCTGAGGTGCACTCCGGGCCCTGCTTGCCTGGGGTACACCTGTAGCAGCTGCAGAACAGTGAGGGATGCTACCAGTTTCTTCTATCTTTGTCCCAGAATGATGCCCGCCAAATGTCAGTCTGATCAGTCCTTTTTGAGGTGATTCTTTGGGTATACAGGGGTCAGGGAGCTGCTTGAAGAGACGATCTGTACTTTATAGGAGCTCAAGTGCTGTTCTTTGAGCTCTGTTGTTCATTCAGTGTTGCTAGGCAGGTACGTTTAAGTCTGTTGCGGCAGAACTCATGAAACCAGGTTTTTTCCTCAGATGCTCTGTCTTCGGGAGTTAGGGCTTTATTTGTGAGTATCTGTTGCTCTGTCCTGCCCAGCTAGGAGGCAGTCTAGTCACTATTTGGCTGCCGAGGATCCGCACTGCTGGCGTGAGGTCTGCCCTTTTGCTGTGGGCTCTGTCCTGCTGTTTTGGGCTCCGCCCTACTGACATAGGCTCTGCCCTGCTGATGTGGGCTCTGCCCTGCTGGCGGAGTCTCTCTGTTATTGCGGGTTACCTTGGCAATGGCTGACTGCGTCAGCAATGGGCAGGTACCTCAGTAGGGGCCGAAGCTCTCGGCAATGGTGGCCGCCCCTCCCCACCGAGCTGCACAGCCGTGGCTTCAGCTGCTCCCGCAGTGGAACTCTCAACCCCAGGCACTCTGAGTCGCCGTATTGCTTGTTCCTGTGGGGTGGGACCCGTTGATCCTGATCACTTGGCTCCCTGCCTCTGAGCCTTTTTGCTTTTTTTTTTTTTTGAGCTGTAGGGTTGACTCTCTACCAGGTGCCTCAGCTGCCAGCTGAAATGGCACTGGGATCTGTGTGATTTCCCGTGCAGCGACTCGCTGCCCTGGTTCACAATTCACCTCCCAGAAATCTCCTAGTCTGGTTCACCGTTCATCTACCTAATGTAGATGATGGGTTGATGGGTGCATCTAACAACCATGGCATGCGTATACCTATATAACAAACCTGCACGTTCTGCACCTGTATCCTAGAATTTAAAGTATAATAAAAGTAAAAAATAACAACAACAACAACAACAACAAAATACTTGGAGCTCAAGGGGCACATCTGTTTTCTATTTCCCCCTACAGGAAGAAAATAGTTTCGCGGTGTGAACTCACCCTCTGCGTCTTGACTGAGAGCTGCAATCGTGAGTTGTTTCTAGAGCGCCATCTTCCTCCCTCCCCCCATCGATATTTGTATTTCTTTGGGATCAGTGGTGATATCCCCTGTATCATTTTTTATTGTGTCTATTTGATTCTTCTCTCTTTTCTTCTTTATTAGTCTAGCTAGTGGTCTATCTATTTTATCAATCTTTTCAAAACAACCAGCTACTGGATTCATTTATTTTTTGAAGGGTTTTTCAAATGGCAACAAAAGCCAAATTAAAAAATGGGATCCAATTAAACTAAAGAGTTTCTGCACAGCAAAAGAAACTGTCCTCAGAGTGAACAGCCAACCTACAGGATGGGAGAAAATTTTTGCAATCTACCGATCTGACAAAGGGTAATATCCAGAATCTACAAGGAACTTAAACAAATTTACACACACACACACAAACGCAAACAACTCTCCATCAAAAAGTGGGCAAAGAATATAAACAGACACTTCTCAAAAAAAGAGATTTATGTAGCCCACAAACATGTAAAGAGCTCATCATCACTGGTCATTAGAGAAATGCAAATCAAAACCACGATAAAATGCCATCTCATACCAGTTAGAATGACGATCATTAAGAAAATCAGGAAACAACAGATGCTGGAGACGATGTGGAGAAATAGGAAGGCTTTTACACTGTTGGTGGGAGTGTAAACTAGTTCAACCATCGTGGAAGATAGCGTGGCAATTTCTCAAGGATCTAGAACCAGAAATACCATTTAACCCAGCAATCCCATTATTGGATATATACACAAAGGAATATAAATCATTCTACCATAAAGACACATGTATATGTATGTTTATTGAAGCACTACTCACAATAGCAAAGTTCTGGAACCAAACCAAATGCCCATCAGGAAAGACTGGATAAAGAAAATGTGGCACATATACACCTTGGAATACTTTGCAGCCATGAAAAGGATAAGTTCATGTCATTTGCAGGGATGTCAATGAAGCTGGAAACCATCGTTCTCAACAAACTATCACAGGAACAGAAAACCAAACACTACATGTTCTCACTCATAAACGGGAGTTGCACAATGAGAACACGGGAATACACGGAGGGGGAGTATCACACACAGTGATCTGTTGGAGGGTGGAGTGCTAGGGGAGAGATAGCATTAAGAGAAATACCTAATGTAGATGATGGGTTGATGGGTGCATCTAACAACCATGGCATGCGTATACCTATATAACAAACCTGCACGTTCTGCACCTGTATCCTAGAATTTAAAGTATAATAAAAGTAAAAAATAACAACAACAACAACAACAACAACAAAATACTTGGAGCTCAAGGGGCACATCTGTTTTCTATTTCCCCCTACAGGAAGAAAATAGTTTCGCTAGGATTGCAAACATGAAAATAAACTCCCTTGCATATTTCCAGACATATATACGAAGAGACACTTGAAAAAAGCTTGAATGTCCTTCAATGAGCCAAAGAGAGCTTGTAGATATTATAATATTTTCCTAAATGCTAATGTAATTTAATTTGTATGCTAATGAAATAAGCCATGAAATAAAGATAAGTGTTCCATTTTGGAAATGTTATCAGTATGGAAAGGCATTGGAAAGGCACTGGCTCTCGCTACAACATTCCTATTTAAATTCAACTTTATCAAATTAAATTTAAATGGAAGCACTTTCATTCCAAGAATTATACTTTCCAATATGTAACTGCTAATATGACCATTTTTGTAAGGTTTTAATTGATGCTGTTAAAAACTGCTTGGTACACACTCACATAATCGGTTTCTCTTGAGTGGTATAGTTTTTCTGAACAGAGAAAAGGAGACAGAAATATTTACAGTGCTCCCTATTCTCAGCACACTAAAGAGAAAACTGTAATAAGTAGCTCTATTTTCATTTCTACCTTCTTATCTATGGTGTCTCTCAAAGTAAACAGCTTTCTGTGATGCAGAACTAAAGATTTGATTAGAAAACTACAGAATCAGAGATGGCAGAGAACCAGAATGCTTTAGCAAAGAGACATAAAGTCAACCTACATGATAAAAAGATGGGATAAACTAGAAAGGGGAATCTCAGAAGGGAATGGAGAGGAGGTTGGGTAGAGGAATTGGTAGGGGTCAGTAAAGGAGAATGCCTTTAAAAGTACAAGGCTTGAAAAAAATTAGAAAGAAAAAGTATTCTTGGGATGATCTCTGCAATTTCACTTTTAATGTTGTTTGATGATTATACACAAATAAAAGATCTCTTTTTAGAATTAGATTTTTGTGAATGTAACATTTTAAAACATTTTTATTTATTTATTTTTTTGAGACAAAGTCTCACTCTGTCACCCAGGCTGGAGTGCAGTGGCAAGATCTTGGCTCATTGCAACCTCCACCTCCCAGGTTCAGGTAATTCTTATGCCTCAGCCTCCTGAGTAGCTGGGATTACAGGCATGTGCCACCACACCCAGCTAAATTTTGTATTTTTAGTAGAGATGGGGTTTCATCATATTGGTCAAGCTGGTCTCGAACTCCTGGCCTTGTGATCATTTAAACTATACAGGGCTAGCTTCAATATGTTCACAACTGAGGAAGTCAGGCAGCTTCTCTGAGACAAGTAATGGTAAGGCACATCTAATTTTAATACCCTTCCCTCTAGCACTAAGCCTGAGTCAAATTATTAAACTATTGGTCATGGAAATGGGTCTCTAATTATGAGTCAATGTGTTACTTGGAATAACTCTTGGATTTATTAGCAGTATTTTGGAAAGAATGACATCAAATTTGCAAATTAAAAAATATGTGCTATTTGGCTGGGGGAGGAGGCTCATACTTGTAATCCCAGCACTTTTGGAGGCTGAGGCAAGTGGATCACCTGAGGTCAGGAGTTTGAGACCAGCCTGGACAACCTGGTGAAACCCCATCTCTACCTAAAATACAAAAATTAGCTGGGCTGTGGTGGCAGGTACCTGTAATTCCAGCTATTTGGGAGGCTAAGGCAGGAGAATCACTGGAACTGGGGAGGCGGAGGTTGCAGTGACCTGAGATCGCGCTACTGCACTCCAGCTTGGTGGACACAGTGATACTCTGTCTCAAAAAAAGAGTGCTATTTGAAACTGAATGTTCCAGGCAGATAGCTAACTAAATTTATTTAGTGATGCAAAAGCTCACTGGATATTCGGAAAAAATTTACTTGGAAAGAGGTAAAGTAGAAAATAATTATTACTTCCTGTTTACTATGTATTAATAAATTAAACTTCATTTATATAATTATACAAGTGTGAGTTCAAATTTATTTAAGCTAATTCATAGCTAATGCTGGATTCTATTATTGCAGAGACATTCATTTGGGTGACAAAGAGCAAAGTTAGGAGACCTATGATTTAAAAATGTTTGGAACTACTGGCATTGAAATCAGCAATATAAAAATTTGAGAAGGCAGAGATTATTAATGAGCTAGGATTCAAATAAAATGACTTCAAATTATTGTTGGAATATGTCTCAGAAATCACACATGGAGAGATAGGCTCAGATACAAAAGACAATGCGAACTTATGAGATTTTATGATGACTATCTTAAGGGTCATTTTGACCCAAATCCATAAAAGATGATGGTTATGCAAAGGAATAGAACGCTTATGCTTAATAGAAAGTTATGCTTAATAAAATGGACAGTGACTGGAATTCGTGTTCTGAATTCAGTGCAGCATCCAGTGACCCCGGGAAAACTTGTCTTTCTTTGTGCTCCAAGTGGAAGGACTATGCTTGTGAGCTATCTGCCAGCAAACCACAGAATGATGCACTTAAGGTAAAATTACATAGGGCTGATGTGCAGTTAGAAATAATAAACAGTAAGTTTTGCTCTGAAGGACACCTAAAATGTAACAGTTGGTAAATTTAAACATGGATAGGAGGAAATCGTAGATAGGTTTGTTGGTCAACAAAGGATCAGGACCAAATAATACAATGCAAATCATAGATACCTGGGGGACTTAAGTTGAAAGTTTCACAAACATGGTCCCATATTTTGGATATGCCA
Organism: Leontopithecus rosalia; assembly: GCA_028533165.1. Taxonomy (NCBI): domain Eukaryota; kingdom Metazoa; phylum Chordata; class Mammalia; order Primates; family Cebidae; genus Leontopithecus; species Leontopithecus rosalia. The sequence continues at coordinate 91,720,650 of CM052657.1, read as the reverse complement.
ACTTCTTCAAGATGAGAAAAAAGGAAGAAAAGAAAAGAAAACAAAAGCCAATACGAAAATTCCCTAAACCCAATTACGAAATCATAAGATCCTTCCAGAGTCAATTTTTATACTTCAGGCTGGAAGTTGTGCTCCTAATTTATTTATCATCAGAAGGTTGGGTCATAATATCTCCTGTTATCAATCATTTACTTATTTTCTGATTCTTTTATAATCTGCAGATAGGTCAAGTCTTGAAATTTTAAATGCTTGTTTGAAACTTACTTTGACTAAGGAAAAAAGTTTCAAAAATATGGTCTCTGTATTCCTTGTTTCTCCTCCGTAGTGAAACTGTTGGAAGACATTTAATTCTCAGATTAATGTTTAAAGTTTTACTAAAAAAATATTTATTCTTCTCTCCTATGATTTGTTGAAGGAGATTATAATGGAATCAGCTGGTTTCCACATGAAAGCATCTAAAGAGAGGAAGAGGTAAAGGAAGAAAAAGAAAAAAAATTGAAGAAAAAGATAAAAGGGAGAGAGAAGAAAGAATAAGATGATTATTGGTTTATATTTTGATATTGGTGATTGGAGGGATGTGTGAGTGTCTGTGTCTGTGTATAGAGCATGGTGAAGAATAATGTGGAACCATGTGATAGGATACAATTTATTACTGAATATACCAAGAAACATTATTTTTGTGAGTACATAGTAGGTGTATGTGTTTAGGAGGTACATGAGATGTTTTGATATAAGCATGCAGTGTGTAATAATCACATCATGTAAAATGGAGTAAGTATTCATTTCCTCAAGCATCTATCTTTTGTGTTACAAACAATCTAAGTATATTCTTTTAGTTATTTCAAAATAAGACAGTCAGGTGGGAAGGGGTTCCCAAAGAAACTCCAACCAGACTGCACATTGGGAGGAGTCTACACTGGAGTAGAGCCACGGAAGTTAGCATTGTTTACAGTGGAAATGAGCCTCAGCCCTCCATTTCCTGTGTAGAACATGGAATTCAATCTGTGAGGTGGGAAACCTAGACTAGAAGAACTCTCACTCTGCTGCATCACTGTTTCCCCTTTTTTCTTCCTTTTTGCCCAATAAATCCCATTTTCATTTTAGGAGGTATATATCCAGCATTGGGATTGCTAGATCATACACTAGCTCATTTTTAATTTTTAAAGGAACCCCCAAATTGTTCTCCATAGTGGATGCACTAATTTTCATTCCCACAACAATACACCCTTCAAATTGTCTGCAAGCCTAATCTTTTGTGGCCCTGGGACAAAGGCCCTGTCTTTAGCTGAACTAAGGAAAAGTCCTGCAACAAAAATGTAGAATTAAATTATTATTGACTATAGTCATCCTGCTGTGCGTTCTAATACTAGGTCTCATTCATTCTTTCTCTTTTTTATACCCATTTACCAGTCCCACATCCTTGCTATACACCACTACTTTTCTCAGGCTCTGGTAACCAACCTTTTACTCTCTGCCTCCATGAGTTCAATTGTTTTGATTTTTAAGAACCCCAAAATAAGGGAAAATGTGATGCCTTTCTGTGCCTGGCTTATTTTACTTAGCATAAGGACCTTCGGTTTCTTCCATGTTGTTGTAAATTACATTCTTTTGTATGTCTGCATTCCATTTCGTGTGTATATATATATATATATATATATATATATATATATATATATATACACACATATGTATAGGTGTATAGAGCATATATATATACCACTTTTGATTTATCCACTCATCTGTTGTTGGACACTTAGGTTGCTTCCAAATTTTGTTAATAGTGCTACAACAAATATGGAAGTTCAGATATCTCTTGAATATATTGATTTTCTTTTTAAGGTGTATATATCCAGCAGTGGGATTGCTAGATCCTGTAGCAACTCATTTTTAATTTTTAAAGGAAACTCCAAATTGTTTTTCATAGCGGATTCAATAATTTTCATTCCCACAAAAGTATACAAGGGTCCCCTTTTCTCCACATTCTCACCAGCATTTGTTACTACTTGTCTTTCGGATGTATGCCATTTTAACTGTGATGCACTAATATAGATCATTGTAGTTTTGACTCATGTTTCTCTAATTATCTGTGATATAAAGACCTTTTCAGATGCCTTTCATCATTTGGATGTTTTTTTGGAGAGATGTCTGTTCAAATATATTGCCTATTTTTAAAATGTATTGTTAGGTTTTCTTCCCTTATAGATGTGTTTGAGCTCCTTATATATTCTGGTTGTTAAACACTTGTCAACTGGGTAGTTTACAAAATCTTTTCTCCCATTCTGTGGGTTGTCCCTTCACTTTGTTGATTGCTCCCTTCACTGTGCAGAAGCTTTTTAACTTAATGTGATCCCACCTGTCCATTTTTGCTTTGGTTGCTTGTGCTTGTGTGGTATTACTGAAGAAATTTTTGCCCAGACCAAATGTCCTAAGGAGAGCTTCCCTGATGTTTTCTTGTAGTCATTTTACACTTTGAGGTTCTAGATTTAAGTCTTTAAACCATTTTGATTTGATTTTTATATGAAGATAGGAGTCTAGTTTCATTCTTCTTCATATGGATATCAAGTTTTCCCAGCACAATTTGTTGAAAAGACTGTCCTTTCCCCAAGGTATGTTCATGGCAACTTTGTTGAAAATAAGCTCACTGTAGATGTATGGGTTTTTCTCTTGGTTCTCTATTCTGTTCCTCTATGTGTCAGTTTTTATGCAAGTGTCATGCTGTTTTGTTTACTATAGCTCTGAAATATAATTGAAAGTCAGGTAATGTGGACCCTCCAATTTTGTTCTTCTTGCATAGCTTTGGCTATCCTGGGTCTTTTGTGGTTCCATATAAATTTTAGGATTTTTTTCTATTTTTGTGAAGGGTATCATTGGTGTTTTCATAGGGATTGCACTGAAAACTGTCGATTACTTAGATAGAATAAACATCTTAATATTGATTTTTACAATCCATGAACATGGACTATATTCATTTTTTTGGTGGTTCTTTTCAATTACTTTGATTAGTTTTTACTATAGAGATTTGTCATGACTTTGGTTAAATTAATTCCTCAGTACTTAATTTTATTTGTTTTTATTGTAAATGAGATAACTTTTTTGATTTTTTTTGCAGATTTTTCATTGTTGGCATATAGTAATGCTACTGATTTTTGTGTGTTGATTTTGTATCCTTCAACTTTACTGAAGTTTTTATAAGTTCTAATTATTTTTGGTGGAATCTTTGGGTTTTTCCCATTATAAAATATCATCTTCAAGCAAGGATAATTTGACTTCTTCCTTTCCAATTTGGATGCCCTTTATTTCTTTATCTTTTCTGATTGCTCAGAAAAGAGAAAATATTGATTCCACATCACAAATCTCCTCCTATCTCTATTCAACTTAAAGAAGAATTTGTGGAAGAATTCAGTTTTATTATAAAATAAAGAAAAATGATATGAGAATATTTTATTGTGTTATACAATAAAGTAAAGAGAAATAATACACTGTGTGCTGAAGGCAGAGAGTTGAGTCTTGAAGGGTTCAAGTTTAGCAACCAAAAATGACGTTTGAAGGCTGAGTGATTAGTGACTAAGATGTTCTAGAGAATATACTTGTGGTAAAAATGGCAAAAGACAAAAGTGACTGTAAAAAGAGAAAGGAGACTAGAGAATTACTGTGGTGCCTCCAGACTGAACCATATTTAAAGCCAGCTGAGAGCAGAAATAATGGGTTTACTATTTTCATTTTCTGTTTTACCACAACGCAAATGTTACATAAGCGTAAATTGTGACTTGCAGAAAATGCAACTTCATTCTTCAGTCTTCCACTGTTCCTGTTAAACTTCACTCAGTGGGAAGAGGGGTTTCCTTGACATCACACTGAAACTTAAACATGCCTATGCAGGCCGGGCGTGGTGGCTCAAGTCTGTAATCCCAGCACTTTGGGAGGCCGAGGCCGGTGGATCACGAGGTCAAGAGATCGAGATCATCCTGGTCAACATGGTGAAACCCCGTCTCTACTAAAAGTACAAAAAAAAAAAAAATTAGCTGGGCATGGTGGCGCATGCCTGTAATCCCAGCTACTCAGGAGGCTGAGGCAGGAGAATTGCCTGAACCCAGGAGGCGGAGGTTGCGGTGAGCTGAGATTGTGCCATTGCACTCCAGCCTGGGTAACAAGAGTGAAACTCCGTCACAAAAAAAAAAAAAAAGTCTATGCACTTTGTGTGAGAAAATGGCAGTTTAATAATTTGAATTGACAGTAAAATTGTTCTTCTTACAGTTTAAATTTGATACCCAGTGGAAACTTATAGTACAAAGTAAATAACATAATTGGAGTCTTCATTTCTCTTCTTTCTCCCCCTTCTTCTCCTTTCCTCCCTTCTGGATTGCTAGCCAATTCTGGAGCCTACTAGTTAGATTTGTAGCTAAGAAGAGAATAGTATACAAAATATTTTTCTTTATTATTTCATCCCTGAGAATGGCTAATATTTAAATATCCCTCTCTCTCACTGTGTCTGACTACTGTGTCCTCTTTCTTGATCAGAATAATCTCTGTTCCAGAAGATCAATTGCTTTTGTTTAGCCTCAAGAAATCCATTCGTTTCACCTTTTTGATATGGGAGTTTCTTACTTCTTTAGGCAGTCATTTTACAGAGAAAAAGATCTATAAGCTGACACTTTGTTTTTAGTATGGCTATACACTAATCTATTATTTGCCCCAGACAAATTCATATCATACATCTTTTTTTTCTTTTTTTTTAGCTTAACTTGTTCTGTCAGAATGGGTCTGGTACCAGTCCTCTGTTATTCTAAGCCACAGGAAGAAGAAACTATGTGAAAGGTTTCATTACTAAGACGGAAGCAAAAGAATTAGCCTTCTCCATTCCTCCCCACATTGGGATGGGAAGGGGAGATAGATGAGGACTTGTACTCACTGATTTCTCTCTCCAAAATGGACTGGATATTCTGATCCAATCCATCTTTACAGCCTTATTTTGTCTGAAAGCCCAAGAGTCACAGAACAAATTTTCATTATTATTTTTTTAATTTTAAATATGGTGGTCTTTTCCTTGGAATTAACTATTTTGTATTTTGAAGATGTATTGAGTTTCAATTTAGTATTAGGTTACCCCTTTCTCTTGTTTCTCAGATGGGAATCATTCAAACTATGTTCATTAGAGTTTTTAGAGACTTATACCTAGAGAGACGATTATACTTTATGGAGCCATCTTTATTCACTATTAAAATTCTATTTGGTAAAATTGGGCAGGATTCTTATATTAATGCAGTTAAAGAAACAGAGAACAGAGAAGCAAAGTAACTCGATGAAAGCAAACAGCTTTTATGGTCTAAGCATAAAATTCAATAGTAGAATATACTGAGTCTCAGGAAGGTAGTATTTTTATTATATTATACAAATATGTAGATGAATTTCAGTAATTATTCTCTTTTTGTGGAGAATAGGTCAGTAGTTGCAGGCATATTTAGAAAGTAAGATAATGGGTAGAGTTGTGACATTCTGTAACCTTAAATTATATTATGCATCCACCTTTAATTTATAGTTGATTAGAATTATCCAGTACAACTTTTCTCTAGTGAAATGTTGATATGAATACTAAGAGAACATCTTACTCTATGGAGCAATTTGCTTTATAGTACAATGGAATGCTCTAATACATAATGAAGTATTCATCATTTTTTTCTTTTCTTCAAGTTTGTTACTCTAAATGGTTCATGGGGTATCTTCAGAGACAGACTTAGATATTTTGATCTTCATAATTTTGATTTAAGTTTTCATAATTTGTCCAAAAAGCAAAATGCATGCCAGAGAATGCAATCAATCTTTTCCATAGTGTTTTATTTTATTTTATTTTTTCTCAGTTTGCTTCGGGGACAAATAAAAAATAACACAGGAGAAAAGAAATCATTTAGCTTAAAAAGCTGATATTTCAAGTAAACATGGCTTTTTCTTCTACATTATCTTTTAAAATTAAGTGATTTGGAGGAAGAGTTGCAGTAGAGTGTCAACTCCTTGTTCAATATAAATAACGTATTTCCACAAGAGACTAAACAGAAATATGAAGGATTCACAGGAATTTATATGGAAGAAGAAAAATAAATTAAAAAGTTGATAGCATTTCCCCAAGTCAGAAATTCATTTCCATATTCAGGTTAAAAAACCAGGACCTTTCCATTTTAACAATCTGAATATATTTCCTACATGAGAAAATAGCAGAAGAAATGGAGTTAGTGAGTCTGAAAAGAATCTCTACATGAAGTCACTATTTCTATTCATCCTTTGCTCTTCTAAGAAAACCAGTCTAGTGACTTTAATCTCAGTGGACAGTAGATTGTCAAAGAAATGCATTCAATAGTAGGAGTGAAAAGGGAGATGGAGATACACCGGTGTAAAAAGTCTTTGAAGATGTCTTAGGAAGACAGTAGGATCTTGTTACACAAACTTTGATTTCAAATAGTGGCTGAATTAAATTTAAATAAAACAGGTTCATGTATCTAAAAACCATCTTCTGATAAAAAAAGAGATCAGTAAAGCAACTAAATGCTATTCATACTTTTTAATAAAAGGCAGTGGTATTTTACTGTAAATCACTATAAAACCTTGCGTAGGGGACTCAATGTGTCTCTGATTAGCTGGCAATATACCACATGGCATTGGAAAAACAATTTCTCCATAGACTGTAATATTTGTTTTCCCAAAGAGCAAAGAAAGCTATTTTCTATCATCCTATAACATAAACCTTTTTCTTGTCTTAATAGGTTTGGGTCATTTATGTTTAGAAGGTATGTAAGTCTTTTAGATTTAGAGAAATGTATACCTTGTATATGTATATACAGTCAATCTTAAGTATTTGTGAATTCTGCATTTGCATTTTTTTACTAGCAAAAATTTATTTGTAATTCAAAAATCAACATTTGTGAAGCTTTCTAGGCCATTCGCAGAGATGTGCCCGTGCGTATCTGCGCAAAATTTGAGTTTCTCTATGAACACATTCCCAGCTGAGGTCAAACAAAAGTTTCCTGTAAACGAGTGTCTTTTTGTATTTATTTATTGCCCCGTTTTTGCAATTTTCTTCTTTTTGGTGATCTTAATGTTTAAAATGGCTTCCAAGTATAGTATGTTAAAGTGTTTTCTAATGTTTCGAAGGGTAAGAAGCTGTGACGTGCCTTATGGAGAATATTTTTGTGTTAGATAAACTTCATTCAGGCATGATTTATAGTGCTGATCTCTGTGACTACAAAGTTAATGAATTAATATATATTAAATGAAGTGTCTTTAAATAGAAACACACACAAATCAATGTTATGGATAGATCAGTTTTTGAAAATGCTATAACCAAAGGCTCGCAGCTATCTATCCCTGTATTTCTCTTAGGAACAATGGTTCAACATTTGCCAGTTTAGTGTGCGTGGCAATTTTATGGAACATAGTAAACTCAAATAACAAAAATTGATGCTGTGTGTATATAAATGTTGAAATATCTGTCAGTGATTTTTTGCTTCCTCTATTTGATATCTGATTTCAGAAAAGGTTTCTGGCTAAACTGTGTTCTTTCTTTCATTTTTAGCATTTTTACAAAGAAATACTGGGAATGAAAGGGTTGGGTCAAGAAATTGATCCTGTAAGAGTTTTGACTAGTATCCCAATTAAAGATAAGCTTCATTGTTAAAAAAATAAATTTATTTAACACACTGATTTTCAAAACACTTACTGTATGACAGAGATTATTGTAAACACCAGAGATATAGAAATGAGAAAGATGAGACTCCATACAGGAATCGTAGTCTGTTAGGAAAGACCAACATTTAAACAGCTAAATATAATACAACATAGTAAGATTTTTCTGATGGTATAAATAAAATTCTAAGGTAAAACTAAGAAAGCAATCAATAATTAAGGGAACTTGGGAAGTCTTCACAGAGGAGGAGAGGAGGAGACAATGGCAGAAAAGCTAATAATATAAAGGTAGATTATCGAAGTTATCACTTTGACAATTGGGTAAAAGTGCTCAATTTTGCTGGATATTCTCGATGTGTACAGAAATTTTCCCAGGACGGCTCTGGCTTTCATCCTCCATTGGTTGAGGATTAACTCTACACTTCTGAGTTATGCACACCAAATGAACTCCTGTTAACTCAGATAAAATCCTCTGGCTAGGAATTAGATAGAGACAAAGCATTTGCTTTTTATGGGATATTCTCAGGATCATGTAAGTTTTATTTTGCATGTAACTGTCCAACACAGCTGTGGAAAAAAGCAGAGATGAGCTATACCAAGTGACATGAACACGAGAGGAAGCTGCTACCACATGAGCATGAGATCTTATGAGTGCATATTTCTGGTGGGGTGCATATATATTATTAGAATTTTATTTTCTATGAACACAATGAGTAGAGGCCTGAATCTGTGTAATTTGGCTTGAAGTATTAAATGAATATAACAACCTGCTTTTTACAAGTGAGCATTCATACTTAACTATAAGGGTAATACTTAAAATATGAAGTACAACACTGAATACATTTGCATGTCTCAATATATTTTAGTTTCCATTTTCTATACTCTTCATTTGTTCTTGCTTATTATATAAGGTCATCAATGATGGAAGCAGTGGCCTGTCTGTAGTGGCAACTGCAAAGAAGTCTGCTGCAGCAGGGAGGTGCGGCCAGGGCTGTCCCCTCACTGAGGCCAGTGGAAGCCAGAAACAGGTGAGAGCCCACCCCTATGAAGTTGGTGGGGCAGGGTCTTAAGCTCTCGGATGCAGCTACAGCAGCTCAACCTGGCTCTGGACTCAGGCATACCTGCACTCTCTGGCTGGGAAGCCCTCATCCCCTACAGGCTTGGACAAGCCTGCTCCCCCTCCATGGCCTCTCCCTGCTCCGGGCACCCACTCCAGTGTGGAGCAAAGTCATGGCCGATCCAAGGCACTGTTGCAACCACAGTGGGTCTGTGCACACTAGGGGTGGTGCTGACATGCTAGCCCACTGCCACCTCAGCCCCCTCTGGACTTTGGGCACCTATGAGCATGAGAGGGAGGCCAGGAGGGCTGAGGGTGCTTGATGTGGGCCTGCAGGTGCCCCTCTGCATAAAAAGCCTGGGCACTGTGGAGGGCATGTTGATTGTGAGAGGCAGGTTATTGGGCGGGAAGGGGTGGGTCACCAGTGAATGACCACCTTCAAGCCAGGGACAGACTGTAGCCTCGTGACCAGGCTGCCACTTGCTAGTAGAGTCCACCACCTGGAATGAGAACTTATCTTGTTTTTTCTGGACTCATCCAAGGCCACCCATGGACCAATCAGCAAGTACTTTCTCCCATCTGTCAGCTAGACTCAGAGAGCTATCCAAGCTACCAGTTGTGGGAAGGAGCTACCCACTTTGGGTCTCCTTTACTCTTCAGAATGACTTGCCTGCAGAAAGGAGCTACTCACCACTAGTGCCCTCTCTTGCTGAGAGCTGGACACTCATTGGGATGACCTGCCTGCAGATAGGAGATACCCATTTTGGGTCTCCTGGGAGCTGCTGGGCCTCTCAATGAAGAGCCTATCTGCTTTGGTCTCCTTCCGGTTGTTTGCCTATCTCATTCTTCCTGGATGCTGGACAGGAACTTGGGACTCACTGAATGGTGGGACTAAAAGAACTATAACACAAAGAAGTAACATGCCCCCCACTCACCTCATTGCAAGTTACAAGAAGGGAAGAGCTGTAGGCCTTCTGGGAGCCCACATCTTGGAGATGTCCCAGCCAGGGCTGTGACCAGGCTGTAGCATTCTCTTTGAGGCTCTGCAGTTATTGGTATCTCAGAGCTTTCAGATGCTACCATGGTTCCTTTGTCTAGATGCTAGCGCCTGCTGCAGAAGCTGCTTGTGGTATGTCTGGTCCAGCTGCAGCCTCACACAGAGCAGGCACCCATGCCGGTGCCTGGAGCTGCCTGCCCCACCACAGCCAGTACGCCTGGCTGTGCACTGTGGCTGGAGCCCTCACTGTTCCACACCTGGCTCACTCTTGGCAGGCATGAGATCCAGGCTGGTAGTGTGAGCCAACTGTAGCCTGCCAGAGTGAGTGGGCAGAACAAGCCCAGCAGGCGCAAGCAAAACCCAAGCAGAGTCACCGCCAGACACAGAGATTTCTAGCAGGTGAAATAACACTCTAAAGATCCTGTGACAATTCTTTAACTTCTGTGTAAATGCATGAAAGCATCTATTGACTTGTCTTTTAAAGATTATGTTAATGAAATAATCATTATTATCATTAGTTATTGAGTATTGCCATATTCTAGACATAAGGTGGGGCTCCTTTTAAGTAATTTTTGTTGAATAGCTATAACACTTTTATGGTACATGTAAAATAATTACATAGGAGCTAGTGATGCCACCTTTGCCATAGTAATAGACATACCGTAGAATCAGAATTTGAATCTAGTCTCTCTGATGCAGTGGGTTTCATCTTAATCAAACTACATGGTTTTCTATTACATTAATATATATTTAACTGAATGTGTTCCCCAAAAAGTGAATATGTGGAACCATTAATCTCCAGTTAGACTCTATTTGAAGATAGGGCCCTTAGAAGGTAATTAGCTTAGATGAGGTCATAAGGGTGAGGTCCTAATCTAGTATTATTTGTGTCCTTATAAAAAGAGACACCACAAAGCTTACTCTTTCCTTCTCTCTATGTGCATCTTTGTGTGTTCTCTCCATGTGAGGATACAGTAAGAAGGCATCCATTTGCAAGCCAACAAGAGAGCCTTCACCAGAAACCAAACCCTGCTGGACCTTGATCTTGGACTTCTAGTCTCCAGAACTGTGAGAATTTACATTTTTGCTGTTTAAGCCACCCAGTCTGTGATATTTTGTTATAGCACCTGAGCAGACTAAAATATATTTACAAGTAACATAGCTCCTGGCATTTAATAGAAGATAATTAACACTATAAGTATTATTTCAGTTATTGGAAAACAACAACAATAACTATGAATTTAATAGCTCAAATTGAGACAAGCATTTTGATATTTCCAGAGCTATTGGCAAGTTTTTCTGTACAGTAAAAAATGTGTATTACACCTGGTATCTGAATTTGCTTTTTATTGAATAGTAGGTATGACTAAGAAACATTTTTATCTTTGTTTTTCTAATGTATAAACATTGAATTGTTTCTGAAACACAGCAATTTTGCTTTCTTTTTCAGAACAAGAAACAACATCTTCTTGGAAAGATATACTGTTTTTTTTTTTACTCAAACAAACAGATTAAATCATTATTTGGGGCTGGGGCTAGGGAAATGGATATTACAATGGTTCCACAGTAATACTGTAATGAAATTTGTAAAACTCTGTTATTACAAAATAAATATGCCCCAATTCCTCAAATACTTAAGATAAATGGACAACAGGCAATTTCTCTGTGGATATTTCTGTATGTATGGCATTAGTCAGACATAAACACCATAGATTTCCAATTACATAAGGAAAATTGTTAATTCTTCCGTTTGTAGGTATATCTTTCAGTAGACTAAGCATATTTTAATGTTAACTTCAGTGAGAATTTCAGTAAGATGTGTCTACTTAATACTAAACATCACTGAATGGATTATTAAATCAGATAAATATAATATTTCAGATTTTTTAAACCATTGTTTCTCTTTGCCGTCCTGTCCAATTACTCTTGGTACCAAGAATGAAGCCTTGACTGTATGTAATGTTGTATACAGATGAGTTTGCCTAAATATCCCTACTGAGTTTTTAGACATATATGATTGAATTGGAAGTCCTGGCACTGTCCTGCAAACACAACAGTGACAATGTTATTTCTAAATCACGTTTTAATAGAGTGATATTTCTTTTTTGTAATAAGAGAAAGGTAAACCTGAAGAACAATGTAGATAGATAACATTTAGTTGCAAGCAAGTTTTTCTTATAACACAGATTTAAAAAAATAATAAATCTTTAAAAACATTTAAATGTTCATATTTTACAAAAAAACATACTTTTAATCAAACACTGATAATAAATTCATAAATGATAATCTAAAACACATAATTTAATTTTCTATAATACTTAGAAAACAGTGAAATAAGAATTATAATATTTTAAATATGTCATTTATCAGGAGTCACTGAAAATATTAAGCATTCTAGTTAAAAAACTATGTTTTACTAGAACATTACATTTATACACCCATATTTACATATAAAACAGAAACAGTAAAGCACACATTAATAATTTTCAAAATGAGATAGAAAATGAAAAAGAATCTCTGTATTTTATTACAAAGTATAATTATAATAATTGTTACCACTGCATTTATACAGCAACTTTATATTGTAGGTATTATACATATATTAGCTCTAATCTTTTCATTGATGAACTTAAAATTATATTATTACCTCCACTTTATAAACAAGTCAGAATACTTCAGAAATCTACTTAAAGTTAAACCACCAGTGAGTATAGACCTTGGATTTTAAAATTCATGCTCCTAAATTCAAACTCTAGCTTATTTAATTTATTATTTTTACTTTACTTTATTTTCATTAGGATTTAAGAATTTAACTTAATTCTTTCTAAATTTATGTTGTCTTATATACTTGGAACTTCAGCTATCTGTGCATAGAGAATACCTCTATTTAGTGGTCATGGATACTGGAAATATGGTGGTTGGGACAAGTCAGTGGTTTCAAAGATAATATTTGTGTAAGTGTTCCTGCTTGGAAATGGTATGGTTTGCCTCTCTTTTGTTCCTGGAATTGCTTTGAAAGGCAGGACAACACAGATTGAGTGAACTGACAAAGTGTGGGTGGGGATTGCAAGATTTTAGCTTGGAACTTAGTTTCATGACATCTACAATATACGAGTAAAAAGATAGTCTTTGTATTTATTTCTAAAAGAATCAAAATAAAGCATGCCTTTAAATAGGAACTACAGTAGGAACTTTTATTCTATAAAATAATGCTGCTCAACAGAAATCTATTTCTTCTTTTCTATATCCTCCTGTATATGTGAGCACACACACATGTGCACACATGCACACACACACACACACACCCCCTTGAAATCTGAATGTCTTTTTTGATAGCTCCAATTCTCTTTTTTCCATAACTGCTAATGTAGGAACAAATGACTCTTTCATATAGCTTTTCTGTAGTATTCTTTGTTATATAGTTTATTTTCCTTTTTTGTCTCCCGTATCTTTTTCCTTTCTTTTAACTATCATCTATTACATTCTTTTTTTAAAAAGAAACCAAACTAAATAAAGCTATGTTTTATACTAGTATAGCTCTCAGTTGATTTATTTTCTGTGCACCAATAACCCTTAATAGGAAACAGTACCCCTTAGAGTAACATAGATTGTTCTTTATAACATAAAAACAACCAGTCAATGCTGATAGTCAATCTTCAAAAACAGTCATTTCTGTGACAGAAAAAAAAATCAAAGTGGTTAGGTGCTATTGCAGAGACACAAATAACTCATTACTTTTAATTCTTTCAAAATAATTGTTACCTTTATAAGACTCAGAATTAACTATATTTTTGCATGCTCATTCTCTTTTAAAGTGTTTGTCAATGTCTTAGGATGCAAGTCAACTGTCCAAAACCCAGGAATACAGGTATTCTAATTGTGTTTGAAGATATGCAGACGTCTAGTTGGAGAATGACACTCAAAACCATCTGGTATTGGTTCTAGTGACGAGCCTACATCTGATAAAATACTTCATAGCAACATTTGTAGAAGGTTTTCATGGTACCAGTGTACAGACTGAAATTCTCTGAAGTAAAAAGTTGAGTGGTTACAAGATCTGTCTAATCATGTGGCATCTGAGTAGCAGAACTGGGACAAAAATGTAGGCTTTTACAATTGAAGACAGAGTTACTATAGACATACTGGCTCTGGTGTGAAATTTCTTATGTTTGTGATTTTAGATATAAATACATAAGAGTTCCCAAGACACTTTTGTCAACCAATTAAGTATTTTTTCGATATTTATCTTATGTAGTACTATCCAATAGAATCTTTGCAATTTTTCTAGCAGATATTTAATGCTAAACAGGTATCTGTAATTATTCATGAAAACTGTGACTGAGATATGCAAGGAGGATAGAAGCTTTGCAGAGCAATTTGGGAACAAATGTGATTACACTCATTTATACTGACATCTCCACTTCCTCATAAACAAACTCTTTTCATTTTGATACATTTACATAATCATCGTCCTGATTGTATTTGTCCATCTGTAATTCTCTATTATTAAAAAAATCACATTTTCTACACATGGGGACAGAAACAATACAGAACTCTTAATATAATCTCCTGTGGCATTGATCAGGTATGGAAGATTCAGTGGAGATGTAACTGACTTGGCAAGTGCAATTGAAAATAAACCTTATTTTTTATTGTAACTTTCTTAGATGAAATCTTAGGCAGTCTTCATTGCTTTTCTTGTCATGTCTTAGTCATTTGGTAATTAAAAAGTCCACCCCCAATATAAAATGAAACTTGAATCTCTATCTAATGTAACCTTTCTCCTCCCCTAACAGACACACACACAGTTTGTATCTTCTTCAGGGCAGGAAATCAATAGGGCAGAAGGGAGAATAGTCAGTCCTCACTTTCTCACATGATAGTCTCCCCAGTTTTCAGTTGCAGTTTGTGGCCCATCAAGGTTCAAGTCGAAACAGAAAGGAAGGAAAAAGAACAGTGACTTCACTACCTGATGTGGTGTGGTTCTGGGTCCCCACCAAAATCTCATGTTAAATTATGATCTTCAATATGGGGGGGATCTGGCAGGAAGTAACTGGATCCTGGGGCAGATTTCCCCCTTGCTGTTCTTGTAGTAGTTTTCATGAGATCTGGTAGTTTAAAAGCGTGTAGCACTTCCCCCTTTGCTCTTACTCTCCTGCCACCGTGAAGACCTGCTTGCTTCCCCTTTACCTTCTGCAATGATTGGAAGTTTCCTGAGGTCTCCCCAGCCATGCCTCCTATTCCATATGCAGAACTGTGAGCCAATTAAACCTCTTTTCTTCATAAATTATGCCGTCTTATCTATGTCTTTAGAGACGTGTGAGAGAGACTAATACCATACCACAGTTGTAGTCTAGTTTGAGTGATATCTTAAAATGGTGGATGCACAATAACTCGCCCTTTTCTGAGTTCTCCAAGATCCCAGAAGTAGTCTTTAATGGAAATGTGGATGAAGACAGTGTCTTCACTAGTCGTCTGCTTTTGAAATCCCCCCTCACATTTGAGGTGGTTGGCTTTTTTGGTGCTGTGTGGAGCTGATTCATGCTGACTATAGAGAACTTGTGTTCATCTCTCCCATATATGACATTGGAAAAGTTACTTGACCTTATTTTTAAATAAAGGATACAAAATAGTACTCCTTTTATAGTGTGTTTATAAAGAGAAATTGATGATACCTACAACATTGTAAGATACAATAACATTTATTGTATCTTACAATGTTGTAGGTATCATCAATAAGATACAATCCTCATATAATGGGGATTAGGAAGAGCAAGATGTAATATGGTAGACATATTGCTGATCAGTTCAACTAAAAGCCACAATTTGGTGTTTTGTAATATTATGCATAGGTTGTAGATTCCAGAGTTCACATGTGATTGTCTTGGCTTGGATTTTTCCTTAGAAAATCCATACATGAAAACTGAGTGCTATTTGGAAGGAAATGAAGAAGACCTATCAAACCACAATAAGATTATGTATGAGTTGGTAACCAAATTATAAAGAAATGTTCTATTTGATTTATAATAATTGGTTATTCCCAGTCAACTCAAAGATATTTGTTTTTTCTTAAAACATTGATCTGTATAAAATGAACTCTAATCATAAGTCAATAGTTTGTATTTGAGTTTAAAAACAAGTCAAATAATTCTCAATTGTTGTCTTTTTCTTAATATTTAGCAAATAGTTATTTTTTAGTGGGTTGGACATGCTAATTCAGGCATCATGGCCAACAATGGGACCTTCTATTTGGGTTATATTTATCCTCATCACATTGTTAGTGTTCAGCTGTGGAAGTAAACTACATGACTCATGAAAAATAAATACCATGCAATTTTAAATTAACATTTAGCTGGACTAGAACAAAAAAATAGTCAAAGAGTTTTGTAATAAAACATAGACAAATTAGTAAGATTTACTCTTGAACTTCATTTTGTTATTCAGCGAGTCATGCAAGCCTAATCTATTTATTTCAATTATTTTTAAATTTTGTAATAATGCATATATTTAATAATAATTTTGTTTTATTTATCTCTTTATTCCACAAACACAAATAAAAATAACTGTTTGGTTGTAAAATGCATACCAGCTGTAGACACAATTTGGGGGCTTGTAACTAGATAGCTAGATTGAACAGATCCCAAAGTGGAAAACCTCCAAGCATCCAAGCAACGAAGTTTTCAACTTTCACATTAGCAATTTGGAAATTGACTCACGTTTTGTGCCTGCACCGAATTGATATTGAATTCTGATATACATTGTTTTATGTAATTGAGTTTTTAAGGACACTTAATGTCTTCCTGTTTATATCATAAATTCAATGACAAATAAGGAAAATTACTGTTATTGAGCATCTTTCCACCTTCATATTATTTAAATCTTACCACAATTTTATGAAAAATATATTTTATTTCCAAACAGAAGCATCTCATGCGTTGAGCCTTTTCCTGAACAAAGTCTAATTCAAAAGTGATTATGTGTGTGTGTTTGTGTACGTGCCAGGTACAATCAAGTCCCTGGTCCGAGACCTTACAATTTCAAATGAAGACTCACTTGTTTAATTTCCACTATTGAGCAATCAGTTTGTTTGAAGAAGATAATGGTTATGGGTGGAATGTATTGTTAACTGCCCTGCTGGTGGTTACATTTAAACACGGACTTCTCAAGTAACAGCTTCTATCCATTCACCCTCCCCCAGAAAATGTCTTATAGCAAAGATACGTTAGGTCAATGGGTGAGAGAACTCTGGAGTTGCTAGTAAACTATTAAACCCTGAAGTCTCTGCAGACTTGACCCCATTGGGCAGTTCATGTTTAGTTTCTTTTGTCTTCTTCCTGATTGTTGGTAGAAGTTCCAGAGGATAAAGTGCTTCTCAAATCCTAATGCACACATGAATCACCTGGGAACCTGCTAAGGTACAGAGATTCTGGTTCAATAAAACTGGGGCAGGGCTTCAGATTCTGCAATTTTCACAAGCCTTTTGGTAATGTTGCTCGTGTTAAACAACATAAAGTACAGCATATATTGCATAGATAGATGTACTCTATGTGGAACAGCTTGGGACTAGGAAATGAGCTAAATCTTGAAAGAAAAGGATAGAAAAAAATGCAATCTTTTTCTACAACAAACGAATATCAGTGTTCATTGCCAATCGAGTAATACATGCAGTCATTCTAAGCCTGAAATTTGAACTCCATTACCATTTTATTCTGCTCTAAGGTGATTCTCTGTTTCTTTCTTATTTTCTTATCTCACATAGGATTAAATAGGAATAATAAAGTAGGTAATTCCTTTACATAGCTTAAACTCTTTTAGTATCGTTTTATTTAGATCTACACAGAGTATGCAGGGTTTTCAACTATATTTGACCAGATTTCTTAAGATTTTAAAATTACCTAATTTTTATAAGTAATATAAAATGCTCTCAATAAATGTGTAAAAATGTTCTTTCAAAACAACTAAAGCTGAGAAAAATTTAATAAGACCTGTTAAAGGTTATAACAAACTGCAGAGAAAACTCTAAAACTCAGGTCTGGTAGGTACAAATTTCATTGTCCTACTTTTCACTACCTTCATATAGACTAGACTCAATATATATATTAAGTTAATGCATCTTTAGGGAGAGTATAATCAAGTCATGATTAGAAACATCCTGCTGTGAAATAAAACCAGTTTCTTTTACTATAGGGAGTCAGCCAAATTAATCAGCTACTCAATTAGGTATAAATTAATGCCTTTCCCCAGTGGTCACAAGTAAGAAATAGCCTGTGAATCTAAAGATGTTATAAGCCATTCTGCTGTATATGTCACTCATTTATACTGAAGAAGAAAAGAGTCTAAAACACTGAGTCTTCAATTGTTATGAACATTATGAAGGCATTTTCATGTGGATGCTATATGAAATATCTGGATTTTGCTTATCTGCTATCAAGTAATTATGAGAATCATTTTTGTAATGTTCATAATTTTTAATATTCCCTTATAAATCTTGACTAAAAATTCTGTAATCTTTATTTTTTCCACCATCAGACTCAGTCTTTTTAGTGAAAATTTTGTCAAAATGGGCAATAATTTAGGAAAATGTGATCTCAAGGATCAAAAAAAAACTGTGCTAACATAGTGTTATATTCTGTTATTTGATAAAACATCAATTGGTAAATAAGTATGATATGAAAAAATTGAATGGATATCAATATTCCATGTGATGCATCAAATATCTATCTACTTTGGCTTATTCTCTTGTTTCTTATCTGAAAAAGTAACGAGGTTTACATGATCATGTTTGAACTGTTATTTTAGGAGTACATATGTAGGTTTGTTACATGAATAAATTGCATGTTGCTGAGGTTTGGTATACAAATAATCCCACTGTAATAACTGAGCAAATTAGAAGGAAACACCACGCTTGAGTTCAAATTATGAGCCCTTTATTCAGCCGGCGACCGAGAGTCAGCTAACACTTAAAATCTCTCTCCCGGAGAAAGGGGCTTGATTTCCCTTTATACCTTGATTTAGGTAGAGGAGGGGCAGCCTAGCTTAAGCGGAATTTTACAGAAGCAGAATAAGCAAGTTAGTAGGAGGAGGCTGGTAACCAGGGGGCAGGAGGTTCCCGGGACTGTTAGTTGCTAAGGGTATTTCCATACAATCAGTCACCAAGGAAGGTATTCACAATAGCAAACAGACTTGCCAAGTAGGATGGGGTTACAGTGGTTACAGGTACTGTGAACAGTGTGAACCACTGGTTCAGAGTTTTGAATGCAGTGTGACCCAGTAATGCATCTGAGGGGCTGCAGCAGGGAGGGAGAGGCTCGAGAGAACCTGTCAGGTTTGCAGCTAAGATGGAGTCAGTTAGGCTAACCCAGGTTAGGTTATTACACCATCATCCAGGTAGTGCACATAGAACCTGATAGGTAGTTTTTCAACCCATACGCACCTCTCAGCCTTCCACCTCAAGAAGTCACCAGTGTCTATTGTTCTCAGATTTGTGTCCATGTGTCCCCAATTTTTAGCTTCTGATAATAAATGAGAACACATGGTATTTGATTTGTTGTTTCTGCATTAATTTGCTTAGGATAATGACCTCCAGCTATATCCAAGTTGCTGCAAAAAACCATAATTTCATTCTTCATGTGTGTAGTATTCCATAGCTTATATGTATCACATTTTCTTTATCCAGTCCACCTTTGATGGGCCTCTAGGTTGAGTCCATGGCTTTGCTATTGTAAATAGTGCTGTGATAAATGTGAGTGCATGTGTCTTTGTGGTAGAGTAATTGTTTGGGGGGTTATATACCTACTAGTAGGATTTCTGGGTGAAATGGTAGTTCTAAGTTCTTTGAGAAATCTTCACACTGTATTTCACACTGGCTAAACTAATTTACATTTCCACCAACAGTGCATAAGTTTTCCTTTTGCCCCACAACTTTGTCAGCATCTGTTACTTATTTTTTAGTAATAGCCATTCTGACAGATTTGAGATGGTATCTCATTCAGGTTTTGATTTGCATTTCTCTAATGACTAGTGAAATTGAGCATTTGTTTCATATATTAGTGGGCCGCATTTATGTCTTCTTTTGAGAAGTGTCTGTTTATGTCCTTTGCCCATGTTTTAATGGGGTTATTTAGTTTTTGCTTGTTGAATTAAGTTCCTTACAGATTCTGGATATTAGTCCTCTGTCCCACTCAGTTTGTGAACATTTTCTCCAATTCTGTAGGTTGTCTGTTTATTCTGTTGATAGTTTCCCTTTCTGTGCAGAACTTCTTTAGTTTAATTGGGTCCCATTTGTCCATTTTTGTTTTAGTTTCAATTACATTTGGGGACTTAATCATAAATTATTTGCCAAGGCAGATGTTCATCATGGTCTTTACTAGGGTTTCCTCTAGGGTTTTTATAGTTTTAGATATTCCATTTAAGTTTTAAATCCAGCTTTAGTTGATCTTTGTATATGGTAAAAGACAGGGGTCTGTTCCAATTCTGGCATATAGCCAACCAGTTTTTCCAGCACCATTTACTGAATAGGGAGTCCTTTCCCCATTACGTGTCATTGTGAACTTTGTCAAAAATCACATGTGTGTGGGTGTGAAGCTTTATTTCTGGGTTCTATAACTTGTTCCATTGATCTGTCTTTTTTTATACAAGTACTATGCTGTTTTGGTCATACTACCTTGCAGTATAGTTTGCAATCTGGTAGTATGATGCCTCCGGCTTTCTTCCTTTTCCTTAGAATTGCCCTAATTATTTGGGCTCATTTTGGTTCCACATGGATTTTAGATGTTTTTTCTAATTCAGTGAAAAATGCCATTAATAGTTTGATAAGAATAGTATCAAATCTATGCATTGTTTTGGGCAGTGTGGTCATTTTAATAATATTGTTTTTTGCTGTTTATGAGTGTGGAATGCCTTTCCATATCTTTGTGTCATCTCCAATTTCTTTCAGCAGTATTTTGTAATTCTCCTTGCAGAGATCTTTGATTTCCTTCATTAGCTGTGTTCCTGGGTATTTTATTCTTTTCGTGGCTATTGTGAATGGGATTCTTTTTCTCAGATTGGATCTTATTGCTGTACAGAAATGCTACTGATGTGTGTACATTGATTACATTGGTTTGTACCCTTTAACTTTACCAAAGTTATTTATCAGTTTTAGGAGTGTTTTGACAGAGTCTGAGGGATTTTCTACTTATACAGTCATATCACGTGTGAAAAGAGAGTTTGATTTCCTCTCGTCTATCTGGACACCTTGTAGTTCTTTCTCTTGCCTGACTGTTCTGGATAGGGCTTCCAGTAGTAAACTGAACAGGAGTGGTAAGAGTAGGTATTCTTGCTTTTGGTGTTTTAGTCTTGAAGTCCTTGCCTATGATAGACAAATGGGATCTAATTAAACATCAGAGCTTCTGTACAGCAAAAGAAACAATCATTAGAGTGAACTGACAACCAACAGAATGGGAAAAACCTTTGCAGTCTACCCGTCTGACAAAGGGCTAATATCCAGAATCTACAAAGAACTAAAACAAATATACAAGAAAAAAAAACCCATTCAAAAGTGGGCAAAGGATATGAACAGATACTTTTCAAAATAAGACATATATGAGGCCAATAAATGTATGTAAAAATGTTCATCACTGGTCTTAGAGAAATGCAAATCAAAACCACATTGAGGTATCATCTCATGACAGTTAGAATGGCGATCCTTAAAAAATCTGAAGAAAACAGATGCTGGAAATGATGTAGAGAAATAAGAACACTCTTACACTGTTGGTGGGAGTGTAAATTATATCAACCATTATGGAAGACAGTGTTGTGATTTCTCAAGGATCTAGAAATAGGAATTCCATTTGACTCAGCAATCCCATTACTAGGTATATGCCCAAAGAACTATAAATCATTCTATTATAAAGACACATACATAACCATGCTCATTGCAGCCCTGTTTACAATAGCAAAGACCTGTAACCAACCCAAATCCCATCAATGATAGACTGCACAAAGAAAATGTGGCAGATATACAACATGGAACACTACACAGCCCTAAAAAATGATGAGTTCCTGTCCTTTGTAGGGACTTGGATGAATCTGGAAACCATCATTCTCAGCAAACTGACACAAGAACAGAAAACCAAACACCACATGTTCTCACTCATAGGCGGTGTTGAACAATGAGAACATGTGGATTAAGGGAGAGGAGCATCACATACTGGGGGCAGTGTGGGGGGGATTGAGGGACAGCAGTGGGTGGGGAGGGTGGGGAGGAATAACATGGGGAGAAATGCCAGATGTAGATGAAGGGGGAATAGAGAGAGCAAACCACCTGGTTATACATGCACCTATGCAACAACCCTATGTGAACTGTACATGTATCCCAGAACCTAAATTAAAAAAAAAAAAGTGGGTATCCTTGTCTTGTTCTAAGGATATGCTTTATCCTTAGAAAGGGGAATGCTTTCAGCTTTTGCCACTTCAGTATGATGTTGGCTGTGGGTTTGTCATGGACGACTCTTACTGTTTTGAGATATGTTCCTTCAATGTCTGCTTTGTTGAGAATTTTTAACATGAAGGAATGTTGAATTTTATTGAATGCCTTCTCTGCATCTCTTGAGATGATTGTGTCTCTTTTTCATTTTGTTTATGAATTATATTAATTGCTTTGTTTATGTCCAATCTTGCATCCAAGGATTAAAGCCTATTTCATTGTGATGGATTAGCTTTTTGATGTGCTGTTACTTTTGATTTCCTAGCATTTTGTTAAGGATCTTGGCATCTATGTTTATCAGGGATATTGGATTGAAGTTTTCTATTTTTGTTTTGTATCTTTCAAGTTTTGGTATCAGAATGATGCTGGCTTTGTAAACTGAGTTATGGAGGAGTCTGTTCTCGTTTTTTTTGAGAATAATTAAAGCACAATTGGTGCTAGCATTTCTTTGTATGCCAGTAGAATTTGGCTATTAATCTGTCTGGTCCAGGGATTTTCTTTTTGGTTGGTAATTTAATATTTTCATAGGCATAGCCCTTCAAATATACCACTGAATCAAAGAAATCTTAATTATTGAAATATGTTCATATCTTCTAATGTAATTTGGTAAAGAACATACCTAATATGTTTTTTAACCATTTTTTTGGTCTTTTGATAGCTTTATGTTCTAGTATACGATATATTCAATAGCTGACAAAATTCTTAGTTCTGTGTTATAAAACATTATCTAGAAAAGAATTTCACAAAGAAATAATTTGAAACATATATCACTATATATAAATAAATATGAGATAGATATTAATGACTATTTTTCTATTAATCTGTTTTTCCAACAACTTACTTTTCCCACCACCACCCACCTTCATGCAAATAACTGGGAGAAAATGGGTTATAATAGTATTTTCTCTCTCAATATGAAAAATCAAAATTCAGCATATTTTTCTTTTTTCTTCTATCACCTGCAATAAGTTAGGAGAAGTTAATGTTTTCCCTTATTTGATTCCTTTAGTTGTATCTAGTAAGATATTATCTTTTTTGAATATATAATTATTATCAATATTTTCTAATTTCCTACTTCTATTAGTAATGTGACCTTGAGAATAATTTAGTCTTTCAATGTCAGTTTCCTAATCTGTAAAATAAGTTAGATTAAATAATCTATTCCTCCTCCCAGATTGAACAAAATTTAGACAAATTGATAGTGCAAGTCTAAGACAACATTAGTCAATAAATAAAAACTGAATATCGATTGTGTGCTTGGTATATAGTAGGTGAAGGAGCTCCTGAGATAATTGTGTTGTCTGTCCTATAAGGATTCAAAGTCAAGTGAAAGGAGCAGACACATACAGAAATCTGTAGAGTAGAATAGACCTAAATTTCTAGGGAGGTGTATAATAAATCCTAAGAACATAACAGTGAAGTGATTCATAGACATCTAGAAATATGTTAGTAAAAGAGGCATCTAAGCTGTGTCTGGAAACAGGAAAGGATACTCTAAGCCGAGAAGAGAAAGGATAGCATTCCAGGCAAAGATTAGGAAGCTAAAAAGCAAAACCTATACTGAAGAATTCTTATGTTGCCAGAGGTCAAATAGGAAGATGGTGGCAGATAAGGCTAAACAATAAGTTAGGTGGATATTGACAACAATTTTTTAAATCCTGCTAAGACAGATGAACTTCCTAAGAAGTGAGAGTTACTGAAGGTTGTCAAACAGGAGATTGATGTCATCAGAACTACTTTTGAAAGATAAATCTGCCAGTGCTGTGGGAAATGAATTGGAACAGGGAAACACCAAAGAAAGTAGTTGCTATTGGATACCTATAAAAATTTAATTATTACTTAATGCATATTACTTTGAAGATGAGTAGGGTAGAAGTATTGACATTTAGTGGACGAGTATGACATTCAGAGATCAGATTTTATCAGAATGTGGAATCACCACATTCAAAATTTGATGATTAGATATGTTCTCTGCAGAGCAGTAAATTTCAGCTCTGGACATTATGAGAAATTCTCAAGGAAATTAGCCTGAGGGAGTCTCCCACAGAGGGTTTATTATATTTGCAGTCATTATGCTACCATTTATTGTAACCAAATACATTTTTTACCTTTGAAGACAGTTTATTTCCCTCTTTAATTTTAACTCTATCATATCACTTTCCAGTAGGACTTTGTATGCTGTGGAATGTTCTAAATGTGCTGTTAAATGCGGCAACAACTAGTCTCATATTGAACATCGGAAACATGGCAACTGTGACCAAGGGGATGAAAATTTTATGTTATTTAATTTTAAATAATCACACGTGTCTAGTGGTTACAAAATGGAATGACAGAACTCCATCATATATGCACCATGTATACACACATATTAGCCAATTTTTAACACAAAGTATGATCTCCTGTGATTGCTTTTGAGATAAAATGGTCTTGTATTATACATAATCATTTCATACAACATTCTTTTTTACATGTACTTCCTTGAAATTTGATGAACTCTCAAATTCTGGTATTTTGGAAGATAAAAACTGCAGGTAAATATGTGAATGTCAAGAAAATAAACTAGTTTTCTATCAATAACAGCATAGAATTTGCTGTTTTTGATGGAAAGCTAAAGTGATTTATTTGTTAGCCTATAATTATTTACTGTTTTTAAAACTATACACTTAGCCATATGTATGCATTTATACAGTATTAAATAATACAACACACAGAGATTGATTCAATGTTAATGCTTATTAGACAGACTTGAAACCTGTAGTAAAAATGCATTATTTCCCATGGCACACAGAATAATGTAACAGCCAAATTTCTATGCAAAGTAATAACAAAACAACAATCATAATTAATATTATTAATAACTAATTGATATCAAGTAAGATCAAATCTGTTTAATTCCAGTACTAAATACTATGACCACATTATACAATTCACTTTTTGGCCAAATAGACATCTTGAAAACTTTTACCCATGTTAATTTTATTTAAACTATTTAAAGTTGGCTTTGTTAGACATAACTCGATGTGTGTGTGTATGTGTCTGTGTGTGTAAGTCAATGAATTTTATTATACTTGCAGAGTTGTGTCATATAATCATACTCTTATTTTAGAACATTTTCATCATCTACAAGAGAAACATCATATCAGTTAGCAGCAATTCTCCATTCTCCCTCCTCCTAGCACCTTGTATTCAATTGTCTACTTTCTGTATCTATAAACTTGCCTGTTCTAAATATTTCATATAAATTGAATCATGCAATATGTGGTCTTTTGTGATTGGCTTTATTCACTTCCCATAGTATTTTTGAGGTTCATTCACATTGTAGCATTAATCGGCACCTCATTCTTTTTTATTGATGATAAAATTTCATTGTATGGATATGCCATATTTTATTTATCTATTCATCAGTTGATGAACAGTTGAGTTTTTTTTACTTTTTGGTTATTATAATGATGCTTCTATAACATTTGTCTACAAGTTTTTGCATGGACATATATTTTCATTTATTTTGTTAGATATCTCCTAGATCTAAATGTAATAGCTAAATTACAAAACTCCTAAAAGAAAATATTGCAGAAAATATTTGTGACTTTGGATTAGGCAAGAATTTCTGAGATACAACATCAAAAGTAAACTCACTTTTAAAAAACCTGATACATTACATTTCATCAAAATTTAAAACTATGGTCCTTCAAAAAAGACCATTAATCTGATTAGGTAGTTGTATCTAGAATATGAAAAAATTCTTATAACTCAGCAAGTTACAAAGACAATTGTGTGGTGGCATTAACAGGATATAGTAACAACTGATATTTATTTTAAAGGTGAAAGTAACTGTGCTGTTAAAGTGTTGAGTGTGAGAGTGGAGGAAAATAAAGAAATGAAGTAGAAATCCAAATTATTCTGGTAAGTTTTAGTGATATCAAATAAGATTTGGTAATGTGAGAAAGGATAAGAATTTGTGGGAGTGATATCAGTATCTCAGCTTGAAACATACATAGATCAAATGAATATATTAGACTTTCAAGTACTATGTAAAGTTGCAGTTAGGTAAAAGGGACTGGAATAGAGAAGAGGTTAATGTTGGAGATATAAATTGAGGGTCATGAAATATAGATACAATTTAAAGCTTTCAGAATGAGGTCATCTGGGAATAAGTACCGGAATAAAGAGGTCTGAGGACTAAGTTCTGTGTTTCTCTAATATTCAAGGTCAGAAAGCGGACGTAGTATGCTGGTAAACATTTCACAAACAGAATTCAAATGTAGGGGAGGGGCTGGTTTGTATTTTTATTATTATTATTATTTTGCATTTTAGGTTTTGGGGTACATGTGCAGAACATGCAAGATAGTTGCATAGGTACACACATGGCAGTGTATTTTTGCTGCCTTCCTCCCCTTTACCCACATTTGGCATTTCTCCCCAGGCTATCTATCCCCAGCTCCCCACTCCCCCACTGTCCCTCCCCTATTCCCCCCAATAGACCCCAGTGTCTAGTACTCCCTTCCCTGAGTCCATGTGTTCTCATTTTTCATCACCCACCTATGAGCGAGAATATGCGGTATTTCATTTTTCTGTTCTTGTGTCAGTTTGCTGAGAATGTTGTTCGTTTTGTTTTTATGGTGTAAATACTATCACCATGTCTGGTTTGAAGCTTTCAGCATCACAACAATCAGCTTGCAAAATTCTTGAAACTAACAATCATCTCTTGTAAGTTTGGATGGTGTGTTCTGTGTCCCTGCTCAAAAAAGAAAATCTGGAAATGGAAACAGACAAACAACAGCCTCCAGCAATGTATAAGAAAAGCATCGTGTGTCAGGAATAAAGGATACAAAGTAATTTGAGAAAAAGGGAGTAATCAAATATGTCAAAGAGTGCTTGGATGTCAAGTACAATGATGACAATAATTGGCCCTTGGAATTACCAATGTGGAGACCACTGTTGACCCGTATAGAAGGGATTTCCACTGGACTGGTGATTCTCAAAGGTGATTAGCATTGGTGCAAAGGGTACTATGGCATGGTAGCATAGCAGGAAATACAGACAATTTTTCTGAGGAGTTCTTTTTCTAAAGAAGAACAAAGAAGATTGCAGAAATGACCGAAAAAAAATTCATTTGACAGCAGACTTTTCTTTCTATTCAGCCTCTCTCAGTTGCAAATAACAAAATATCAGGGATAAATAAGGCTTCCACTTTAGTGCATGTTTGTCAAAATGTTTCATTAGTACAGAATAGCCCTGTGAATTATTTAGGATAAGTAATGCTAGCCTGTAATACCAATTAACTCCAAAATATTAGTGGCTTACTGGCAATGGGAAAGGTGGATATTTGGGTGAGAAAAATGTAATAATTTAAGATATTAAACAATTCCATGCAATAATTTCATTCTATTCCATGTGATAATTTAAGATAATAAAACATGGAAATATAGCCTTCTTTAACATATAACTTCACCATATCCTACAGCCTCAGAGTTTTCTTCTGTATCTGCTGCAGCCAGAACTGTTGTCTACCTATGAGCTAGAAAGAAAATGTTTCAAGAACAAGCAGCCAGTCATTCTATGCAAGATTTTGTTTAAAATCACTAAACTCCTTCCATTATAGGTTGTTGATAGAAAAAAAGTAACTTCTGATATACATAGACTAATTGACGTTGTCTGATCTTTGCCTTGATATTACCCAGCTCTAGCAATAGCCAATTATGTAATCTTGAACTATTATTTTTTCTTTTTGAAATTCAGTTTTCTTATTTATAAAATGAAGGGGCTAAACAAATCATTGCAGACACTCCATATAAGTCAAGTATTCTAAAACTGAAATAACAAATGTCATTCGCTAGTTTACTTCACTATATTTTCTTCAAATCATTTAGAAAATTAACAATGTCAGTAGACTTTTGATAGTTTCAATAAGTCCACATTAGCTTACAGTCCACTGAAAAGCAGTAATTGAACATTCTGGCTACTTTATATCTGATTGTCCCTCAAATGCCACCAGGTCAAGAAAAATTGTGTCCGGCTCCAGAGTTTTAAGATGTTGTGATCCAAAGAAAACTTGCTCACCTGCTTTTATTTTTTTTTCTGCTTAGTAAATGTCTTGCTTAACATTGAGCTGTGTAAAATTCTTCTATACTCTTAAAGGGTCTAAAATGACAGAAAGTTTGCTCCTAAATTTCATATATAGTCTCAGTCATTCCTATTGACTAATTTGGGTTATTCAAAAAATTGCAGAAATGTCACATCTCAATGTTCTCAATCTTTCACCTCTGCTGTGTCCAGTTCATAGTTTTACCAACTAGAGATAGATTATTTTCTCCTCAAACTGTTTATCAGTAGACATATGTATTAATCAGATAACAAATTACAGCTTAAAAATGATATATTTATATTATTCTCAGGCTAGAATGCTGCTTGGACCATCAAGATTATACCAAATGCAAATATATCATGAGCTACTCTGTCAACACCACGGCAAGTGAGCTTGGCAGCAAGGTGCCAGCATGCTTGTGCAAATACCAGTGCTATTAGCTTATCAGTCAAACCCACGGCCAGGATGCCTGGGAGACATATTTTAACAAAAGAAGATGGAATAAATTTAAGTCCTACTGACATTAATAATTTATGATTAATCAGTCTATGAAGACTTGCTAACAGCAGAAGGAAACTTAGAGGAAGATGAAGTCTCTGTCTTTGGACTTAACATTACTGTTCTCCCAGGCTAAATCTAATCTTTTTTTTTTTTAATTGCTGAAGACCGGATAATTGACTAGCCATTTACTTAAACTTCTTCAAAAGACATCAACAATGTTTCCAGGAGTTCATCTTTGATCAGGGAAGGTTAAGTTAAATTGACTCCTAATTCTCTAGTTTAGGAAGCAGCAGCCAGGATGCAGCCACCTAGAATGAAGCAAGTCTTCAACCGAGACCACAGGGAGCTTTGTGAAGGTTTAGGGGAGATTAGTGTGACCCCATTAATTTGTGCAGTCAAAAACTTAGTGGAATAAGAATAGCAGTGGAAAGAAAAAATAGCTATGATAATACTTTGATTTGCAGAAACTAATTTTTTATCTTTGAAGTCTTAACACACTTTTTCTAAATTATAATTTCTTAAATTAGGAATT
Organism: Leontopithecus rosalia; assembly: GCA_028533165.1. Taxonomy (NCBI): domain Eukaryota; kingdom Metazoa; phylum Chordata; class Mammalia; order Primates; family Cebidae; genus Leontopithecus; species Leontopithecus rosalia. Next base: position 91,691,341 of record CM052657.1, on the reverse strand, counting down.
CTATTTTCATTTTCAAATAAAGGCAGAAATATGGAAAAGAGTTTAGATAGCTAAAAACATTTTAATTTTTAATTTTGCTTTTTTATAACAGTAATAAAATTACAATGAATTTTTTTAAAAAAGAGAAATAGTCATCTAACTGTTTTACTTTCTTATTCAACCACTGTTTTTATTTAATGTGCTTCTCATTAGCTTTTATTCAAGAGTATATTTTTGGTGGAGGAGCCATTTACAAACTCAAACACGGGACAAAAGATTTATCCTTTTTTTTATTTTTGAGACGGAGTTTTGCTCTTTTCACCCAGGCTGGAGTGCAATGGTGTGATCTCGGCTCACCGCAACCTCCGCCTCCGGGGTTCAGGAAATTTCCTGCCTCAGTCTCCTGAGTAGCTGGGATTACAGGCACGCGCCACTGTGCCCAGCTAATTTTTTGTATTTTTAGTAGAGACGGGGTTTCACCATATTGACCAGAATGGTCTCGATCTCTTGACCTTGCAATCCTCCCGCCTCGGCCTCCCAAAGTGCTGGGATTACAAGATTTATCCTTTTTGACCTCAATTCCCTCTTAAACAGAGATTGCATAGAATTTTTAAAACATTAGCAAAGTACAATAATTAAACATATACACCAATGTTTTTATATAGTTTCCTTTCAATGAATCTTTTCCATGATTTTTCTACCTATTTTAGTGAACCATGCATTTAATTAAATATTATCTCAAGCATTTTTAGTGTTATAATAGAGTTCTCAGTCATGTCTTCTAAGGCTTCGTGAAATTCAATACAGTTATAGAAATGATGAGATTCTGTTCTTTCACAAGATATTTCACCCAGGCTGGAGTGCAGTGGTGCAATCACGGCTCCCTATAGCTTCGACCACCCAGGGTCACATGTTCCTCCTGCCTCAGCCTTCTGGGTATCTGGGACTACAGGCATGTCCCCAGGCTAGTCTTGAACTCCTGGGCACAAGAGATCCATGGGCCTGGGCTTCCTAAAGTACTGGGAGTACAGACATGAGCCAATGTGTGCAGGCTTATTTTTTCTTCAAAAATGTAGTCATCTAAAACTTCCCATAATACTATTTTTCTACTTCAAGAAGAAAACAAATAATTTGAGCCATAGAAGCATGAATTCCTAAAAATATATTTTTTTGGTGTGCTTTTCTTGTCAACCCTATTTCAAGCAGTTTATCCTTTTTGATTATGAAGACAAATGGGGCTCATTTCTTTTTCTACTGTGATAGAAGCTGCTTCTGAAAGAATATTATAATATTGACATTTAGTTGATCACAAAAGAATATGTATGTGACTCACACTCCATTTTCACAGTACTAAACATTCTGGGTTTACTCTTACACCAAAATACACCCTTCTCTAACATGTAAAATATAATTATCGGTATTTGTTCATTTTCATGCTGCTGATAAAGACATACCTAAAACTGGTCATGTTTAATTGAACCATATGGAGGCTTAAGTGAATTTGCAGTTCCATATGGCTGGGAAGGCATCAGAATCATGGCAGGATACAAAAGTCATTTTGTACACGGCAAGGACAAGAGAAAAATGAGGAAAAAGCAAAAGTGGAAACCCCTTATAAACCCATCATATATCATGAGACTTATTCAGTATCACAAGAGTAGCACAGGAAAGATCAGTCCCCATGATTCAGTTACCTCTCCTCTGTGTCCCTTTCACAAGACTTGGGAGCTCTGGGAGATAAAATTCAAGTTGAGATTTGGGTGGGGACATGGCAAAACCATATCATTCTGCCCTTGGCCCCTCCAAATCTCATGTCCTCATTTTTCAAAACCAATCCTGACTTCCCAACAGTCCCCCAGTCTTAACTCATTTCAGCATTAACCCAAAAATCCACAGTCCAAAATCACCTGAGACAAGGTAAGTTTTTTCTGCCTATGATCCTGTAAAGTCAAAAGCCAGCTAGTTACTTCCTAAATATAATGGGGGTACAGGTATTAGGTAAATTCTGCCATTCCAAATGAGAGAAATTGACCAAAACAAAGTGATTACAGGGTCAATGCAAATGCAAAATCCAGCAGGGCAGTCAAATTTTAAAATGATATCCTTTGATTCCATGTGTCACATACAGGTTGTCCTGCTGGAAAAGGTGGGTTCCCGTGGTCTTGGACAGCTCCACCCCTGTGGCTGTGCAGGGTATAGCCTCCTTCCTGGCTACTTTCTTGGGCTGGCATTGAGTGTCTGCTGCTTTTCCAGGCACATGGTGCAAGCTGTCAGTGGATCTACTATTCTGGGGTCTGGAGGACAGTGGCCCTTTTCTAACAGGTCCACTAGGCAGTGCCCTAGTTGAGCCTCTGTGCAGGGCCTCCAAACCCACATTTTCTTTCGGCACTGTCCTAGCAGATGTCCTTCATGAGGGCCCTGCTCCTTCAGTAAACATTTTCCTTGGCATCCAGACATTTCCATACATCTTCTGAAATCTAGGTGGAGGTTCCCAAATCTAAATTCTTGACTTTTATGCACCTAAAGTCTCAACGCCATGTGGAAGCTGCCAAGGATTGTAACTTTCCCCCTCTGAAGCCACAGTCCAAGCCTTTATTGGCCCCTTTAAGACAAAGCTTTATCTGTGGGAACACGGGGTACCATGTCACTAGGCTGCATGCAGCACAGGGACCCTGGGCCTACATCAGGAAACCACCTTTTTCTCTTGGGCCTTTGGGCCTGTGATGGGAGTGGCTGCTGTGAAATTCTCTGGCATGCCCTGGAGACCTTTTCTTCATGGTCTTGGGGATTAACATTAGGCTCCTTGCTACTTCTGCATATTTCTGCAGCAGGCTTCAATTTCTTCTCAAAACATGGGTTTTTCTTTTTTACTGCATCATAGGGTTGCAAATTTTCTGAACTTTTATGCTCTGTGTCTCTTTCAAAATGGAATGCTCTTAACAGCACCCAAGTCACTTTTGCCTTAGAAATTTCTTCTGCCAGATACCCTAAATTATCTCTCTCAAGTTCAAAGTTCCACAAATCTCTAGGGCAGGGGCAAAATTCTACCAGTCTCTTGGTTGAAACTTAACAAGAGTCACCTTTGCTCCTTTCCCAACAAGTCTGCCTTCCCCATCTGAGACCACATCAGCCTGTACCTTATTGTTTATATCATTATCAGCATTTTTGTCAAAGCCATTCAACAAGTCTCTAGAAGCTTCCAAACTTTCCCACATTTTCCTGTCTTCTTCTGAGCCCTCCAAACTCTTCCAACTTCTGCCTGTTACCCACTTCCAAAATCACTTTCACATTTCCCAATATCTTTTCAGCAACAGCCCATTCTACTTGTACCAGTTTACTACACTAGTTTGCTTTCAGACTACTGATAAAGACATACCAGAAACTGGAATCAAAAAGTGGTTCAATTGGACTGAAATTAGTTGATACAACCTATGTAGGAGTATTTTATTGTGCATCCAAAATTGAGAGCCAGTAAGATGATCAGCAGAGAGTCAAGAAGAACAGGCAAATAAACATGTCTTAACCAAGGAAGCGGAGGTGAAAAACAATCAGAACAAGCACAGGGGAAAGGGTCAGAATTAACTCATCTGCATTTAACTTGGGTCTCACAGAAGAAATTGGTTGAATCAACTAATTTCTAGTTGATTAACACCAACCTAGACTATCTCCACTAATAACTTGTTTTAGATTCATTTTTATGGCTTGGACTATAACAACATGCTAAGATCTGATTTTAGTATTATATGTCTGACACTAAGCTTATTACTCATTCAATCATCTATTTATTCATTCATTCAAGAAACATGTAGGACTGTCATATTATTAAAACTATAGAAAATGCTAAATGTATAGTAAGTACTGAGTCTGCCCTCAGAGACCTTACAAGTGAGTATCATTGATAGGTATTAGAAATTACAGAAATAATGAAATTAGGCTTCTTTCCAAAATATTTAATTTGCTATATCTGGGATCTACCACTCATATGTTCACCTCACAACATGGGCTTCTGCCATACTAATTTTTAAGTTCAACAAAAAATACTCTGTCTCAATGTGGAGCTGGATCATGGTGGATGGGAGGAAGAACAAGATTGCAGCTCCAACCTGCAGGAAGAGTGCAATATGTGGAGTCTCTTATCATAAATTTCTGCTCCAGACAGACTGCAGAAATAAATAAAAAAACCTGAGACCCCCTGAAGGAAGTACATTGCTCCTGCAGGACCTCAGAGACATCCCAAATACTGTGCTGGTATTCATGGCTGGGAGACCCACAGATGGTCCACATCACAGCCCCCAATATCAACCTAGAGCCTGATACACTTGTTGAGTGGCTAGAACCTGAAGAGAGATAATGATCACTACAGCTGGACTCTCAGAAAGCCACATCTATAGGAAAAGGGGATGAGTACTACATCAAGGGAACACCTCCTGCAACAAAGGAATCTGAACAACTGCCTTCAGCCCTACACCTTCCCTCTGACAGAAGCTACCCAAATGAGAAGAAATGAGAAAACCAACTCTGGTAATATGACAAAACTAGGTTCTTTAACACACCCAAAAAAATCTCACTAGCTCACCAGCAATGAACCAAAACCAAGAAGAAATCCCTGACTTACCTGAAAAGAAAAATTTAGGAGGTTAGTTAGTAAGCTAATTAGGGAGGCACTAGAAAAAGGAAAAACCCATTGTCAGAAAATATAAAAACAATTATACAAGAAGCGCAAGGAGAAATATTCATGGAAATAGGTAGCATAAGTAAAAAGCAATAGAAACTTCAGAAACAATGGAAACACTCACAGAAATGCAAAATGCTCTGGAAAATCTCAGCAATAGAATTGAACAAGCGAAAGAAAGAAATTCAGAGCTTGAAGGCAAAGTCTTTGAGTTAACCCACTCCAAGAAAGACAAACAAAAATAAGAAGAAAATATGAATGAAGGCTCCAGGAAGTCTGGGATTACTCTAAACAACCAACCTTAAGAATAACAGGTGTTCCTGAGGAAGAAGAGAAATCTAAAAGTTGGGAAAAGGTATTTGGGCAATAATCAAATAAACCTAGACATCCAAATACAAAAAGCACAAAGAACCTCTGGGAAATTTATCACAAAAAGATTTTCACCTAAGCACATTGTCATCAGGTTATCTAAAATTAAGATGAAGAAAGGAATTTTAAGAGCTGTAAGACAAAAGCACCAAGTAACTTATAAAGGAAAACATATCAGATTAACAGCAGATTTTTCAGTGGAAACCGTACAAATTAGGATAAATTAAGGCCCTATCTTCAGCCTCCTCAAACAAACCAATTATCAGCCAAGAATTTTGCATCCAGTGACCCTATGCTTCACATGCGAAAAAAAGATAGTCTTTTCAGACAAACAAATGCTGAGAGAATTCACTCTCACGCCACCACTACAAGAAGTACTAAAAGGAGCTCTAAATCTGGAAACAAATCCTGGAAACAAATCAAAATAGAAATTCTTTGTAGCATAAATCTCACAGGACCTATAAAACAAAAATACAACTTAAAAAACTAAAACAAAAAACCAAAGTATACGGGCAACAAATAGCATAATGAATGGAATGGTACGTCACATTTCAATACTAACATTGAATGTAAATGATGTAAATGCTCTACTTAAAAGATACAAAATTGCAGAATGGATAAGAATTCACCAATCATCTGCTGCCTTCAAGAGACTCACTTAACACATAAAGACTTGCACAAACATCGGGTAAAGGGATGAAAAAGACATTTCAGGCAAATGGACACCAACAGCAAGCAGGAGTAGGTATTCTTATATGAGAAAAAGACAACAACTTTAAAGCAACAGCAGTTAAAAAAGACAAAGAGGAACATTATATAATGATAAAAGGCCTTGTCCAATAGGAAAACATGCATGCACCTAACACTGGAATTCCCAAATTTATAAAACAATTACTAATAGGCCTAAGAAATGAGATAGAAAGCAGCACAACAATAGTGGGAAAATTCAATACTCCACTGACAGCACTGGACAAGTCATCAAGACAGAAAATCAACAAAGAAACAATGGATTTAAATTATACCGTGAAACAAATGGACTTAACAGGCATATACAGAACGTTCCATTTAACAACTGCAGAATATACATTTTATTCAACAGTTCATGGAACTTTCTCTAAGATAGACCATATGCTAGGTCGGAAAGCAATCTTTGATAAATTTAAGAAAATCAAAATTATATCAAGTACTCTCTCAGACCACAGTGGAATAAAACTGGAAATCAACTCCAAAAGGAAGCTGCAAAACCATGCAAATACATGAGAATTAAATAACCAGCTCCTAAATGATCACTGTGTCAAAAATAAAATCAAGACAGAAATTAAAAAATTCTTCTAACTAAACAACATTACGGACACAACCTATCAAAACATCTGGGACATGGCAAAGGCAGTGCTAAGAGGAAGGTTCATAGCCCTAAACACCTACATCAAAAGTCTGAAAGAGCACAAATTGACAACGTAAAGTCACACCTCAAGGAAACAGATAAACAATAACAAACCGAATGCAAACCCAGCATAATAAAAGAAATAACCAAGATCAGAGTGCAACTAAATGAAACTGAAATGAAAAACTGCAACAGATAAATAAAACAAAAAGCTGGTTCTTTCAAAAGACAAATAAAATTGATAGATGATTAGTAAGATTAACCAAGAAAAGAAGAAAATATATCCAAATAAGATTGATAAGAAATGAAATGGGAGATATTTCAACTGACACCACAGAAATACAAAAGATTATTTCAATGCTTCTAAGAACATGTTTACATGCAAAATCTAGAAAACCTAGAAGAAATGGGTATATTCCTAGAAGGGTACCATCCTTCAAGCTTAAATCAGGAAGAATTAGATACCCTGAACAGACCAATAACAAGCAGCAAGATTGAAATTGTAGTTAAACAATTATCATTAAAAAAAAGGGTGGGAAAGGGTTGAGGGATAAAAGACTACTAATAGGGTGCAGTGTATACTGCTCAGATGATGGGTCACCACAATCTTAAAAATTAACCTACTCACGTAACCAAATACCACCTGCTCCCCAATAAGCTATGCGAATTTTAAAAAATTAAAAAGTGGAGTAAAAGGAAGTACTCAGCTTGTTGAAACAGGGAAAACTTATGCACCACTCCTTAGTCATTTAGTCTTGATAAAAGACTCAAGTATGTTTTTCCCAGATTAATAGTATCATGGCATAGGTATGTAGATTTATCTGGATTCACTCATGGTTTTTAACTTAACTTTGAAAACAATCCTTTCTAACAAAACTTTAATAGACTAGAAAGTTATAGGAAGTACAATGTTATTATTAACAATATTGATTTTTTTGCCTTGACTTAATGTATAAATAGTACAAATATAGTTCAATTTATCAGATCTTCACTGATTGTAGACTAGCTCAAATCTTAAAATCATTTCTACAGTATTGACTTACCATATTTCTTTCTTAACTTATTTGAATAATCTGGAAAATTCTTGTAATTATTTTGTTTGTACAGAAGCAAGGCCATATCAAACAAATGAAGCTAAACTTAAAAAAAATATATCTCTACTCAGTCAGGATTTTTAAAAATTCAATTTTCTCAGCATATAATATTTTCCCTTTTTATTTCTATAATTTTTTCACTTTTTACTTATGTTACTAATTCATGCAGAAACAATTAGGTTAACTATAAAATACCTAAAAAGGTTATTTTATAAACTTCTTTTATTCAAAGTTCTGGATATGGGAATTCAATTCATGTGTATACTAATTCAAAAGTATATAGGTATATTTATAATGCACTTAAATATTTATAATATTTTTATTTTAATATGTGTATAATGAGTATATTTGTAATATATTTATTATTAATATAAAAGAAGTACATTTATAAATGCGATGTAAACAGTGGTATAAGCTTAGTAGAACTATAGAAGTTCAGAAAGGAGTAAACATTTTGTGTACCAGCATATCAGGAAAGGTCTCATAGTGAACCTAAGACCTAAAGTAGTACCTGAAAGCTGGGTAGGTATTTCCTCAACAAATGTCCTTGATTAAGTTTTTCTTCTATGTTAATTGCAGTGAACATTTTCCACTCATCTTACCATTTGGTATAAGTTTCAGAAGACAGAGTCTGAATCTTGTTTAACTTTTATAATAGTGGATAGTAATAATTTCTATTTTATTTATATAATATTTAAATTTTTTAAAGTGCTACCTAGTTATTTTTATTATCACAAAACTTTTTAATAAGGCATAATGCTATGTTTAATCCAAGACAGGTAAATTGAGATACATGGAAAAATTGACTAACTTGCCTATTATTATCTAGTTCTTTTGTTTGCCTAGGCAGTTCTAATGTGAGAACCTGGATATTTCAGTTAAAAGTTCTGAATTCACTCACCCCTTTTCATTCCTCTCTATGAGTGCTGGTGACCACAGTTGCTCCGAATTCCCCACCTTGGATCTGGTGAGAGCTTCATCTTCAGCATTGCGTTCTTCCTTCTTAAAATGAATTGTCTATTTATAAACTGCTGATTTTTTTGGAGGCATTGTCTCCATAAACTTTTCATAAAGCATCATTGATTTTACCATTCTTTCACCTAAGTTTCACCATAAATTTGATATTTGTTCCTGATATAATGTTAGCAGAATTAATGTTGCTTTGATAGGAGTTCTTTTCAATCTGATGTCTTATCCTTCTTAGTATTTCAAACTAGATCCTGTGCAGGCATACTGTAAGTTAGTACCAAATTATTTGGTGTGAAAAAAATTGAAATTCATGCATAATTTTGTCATAATATACATTTCCATGATTTTTTAAAGACCCATTGCAGTGAAGTTTTAAACAGGAAGTGACAAGGTCAACATTTCATAAAATAACCTGAATTCAGGTGAAAAACATATGAATTGGGAAATAGACAATAGTATATGAAAAAGATTGTATCTGGTTTAGAAAATACATACCTAAGAATGATGGGGCAAACTAATATCAAACAACATTTTAGAGATATAATTAATAGGATTTGGTAATTAATTATGGAAACAAGAAATAGAAATGAAGAGGACTGTGTAACACAAATGTTGAGCTGGACATTTACAAAGACCATTACAATACAATAAAAAATATAACAAGACATTTTTCAGTGACCTGAAGCTGTAGTTTTCAAGGTACAACAAGCAGACAGTTTACAATAATAATTTCAGCTAATTATTCTGAGTGTCTCAGGCTTCCTAAAAAATTATCAGTACATCAATTAATGTATGACAACTTCATGCAGTGGAGCCCAATATCTGAGGAAACTAGCTGGCAAATCCCAGCACACTGAATAAAACCAATCTGAAAGTTTTGAGAATCTTCTTCATGTTTAGCTTTTATCTTATTAATAGAAAATGGTTCTGTGCTACGCTTTAGTACAAGGGCAGCTTCATGAAATATTTGTTGTTTTTTTCAAGTCAGCATTAATTTGATTAAATAGTTGACGACTTATAAACTTGTTACCTAAGGAGATATTCTTCAAAAGATATGTTGCTTGGTCTGTCATTTGATAACAAGACTGATAGGATAGCTGAGGTCAGCCTTAGGTTTGTGGCAGTCATCAAGTTATTCATTCCTTATTCAACTTGCAAACACCCATACTATGAGCTCCTCCAAGAGGACTAAATTTCACAAAACTCCCTCAAGGCTTCTTTCTATGCCAGGCCTTCACAAAATTCTGAGACATTCCCCGGAATCAGTTATATCTGTATGATATGTATTTGTGTCTGCATCTGTAACTCTATCTGTAAGTGACAATTATTTGGTGGCTTAAGGAGATACTTTACGACTTCCAAGTTTATGCAGAACTGAGCATTTACATCATCCCACTGTAAAAAGCAATCACCTTCCTATTTCACAGCATCACTTACAGAGGAAAATACAGAACATCTGTTTTACTGCAATGCAGTTTTTTTATTTTCTAGAAGATTCTTTAAAAATAAATTACATTTTTCATAGTATAGCATTTTCATGTATTTGAGGTATAATAGCTCACATCTGTGTGGAAAGTATGCCTTTCTTCTATACATTTTTTTCATCACTTTACCTTTAGAAGCAATCCAACAATGCCAAAGGAATTCGAGGAAAGGAATTACAATGAAAGATTCCTGAGACAAGTTTGCATCAGTTTGATCATCCTACCCAAATCTCAGCAATTCTGCTGCTTTGGCACTGTGAAAATTTAATGCTAAAGGCTTTATAATAGTTACATTTCAAAGTAATTTATTATTATTTAACCACAAATAATTTTTCTAAGTGCTTTTAATAGCCTGTGCTGTAATTAAATTTTGACGTGTTGCAACACACAATGCTTTCGAAACTATAAGGAGTGTAGCTAATTGATAATTCAAACCCTAATTAAGATAATGAAGCTGGTCTTGGACATCACAGAGATGGTCACCTAATTAGCTTCTTAATATCTGTTTACTAGATGAGTGGACAGTAGACTCAGGGTGATGATGGTGCAGTAAAATTAATACTAGATAAAATAATGTGAATGTAACAAATCAGAGCATGAATACGGCTTCCCACTTTTAAACCTCCACAGTTCTTCAGAGCTTAAAACAGTAACATTTCATCTTTTTTTTCCCTCCATCCACTCCCAACAAGGTGCAGTGGGAGAGATCTAGCTCGTAGTACATGAGGCATAAACACTGATTATTCTGAATTACTTTTACAGAATTTTATGGGGTGGGATGGAAGAATCTAGATTTTTAAGTTTACACAAGCAATTCTATACTATGTTAGTACAATAAGACTATCAAGTTGGGCTTTGCATGTGTGAAAAAAAAAGCTTGTCTTCATGGCCTTCATTAATAATTATATTAATTGTTACAGTAATGATAACAGATGACATTTATTAAGCATCTTCTATGTTCAACACTAAGCTAGTGCTTGATGTTTTACATGCATTACCTATTCAATTTTACCACAACCAAATTAGGTAGTACTATTATTGTATAAATGAGGGAAGTTGGGTTTAGAGAGAGATTAAATAACAGTTATGGGTTCTTAGAGCTAAAAAGAGCAAGATCTTATATTCAAACTACAAACTTTAGATATCATACATCCACCACCACATAATGTTGCCTTCATTTATTCAGATAGTCCATGAGCAAAGCACTGATTGAGATAATGTATTTCATGCAGGAAACTTGGCATCTTTAAATAAATTGCCTCAATATCGTGCCATTTGTATTTGGCACACGTTAGATTTAAACCCAGGTTTGTCTAACATAAAGGTCACATCATTGCTTTTATACCAGAGATCTCTGTAAAACACAAATGCCTTTTTAAAAAATTTTTTATGATGTAATTTAGATAAAAGTATTCAGTTTAATAATGGTTACTCTTCACTATGCTATGCTTGCTTAAAATCATAAACTTCATTAAAATTCAGAGCTTCTGGGCATTTCAAAACATCTAGAGAACATATAGAATGATGGCTTAAGATTGGGAGAGCTAAGTCTCTTTTGATAATGCATCTAATTTTACCACTAAAAATATTTAAAATGTAAATTTAATTACACAATATACTTCTGAATTAGGCAGGACAGGTATTTATGTATTCATTTCAGAGGACAAAACACCAGAGATTAGAGAATTAAGTATTTTTCCCAATACATATAACTAGGAGAAGAGCAGGGCAGTGGAATTTAGGTTTAAAGGTAGCGCTAGAGTGCTATTATATTTCAGTAGATCTGATCCTAATCAGGGGACATCAGCATCTTGTCTTTAGAAAACCAACTAAAAGTAGTGGTCAGCACAGGGACTTACATGAAATTAGAATCACTACTTTTAGTTAGTTCTCTAAAGATCTTGATTTATTCATAACCAAATACTTCACACATTTACCTCTAAAATTCTTGAAATTTTTTTATTCCTTTGAACTTTTCCTCCAATCCATGTCTTATTAATAATTACCCTTTTTCAAGCTTGACTTCTCTCCTGACTTCCCCCTCTTGCCAACATACATTCACACTACCCTCATCACCTTATTTATTTTCTGTCAGTCTCAGCAGAGTTCTTGCGCTTTCTTTCAACATGGGACTAACAAATGTCACTTTGACATTATCCTCTGTCCTTCTTATAGGTAATTGCTTCATTAGTCTTTTCTTTTCTCGCTCTCAATCTTTTTTTTTTAACTTCTCAAGAGAGTACCTTATATTTGTAAGAAAACATTCAGCTTTGTCCAGTCCTCAAACCATTGCAAAATGCCCTCTGTTTTAACTACTGTACCATAGCTATTGTCCTCAAACTCAATAATGGCCTTTTGCTTTGCATAATCAGTTGACCTCTTTGGAGCCAATATCTTTCTGAATCTCTCTGCCACATTTTATGTATGTTTCTCCAAGGAGCTCTGATATCCTTGATCCTCAAGATGCCATCCTCTCAGGTTACCACCGTTTGTCTTGGACTGTCCCTTCAGGTCCCCTTTGTGAGGTCTGTCACTCTTCTTTCCCTTAGATGTAAGAAAACTGAGTTTAACTTTCTGCTCTTCTCACTCTATACAACCTCTCTCAGTGACATCATATTCTTTCATAACATTATTCATGTATTGATTTAGTCCTTCATTCAACAAATCTCTGCCTTTCTCACTATACTAGGGAAAATCCAGATACTGGTTATAGTACTGAAGAATTAAGCAAAGCTTCTGAACTCATGCTCTAAGATTCTGATTATTATATATAGACAATACACAAATAGTCAAATACACTTTGTTAGTGGTGATAATTCTCATACAGAAGAATAAAGAAATGTGGTGGAATGAGATTGACAAAGAGTACCATGTATTAAGATGTATTTCAACAAAAATCTGGGTAAAATGAAGGTGTTTTCTGAGAGAAGAACATTTCAGAAAAAAAATGGCAGAGCCTCTGTGTTTGAAGTATGCTTGGGGTATCATAGAAATAGCAAGGAGACCAATATGACTGAGGTGGAGTGAACAAGAAGAAGAATGGCATAAGTTTAGTTCAAAGAAGGAGAGAGATGAAGATCATGAACGTTTTGTAGACTGCATAAGTTAAAATGAGTTTCAGCTGCTATAACAAGGACCAAATTTTAACAGCGGCTTTGAACAGAATAGAAATAACTTGTGTCTCATTTGAAATTTACAGTTAAGACTCTTCAGAAACAATCTGCTAGTCCCCATGCAGCCTACTAGCCTATTTGATCTTTTGGATTTGCACTATACTCAGCACTTCCAAAACTGCCTCTAGGTGGTTATTGGTAACACATTTGTGATATGACTAGAGATAAGTTAGAAAGAAAGAAAGTGAAAGCAAATGTCTTTTACATAAAATAAACAACTGAAAGCATAAACACATTTTTTATATTAGTGTCCTTTTGCCAGAATTAAGTCCAAGAGAATTAAGAAATGTAGTTTTAAAGTTCCTGTCTGTGTCATAAGCTAAAAGTTCTATTAATATAAAAAGAAGTAGAAGAGAAATATTGGAGAGAGATGGCAATCTGTACTACAAGGGCAAGGATAATTTTGAATTTTACTCTGGGAATAATGAAAAACTCTAGAAACGTTTTGGGTAGAAGAATGATTTACATTTTCATGCCACTCATACTTTTAAAACAGATCTGTTTATTGTTTCTGTGTCGTAATCTGAAATCAGCTATTTGATAGCTGGATAGTGGCAAGGGAGGAGTGGAAATGAGATGGCTAGTGATACGTTTTAGCTGTGCTCACATCCAAATCTCAACTTGAATTGTATTTCCCAGAATTTTCACGTGTTGTGGGAAAAACCCAGTGGGCAGTAATTGAATCATGGGGGCTGATCTTTCCAGTGCTATTCTTCTAATAATGAATAAGATCTGGTGGGTTTATCAGGGATTTCCGCCTTTGCTTCTTCCTCATTTTTCTCTTGCTGCCACAATGTAAGAAGTGCCTTTTACCTCTCTCCGTGATTTTGAGGCCTCCCCAGTCATGTGGAACTCAAAGTCCAGTTAATCTTCTTTTTCTGTCAAGGTTTGGGTATGTCTTTATCAGCAGCATAAAAACAGAAAAGTACAGTAAATTGATACCAATAGAGTGGGGCATTGCTGAAAAGATACTCGAAAATCTGGAAGCAGCTTTGGAATTGGGTAACAGGCAGAGATTGGAACAGTTTGGAGGGTTCAGAAGATAGGAAAACATGGGAAAGTTTGGAACTTCCTAGAGATTTGTTGAATGGCTTTGACCAAAATGCTGATAGTGATGTGAACAGTAAGGTCCAGGTTGAGGTGGTCTCCAATGGAGATGAGGAACTTGTTAGGAACTGGAGCACAGGTGACTCTTGTTATGTTTTAGCAAAGAGACTGGCAGCATTTTGCCCCTGCCTTACAGATTGTGGAACTTTGAACTTGAGAGAGAAGATTTGGGGTATCTGGTGGAATAAATTTGTAAGAGACAAAGCATTCAAAATGGGACTTGGGTGCTATTAAAGCATTCTGTTTTAAAAGGGAAGCAGAACATAAAAGTTGAGAACATTTGTAGCCTGATGATGCAGCAGAAAAGCAAAATCCATTTTTTGAGGAGAAATCAAGCCTGCTGTAGAAATTTGCATAAGTAGCAAGGAGCCTAATGTTAATTCCCAAGACTATGGGGAAAATATATCCAGGCCATGTTAGAGACCTTCACAGCAGCCCTCCTCTAATAGGCCCAGAGGCCTAGGAGGAAAACGTGGTTGTGTGGGCTAAGCCCAGGGTTCATGTACTGTGGGCAGTATAGGGACCTGGTGCACTTTGTCCCAGCCGTTCCAGCCATGGCTGAAAGGGGCCAACATACAGCTCAGGCTGTGGCTTCAGAGGCTGAAAGCCCCAAGCCTGGGATCTTCCATGTGCTGTTGAACCTGCAGGTGAACAGAAGTCAAGAATTGGGGTTTGGTAACCTCTGCCTAGATTTCAGAATATGTAGGAAAATGCCTGGATGCACAGACCAAAGTTTGCTGCAGGGGCATGGTCCCCGGGTAAACCTCTGCTAGGGGAGTGCAGAAGGGAAATGTGGGGTTGGAGCCCCCACACAGAGTCCCTACTGGGGCATTGCCTAGTGGAGCTGTGAGCAAAGGGCCACTAACCTCCAGACCCCAGAATGGTAGGTCCACTGGCAGCTTGCAACATGCACCTGGAAAAGTGGCACACCCTCAATGACAGCCTGTGAAAGAAGCCAGGAGGGAGGTTATACCCTGCAAAGTCACAGGGTGGGAGCTGCTCCAGACCATGGGAAGCCACTTTTTTCATTGGTGTGACCTGGATGTGAGACCTGGAGTCAAAGATCATTTGGGAGCTTTAAAACTACCCCACTGTCTTTTGAACTTCATGGGCACTGTAATCCCTTTGTTTTGGCAAATTTCTTCAATTTGGAACAGTTGTATTTATGAAATCCCTGTACCTCCATTACATCTAGGAAGTAACTAGCTTGCTTTTGAATTTATAGACTCATAGGTGGAAGAGACTTGTCTCAGATCAGACATTGGAATGTAGACTTTCAGGTTAATGCTGAAATAAGCTAAGACTTTGGGGGACTGTTGGGAAGGCATGATTGCTTTTTAAATGTGAGGTGACATGAGATTTTGACGGGGCCAGGGAAAGAATGATATTGTTTGGCTGTGTCTCCACCCAATCTCAAATTGAATTTATCTCCCAGAATTCCCATTTGTTGTGGGAGTGACCCAATGGGAGGTAACTGAATCATGGGGGCTGGTGTTTCCCATGCTATTCTTGTGATAGTGAATAAATCTCACAAGATTTGATGGGTTTATCAGGGGTTTCTGCCTTTGCTTCTTCCTCATGTTTCTCTTGCTGCCATGATGTAAGAAGTGCCTTTTGCCCCTCACCATGATTGTGAGACCTCTTCAGCCATGTGGAACTGAAAATCCAATCAAACTTCTTTTTCTTCCCAGTCCCTCAGGTGTGTCTTTATCAGCAGCGTGAAAACATACTATTACTGCGAATTGAAGGTTATTTTAAATACCATTTATGTGTTCACAGTTCTCAAGTCTAAGTTATTATTTTATATCATTCATTGAATTTTCAAGTATCATGATTAATATTACAATTAATTAGATTCTCTATTATTATATCCAACAGGCAACTCAAGTTTAACATGCTGAAAATCAACTCCCTTATCTTTCCCCCAACATAATATTAAGTTGGCAAAAACTGCAATTATTTTTACACCAACCTAATATTATTTCTTATATTCCTAAATTCTCCATCTTGATAGGTGGTAGCTAGAAATTTTATGTTTTTCCTTTCATCGTTCACGTTTTGTAACATGCCAATTCCTCATGTAACTTTGTAAAATTAATATATTATAATTTTAGGATAGCTATGTGTGTAGGGGGATGGGTGTGTGTGTAGAAAGAGAGAGACATACACACTTTCTCTGTCTTGAGAGTGTGTGTATGTATGAGATACATATATATACACAAATATATATGTTCTTATGTAAGTGTGTATCTATATGTATGTGTACATATATATATGTATATATAAGAGAGAGGAGACAAGTTTTTAAGGAATTGGTTCATGCAATTGTGTAGACTGACAAGTTTATATTTGCAAGTGAGTGTGCAGAATGGAGAAACAGAGGAGAATTGCAGTTTGAATCTAAAGGCCTTTTGCAGGCAGAATTTTTCTTCCTCCAGGGAGGTGAGTCTTTTTCTATTAAGGTCTTCAAATAATTATAAATGCTCATCTATATTATGGGAAATAATCTCTTCACACAAAATCTAATTATTAAAATATAAAATCCTCCAGAAATATCTTCACAGAAACATCTAGAATAGTGTTTGATTAAATATCTATATACTGTTGCCTAGCCAAGTTGACACACAAAATTAACCATTACATATTATTTATCCATTAAGGACACCTTGGTTGCACCAACGTTTTGGAGATGGTAAATAAAACTGATATAACCATCAGTGTGCATGTTTTTGTGTGAACATATGTCTGCCACTAAATAAGATATATACCTAGGGAAGTGGTTGCTGGATCATATGGCAAGGCTATGCTTAGCTTTGTAAAAAATGCCAAATTGTCTTCCAAAGTGATGATATAATTTTACATTTTCAACAGCAATAATGGTTAGTTCCTGTTACAGTACATCATCACCAGCCCTCAGAATTGCCATGTTTCTGATGTTTGTCATTCCAGTAATTTTATATTTGGCTCTGTGAGACATTTTAGCTAATTTTTGTAACAGGTATAAAGTCTATATCTACATACTTTTTTTTTAATATAGGGGTTTCCGATTGTTGAAGCTCCATTTGTTTAAAACACTATTCATTCGCTGTTGAATTACCTTTGTTCATTTCTTTGTGAAAGATCAGTTGAGTATATTTGTGTGGGTCTATTTCTGGACTCTGTTCTGTTTCATTGATCTATGTTAATAGTCTATCACCACTGCTGCCCTGCTGTGATGGCTGTAGCTTTATAGTTAGTCTTGAATCAGGTAGTAGTGTGAGTCCCCCAACTTTGTTCTTAAGTGTTGATTATTCTGGGCTTCTTGCCTTTCCACATAAATTTTAGAGTGAGTTTGTCAATATTCATAAAACAGTCTACTTGGATTTTGACTTAGATTGCATTTAATTTATTACACAGCTTTTTATCTCCTAAATATTTTCTAATCTGATTTCCCCAAATACCTGCTACTACTACCTTCACTACCACTACAACTGCTACTAATACCACTGCTGCTGTGGCTGACGTTTCTACTGCCCTAGTTCAGGCTTCCTTACATCTTTCTGGAATAAAGAAAAGCTTTCTGACAAGCCTCCCGCCTCCAATCTGGTCCATTTTAAATATATTCTTTGTACATGGTCCTAATTAAAATGAATGTTAGCTTATTTAAATCTAATTAACTCACATAAAAAACAAATTCTACAATTAACCAATCAATGTCCCTTTTGAGTTAGTTTTACTTTAAGTTACTGCTTTAGTTTACCCTCTGTATTTTAATAACTACAAACTTTTTGAAGCCCTTCGTCATCTATGTTGCTACTCTTACATGTGTGTATTACTAGTGTTCAGTTGTAATGAAATGCCCATTGCTTCTCCCTTAGCTTAGAGAAATTCAGTTCACTCCCTCCAGTATATTTTTAACAAATACACTCACCTCATACCTTTACTACTTCCTTAATTGTCCACATATTTTTGTATACCTGCATTTTAACAAAGCATCATAATTTACTGTATAAGTGCCAAGTATTTCTTGTGAATAAAGACTAGTTTTTATTCAACTTTGTTTCTGGTACACTAAGCACAGTGATTGGCATATTTTGGTATTCAGTAAGAATTTATTGAGTGAATAATCAAACAAATAAATGAGTTAAAATATGATTTCATTATTTGTGAAGAACTAATAATATTGTCATTACATAATATTATTCTTAATTAAGACAAATAATTTTTCAAAGGCCAACTTAGACGATAAAAATTGTTTGCTCTTTTAACATCTGTTCTTCTATTTAAGGTTCTCAAGTTTGTTGCCAATCTTCTTTCTTCTTTTATGTTAGTCATGGAAATTGGTTCTCTTCCTATGCCTTCTGACATACAACTATTTTTAGTCAGCATTTATCATCCTTCAAACATTATTTTATCTCTGTGAGTGCACATGCAAACTATACCTTCAGACATTTTAGTTGACAAGCTATGTATTTATTTTCAATTTCACTTTGGCTTCATTTAAAGACCAAGTCTCTTCCTTCGTCTGA
Source organism: Leontopithecus rosalia (assembly GCA_028533165.1). Taxonomy (NCBI): domain Eukaryota; kingdom Metazoa; phylum Chordata; class Mammalia; order Primates; family Cebidae; genus Leontopithecus; species Leontopithecus rosalia. The sequence goes on along the minus strand of CM052657.1, from coordinate 91,672,602 downwards.
CTTTTACTTTGCACTTTTTTTAGGAGCATGCAAAGGCAAAATCTGTTTTAGAGTAGTAAGTAAGGTCACTTAAAGTAGATGTAACATAGCCCATGATGTCATACCTAAACAGAACATTATTTTTCTTTTGATTATTGGTTTATTTGGGAATTTATTTGAAGATGGTCTATCTGTTTGAAATTTAGAATACATGAAACAGAGACAAAACAAGTGTTAAGAGTTTATTACATCATTTCACAAACATTTTATGTAGGACTAATCCTAGGAGACGCCTATTTCTACTCTGAGCAGTACAGTAGAGGAAGATTATACATTTCATCATGTTTCTCTTTAACTGTGTTTTCAAAACAAATTTTTGTTTTTTATTAACCATTTACTTTGAGGCGGAAAGCAATATAAACGTTAATTTTATCACAATATGTACCTTATTGGGGTGAAAAAGCATTGCCATAGTTTTTATTTCTTAAAATAAATATCTCATAAAAGTTTTACAAAGTAACTGCTAATCTTTGTTCAAATTCCACATTATTGAGATAGCAAAATTATATGTTTAATTATTACCAATGTTGGTTTCTGGTTCCTTAACTGAGAAAGACTAATTCATAAAAAGTACATCCTAAGAAACGGTGATTATTCTTTCTAACTTGGAGAATCTGGTAAATCACCCTTACAGTTCTTGTCAGTTATGAGCCAAATAGAAAACCCTAAGATGGTTTTCTAGATTCAGAAACATCTCACAATGTATAATATCTATTCTATAATAACCATTTATAGTAATAATTATAGGCTTAATTATATACACACATATATGTGATGTTGCTATATATGCTATTTGTGAATATAGTATAATACAATACTGATATAGTAAATATTTATTAAGGTATCTATTTATTGGCATATATATATATATACACATATATATACACATATATATATATACACACACATATATATATATATACACACACACATATATATACACACATATATATATATATTTCTGTGATTTGAATGCATCCCCCCAAAAACATGTGTTGGAAACTTAATCATAAATGCAACAATGTTGGGAAGTGGGGGCTAATGAGAGGTGATTAGGTTGTGAGGACTCTGCACTCCTGAATGGATTATCACCATTATTGTGCAAGTGGACTTTTGTTTGTTTGTTTAGAAAAGGAAGAGTTTGGCACTTTTTGTCTCTCTCCTTCTAGGTCTCCCTTTCTTTTCCCTCTGACCATCAGATAACTTTCGCAATATTGTGACACAACAAGAATGCCCTCATGAGATGACAACATGTTGACCTTAGATTTCTTATTGTTCAGAATTCTAAGGAAATAAATTTCATTACTTTATAAATTAAGCAGTATCAGGTATTCTATTCAAAAGTCACAAACTGGACTAAGACACATGCATATATGCACACAAATATGTTTGTGTAATACATTCATATACTTACAAATTTGTAATTAAACTGTTCTAATGTTAATTAAATGTTTGCTTATCTCTGTATTTTACATAAAGGGGTACTTTAACTCCATCATTCACTTGTAAGCCAATTAGTCTCTAAGCCATTTAATATGATGGTTTTTTTTTCAAGAACTATAATTCTGACTGGTTTCTGAGATATGAAAATGTTCACTGCGGCAAAATATAGACAAATCATTGTTGCATTTGATGGCTAAAATACTTGAGGAAAAAGCATTTTGGACACATAACAAATTAAGCTGAATAAAATACATTTCTACACAGAAGACTTTCAGAAGCAAAATATATATTTTTTAAGTGTTTAAAAAATATATCAAAAGTTGACTTTTATGACACTGTACTACCATCTTTCATAATATCTACTCATAAACCTTGTTAAGATTTCTTTTTAAAAATAGATTACTTAATAACACTTTCAGGAAAATAAATGCAGACCTTTTAAAAAATTCAAATGTGAAGATAAATTATGTTCAGAGTAATTTATTATCTTGTGCTCCAAGGAAGCTAATTCTTTTATGAATAAAATGTTTTAGATGAGTGCAGTGCCCACACCTATGATCCTTATGACTCAGGAGGCTGAAGTGGGAGGATTTCTTGAGGCCAGGAGCTTGAGATCATTCTGGGTAACAAAGCAAGACCTAATTTCTACAAAAGTTAAAGAAAAAATAGTTGACAAGCACTTGTAGTTTCAGCTAATAGACAAGCTGAGGTGAGAGGATTACTTAAGCCCAGGAATTTGAGGCTGCGGTGAGCTATGATCATGCCACTGCATTTTAGCCTGGATGACAGAGAAACACCTAGAGTTCATTTAAATTGTTTATTTACAGCCAATAGATTGGCTTGAATAAGCTTGAATAGACAACAAAGCAGGTTGTTTCATTCCATACTCAGGTAGAGTGAATTAGTTTGTCACTGAGTATACCTGAGTAGGGTTATGATACATATTGATTATATATATAATTATATTTTATATATATAATTAATATATATTTTATTATATATACAAATTTATAATATATATTAATATATATAATTTGTATATAATTAATATAATATATATATGTATACATATGTGTGTGTGTGTGTGTGTATTCAATATGTGGCTAAGACAGAGCTTTGTACTGATTTGGAAACTAGAAAATTAGAATAAATCTCTCATTTTAAGAGTAAATGCAAATTAGATAGAGAGATATCATCAACAGATGAGAAATGCCATCTAGAAGAATAGAAGAATTTTCAATGACAAACTGATTTAAGCTCAAGATTGACAATCTAGTTAAGAAGGACTTCATCCTAAAAAATATAAAGTGGAGATTCTGGGAAGCAGAAGAATAGAAAGTATTAGAAATACATCTCTCTACCTAGCCAAAACTTGTACTTTTGGAATCTGTCTGATGTAAGCATTTTAGAAATAGAAAGTTTATTGAAAACTTGCAATATCCAGGAGAAGGCCTGGAGGGTCACTTTTGGCTCCTGGCACAGTAGCAGCTACCCATCTCCACACCTTAGCCCTGTGCCAGGCACCTGCACATCAGGAGCAACATGCACATAGTTTTAGAAAGCCAGAATTCAAAATATTGAAAATCTGTGCTCTGATTACTGATTGCTACTTCTGAGGACAGAGGCACAGACAAAAGGGCAGCAACCATTGTTGCACCTCCCCCCATTGTTGCCTCTCTCTTAGCTAAAGTAACTTCTAGAAAATTTCAAAAATCAGTACCTTAACTTTTCCACCTTCATATTTCTCTTTCTCCTCTTTTAAAGCAAAACAATGAGGGTTAGGATATTCAGTAGAAACCACATACATAGAGAAAATCAGAAACTCATTGTGAATGCTCAGGTGCAGACTCAGGAAAGATCTGAGAGCAGCTTCAGTTTGTACTGCAGGGGAATCAAATCAGAAACAAACCAACAAAAAACCCAGTGACCCCTGGAAAAAGTGGGGGAAAATCTGATTTTCAGACATGACAGGTTATTACATTCAAATGTTCTGTTTTCAATAAAATCACAAGGGATTCAAAAAAATAATTTATATCTTATTCATAGAGAAAAAATGTACACCAACAGAAACTGTTCCTGAAGAAGATGGTGGATCTACTGGACAAAGACTTTAAAGCAATGGTCTTAAAGATGCACAGAGATCTAAAGAAAATGTGAAGAACATCAAGAAAACAATGTATGAAGAAAATGAAATTATTAACCAAGAGACAGAAAAGCAAAAACAAAGCAAAAGGAAATTCTGGGGCTCCAAAGTATAATAAAGAAAAAAATCTCTAAAGGGATTCAAAGGCAGATACGAGCAGGCAGAAGAAAATATAAAAGAAATTGAAGATAAGGCAATGGGAATAAGTGAGTATGAGAAAGAAAAATTTAAAAAGATTGAAGAAAAGTTAGTAGATCATAAAGGCCCTGGAAGACACCATCAAGTAAGCCAAAATATGCATTCTATGAGTTTCAGAAGAAAAAAAGCAAAGAACAGGGTGGAGAGAATATTTGAAAAAATAAAGTTCCAAACTTCCCAAATTTGGTGAAAAACATGAATATACACCTGCAAGTAGTTCATAATGTCCTAATAGGGTATATTCAAAGAGAGCCACACCAAGATACATTAAAGACAACTGTTCACTGTCACAGAATAAAAGCATTTTCAAAGCAGTGAAAGAGAAGTAATTTATCCCATTAAAAATAATCTTAAATAAGAGAATCAGCAGGTTTCTCATTAAAAACTTTGGAGGCCACAAGGCAGTGAGCTGATATATTCTGCCTTGCAAGAAATGCTAAACGGAGTCATGTAGGTTGAGATGAAAGCATATTAGACAGTAATCTGACACCTTATGAAGAAAGACCTTAGTAGGGGAAAATATATGAGCAACTATAAAAGCTACTATTACTGTAATAATAGTGTATAATTCCACTTTTTGTTCTCTAAATGATTTAAGAGACTAATACATTTTCTAGTATCCCCAAAGCTAATATCATTGTAATTTTGGATTGTAACTCCTTATTTTGTCTTCTTCATAGTTTAAGAGACTGATACATTACAATTATTAGTTCATGGGTTTGGATTCACAGTGTTTAAAGATATAATTTTGTGACATCAACAAATTAAAGCTATAAAAGGAGCAGATTTAATGTTATTAAAGTTAAGCTAATATAAATTTAAATTTGAGTGTTATAACTTTAGGATGCTAAATGTAATATCCACAGTAACCATAGAAAAATATCTTTTAAAAATACACAAAAGGAAATGAGAAGGAATTTAAATGCTTCACTACAACAAAACAAAAAGAAGACAGTAATGGAGGAAATGAAGGAGGAAAAGGGAAAATCCACATGGAAAACAAATAGCAACAAAAAAGTCTCTCTTTGTTAGTAATTACTTTAAATGTAAAGAGATTAAATTTCCAATTAAAAGACAGAGATAGTTTTGAACACTGAGGCAGGTAGATCATTTGAGCCTAGAAGTTTGAGACCACCCTGAGCAACATGGCAACACACCATGTCTACCAAAATAAACTAATAATAATACAGCAATTATCTTAGGATAGTAGCACATGTCTGTTGTCTCAACTGCTCATGAGGCTGAATGGGAGGGTTTCTTGAGCCCAGAAGGTGGAAGCTGCCAGGAGTTGGGATCATTCCAGTAGTCTCTGGCCTGGGTCACAGAGCCAAACTCTGACACTTCCCACTAGATGGGTAGTGTCCATCTAGTGATTTACACCACTAGACTGTAGATAAGGTGCCTATCTTGTCCAGTCTGCTGCCACTGGCCCATTTATGCAGGAAGGTGGTCAAACCTGCGGCCACTGGACCCTTTTCTCTGTAGACCACATGATACCTGCATCCCTCAGTTTGCTGTGAGTTTGGGAATGGCCGGTCAGAAGCTCAGGACTGAACAAGCTGATCTCAGAGAAGCCTTAAAGGAGCTGGCTCTGCAGCCTTGTCTGAGTGTTTATTTGCTCTCTGTTATTCACTGTGGCCTGGTGAAGTGTGCAACTGGCACTTTCACTCAATGTCCTCTGCTCTCTATGGGGCACTCTGGGGAGACCTTTGCCCATGGTCTTTTTAATCTTTGGAGAACAACTTAAAAAATACATTTAAAAGGGAAAAGTTTTATTTAGCATCTTGCCATGGTAAAAATGATAGAATATTTATTTTGAGACTGATGCAGGAAGAAATCATTTTCCAAGCCCCTCCCAGCATGTAAAAGGAAGGGAGAAAAGGCCACAGTGGGAGCAGCATCCTGAGCCCCCTCTGTGATTAACTCTGCCAGCCACTCATTCTCATGCTAAAGTGAGAGGTGGACAGGTGAGAGTTCAGGTGTGAGCTGAAGCATGAGGGGAGGCTACGAAGAAAAAAAATAAAAGCATTTGCCCTAGATGGGCAAAATTGTTTCTACAAGCACAATCGATTATATTCTGTTCACAAGAAATTCACTTTGAATCCAAAAAGACAAATGATTGAAAGTGGAAAGACAGAGTATTTTGCACAAATAGTAACCAATAGAGGACAGTTAAGAATATATCAAAATCAGTGAAAATAGATTTTAAATTTTCCAAAGGGTTAGAAAATGAAAGAAGAGAATTATTTTTTAATAAATGTTTAATTCAACAAGATGATATAACAACTAGTAGCACATCAAATACATAAAGCAAAAATTGACAGAGTTGGCAAGAATGTGAGAAATTAAATCCTTATGTGTTATTGGGAATATAAAATAATGCAGTTGATATAAAAACAGCATGACAATTACTTAAAAAACAAAAATATAACTATTATAAGATCCTGAAATGCAGGTTTTGATTATATACTTGATAGCATGGAAAGCAGTGTCTCATGAGATCTTTAGACATCCATACTCATACCAGCAATATTTTTAATAGCTAAAATGGGGAAGTGCAAGTGTCAACTGATAGGTGAGTGGATAAGCAAAATATGGTACATACATACAACAGAATATTATTTCACTTTAAAAACAAAAAAAATGCTTCAATGAATGCACATTGAAAACACTATTATAAGTAAAACAAGCCAGACACAAAAAGGAAGTGTATGTTTCCACTTATTTTGGGTACTTAGAACAACAAAACTATAAAGATGAAAAGTAGAATGGTGGTTTCCTTGGAGTGGGGGAGAGGGACTGAGGGGTTATTTGTTAATGGATATAGAGTTTCTGTTTTATAAGATGAAAAGAGTTCTGGAGATATATGGTGGTGATCATTGTTAAGACAATGTTAATGTAATTAATACTACTAAGCTGTATACTCAAAAATGGTTAAGACAGTAAATGTTATGTTATACTTATTTTCCCACAATTTTAAAAACAGAAAAAGAAATAACAAAAAGATAGCATTAATTTTTCAAAGATTCAAGTATAATACCATATTCTGATTTAGCTAACAATTCCTAATTTGGGGTGTACATCAGAATCACCAGTGAAATTTTTAATTACAAGTCCTTAAACCCATTTCTAGATATTCTAACTAAGTAGGTTAATAGTGGAGTTCAGAATCTGTGTAGATATAAAGTTCATATATTAGAGCATACAAGAATTACGGGATGAAGATTGGACTGCAAGTCAAAGACTACAGGGCTACACCATGCAATGCAGGAGTGAGCTTTGGAAGACTGAGGAATATATGGAGGTGTTTCTGTAATCAATCCTGCATGGAGTCACCATAGTTACAGGCCATAGTTATATAGAACTAGCATACTTTATAGTTACATTAAACTTGGCTCTGGTTGTTTTAGTATTTTTCAATTTATTGAATTGTTCCATACTTCTGGTTACAGTGCTTCTGTTATTCATTCAATTGTGGGGCACTTCCTCCGTCACCAGTCTCTATGTAGCTACTCTTCCGTTCAGAAATATAATAAATCTATACATGTATTTTGCTGTGCTCATATATCTATAATGAAAACCTTGTAACACAATAGTGCTTAAGAGGCAATTCTAATAAAATATACCTACAGCTCAGAATAATATAAAATATTGCTAAAGCATTTGTTTTAAAGTCTGCTTTAAAAATTATGTATGAATTTGGCCTAGGTATATAATTAAGTAATATAAAATTTAATATCATTTAGCACATTTAAGAAGGCATATGTCTGCAAACAAAATAAAAAATTGGGGTAAATAGCACAATTTTTATGGATCTCAGACAGAACTGATATTCATGTGTCAAACCTTGCTTCAAGAATAGAGTCTCTACCACTATCTGTTATAACGAACCTAGACTTGCAAACGTGTGCATTTTGAATGACAGCATTACAAATACTGCTATTAACAGTGAGTCTCCAGCTGGGTGTTGGTGGCTCATGCCTGTAATCCCAGCACTTTTGGAAGCTGGGGCAGGTGGTTCACCTGAGGTTAGCAGTTCGAGATCAGCCTGGCTAACATGGCAAAATCCTGTCTCTACTAAAAATACAAAAGTTAGCTGGGTGTGGTGGCAGGCGCCTGTGATCCCAGCTGGTAGGGAGGCTGAGGCAGGAGAATCGCCTGAACCTAGGAGGTGGAGGTTGGAGTGAGCCGAGATCGCTCCACTGCACTCCATCCTGGGAAACAGAGCCAGACTCTGTTTCAAAAAACCCAAACTAAACCAAACCAAAACAACAATAAAAACAAACAGTGAGTCTCACCTGAATTAGTAGTGGGGACTGAATGTATATGCTTGCATATATATATATGTCTCTCATACTTCCACACAAAATTATGCATATGTATGCATGGTAGTGTTAGTTATTAAATAATAAACATGGCTACTACTGTCCACATTTACTTTATTTTGCCTCAAGTGAGGCAATATTTGGCCCCTGACAAATTGGTTTCTGAGCTAATCACATGTACCATCACCATAATACAATAGCTTCCTTCAGCACATCTGAAAATTAACCAAAACCAATCTTAAGGCAGCAACTAAGAACTCTACTGTCTCATAATGGCTTGTCAATCTTGGTTCATTCCTTTTAGATGGCAATAGATAACAATTTTAGGAGGAAGACTAAGATCTAAAAATACAATACTTTTTATATCGACTGGCCATAGATGGCTAATCAGCATAGAATGTCCCGGTGATCATCAATTATAATTCCTGATAGCCCTCTGTGAAGTTTTCTTTAGGGTTAAATCACAGAATACTGGCACTATTCCTATCCGGAATGGCCAGTTTTCATGTCCGGAAGGAAGTTTTAGGATTCCTACAATGGTAGAAGTCAGGCTGCATAATATGTCAAATACTTACAAACGTGCTTAAGCATGAATGCCATTAAATATAGCAGCTTCCATTCTGAACATTAAGACAGTATCGCTATATAAATGTCAGCCAGAGAAAAGGGAACACAGCCTACAGGATTGAGAAATATGAAATAAATAATTGCTCTGTATGCCATCTATGGGAACTAAAAGGTTTGTTTTAGTGCATAACAATGTATAGTTTCTTGGTCTTGGAAGATACGTGTTTGTTAACTAACATGGCCATCAGAAGGACACTGGGACTGAGGGGAGTTTATTCCTGAAACATTTAATTAAAATTTTCTAAGGATTTCAAGTGGTTTCCACCTATCATTTAAGAACTGTATTCCCAATCCGCAACAACTACAACAACTCAAAATAGATTGCTTATGTTGATATTATTTTCACTGATGTAAAAAGAAAAAAAGAGATGTATTTCTACACCAGAAAAATTTTAACCTTGGTCAGGAGAAAATTATTATAAATATAAAAAAAACACATTTTTTTCTGGAGAAAATTATTTGAGTTAAACTAAAGCAAACTTACAGGATTTTGACCAAATGTTTTTTCAAACATCAAAAACTCTGTTTTCTCTATGATCAAAGTTGAAACTTCCCAAGTCATTTTTGCAGTTACCCTCCACTATAGCTCTACTATCCATTCTGCTACCAAATGTTGAATTTATTTAAATATTTCATCTTCTCTTTACATTTGCATTGTTTCTCCATTCACATCAATCTACTTTTCATTTCCAGTGTTACAGTAGCCTTCTATTCAATGTAATATCTAAAAATATTAGTAAGTCTTTAGAATATTTCAAACACTGTGAAAGACTGGACACATGATAGATACTGATCTTACAATTGCTTTCTTTACCTATGTTCATTTTTCTGTCCAATAAATTCTACCAAGTGAATACATTCTAAAAGTGACTAATCCTATGAATCCTTTAGGGAAAATTCTTCTATGTATAAAAGACACAAATTCCTTATTTAGGTATTCAGGTCTTTCAACAAATCAGTTCTAAAATATAGTAGAATCTTGTCTCCCACTTTTCCATTTTAAGTCTCGTATAGTTTAGTCAAACTAAATTGCTCATTATCCATAGCATATTCTCCTTTTTAAAAATATTTCTTTTTTTCTCACAGGATATCTGCTTTTCTACTTCTCATTGGTCAAAATTCCATTTTTATTTAAAATCCTCTTTGAATATCAAACTTCTACACAGTCTCTCCTAGTAAAACTTTATTAATATCTCTATCATGCTATTATTTAGCCCTTTTCTATAATTGCCTCTGAAAGTTCTGGGGACCCTTTTTATTTATACCAAGCAAAAGAAGCTTAACTCAAAATGACTTAAGTAGTCAAGCAAATATGTAAACTTGCAGTAATAAAATATATAAAAGAAATTGAATTCAGGGGTTGCAGCATGTTACTAAAATTTAATTCATTTCTCCCTATCTATCTCTTGACTGTTTTCTTTAATGTTGTTTTTATTTTCAGATCTGCTCTGTCCATATGTGATCTTCAGCAACTACAAATTCATGCAATTCTTAGAGCTAGAAAGAAAAACTACTTTTTCTTGATAATTACAAATTACCACTGAATTAATTTGATAGATTTTGGTGTGCTGATAAGCCAACTTATGAATTAATCATGAAGGTGAGGAGATTAAAATACATTGATTGGTGTAGATAAAGTTTACCAAACCCAGAGCTTATACTATAAATCATGTAGAGAAAGAATGGATGAGTGTATAAGTCAAGTCTTACTGCCTAACTTCATAACTCAATGGTATAACCATAAACATTAATTTCTCATCATCTACAGTGTTCAGCTGATACTGACAGCTTTCCTCCTTTTTTTTTCTTTTTTCTTTTTTTTGAGATGGAGTTTCGCTCTTGTTACCCAGGCTGGAGTGCAATGGTACCATCTCAGCTCACCATCTCCGCCTCCTGGGTTCAGGCAATTCTCCTGCCTCAGCCTCCTGCGTAGCTGGGATTACAGGCACACGCCACCATGCCCAGCTAATTTTTTTGTATTTTTTAGTAGAGACGGGGTTTCACCATGTTGGCCAGGATGGTCTCAATCTCTTGACCTTGTGATCCACCTGCCTTGGCCTCCCAAAGTGCTGGGATTACAGGCTTGAGCCACCGCGCTCAGCCTCCTCCTCTTTCTTTAGGCTAGCTCTGCTATGCAAATTTCTTATTCTCCTTTTGGGAGCAGTGAGCTAATAACATAATATCCAAGATTCAAGACAGCAAGCCCCATTGTTGAAGACTATTTTAAGTTTTTGCTCATGTCATAACCATAAATATAGGTCATCCAAAGCAAGTCAAATGGCAGAGACCAGAATCAAGGAGCAGGAACATCACTCCACCTGTAGTATAAGGACTTCAAGTTCATGACTACAGAGAATAAAAAGTTGGGGCCAGAAATAATTGTACCTAGAGGAAAATACAAGATTCTCATTAAAATTAAAGTTAATAGACCAAGGGAAAAAATAGCCATGGTGTAGACGATTTTATCTTTATCTTAATTAATTCTTAATATGTTCTAAGAATCTGATGACATAGACTGTATCTTATTAAATTTTAAAAACCCTGTGGTTCCTGAAACAGTGTTAGATATAGGGTATTCATTCAGTTAATATTCATCAAGTGTAAAATTCCAAATTCATTTCTGAAACAAATATTATACTACTTTTCTACAAAGAGGCATAGAATTTTCAGAGCTTGCATATATTACTTAGAAATATTTTTGGCTTCAATTAACAGATTACCTCATTAACAGTAGATTTAATCAACAGGAATTCAATTTCTTTGATTTAAGAATGTGGAGATATATGCAGCTGCTTCTTTCAACAGTTCATTAATGTCAGATATATTATTCTTAGATTTTCTTTGCCTACCTTGTGGCCATAGAATAGCTATGGCAGCTGCAAGCATCATGTCAGTATTCATGATCAGAAGGCGTGACAAAAGTGTAGTGCTAGCTATACCTGTACCTACAGAAGAAAATACTTTTCTCAAATAATCTCTAGCAAATCTCTGTCTATGTTTCATTGACGAGAACTATGTCACCTTTAGCTGTAGAAGAGACTAAAAAAGTGAATATGCCTCTTACATATTATATTGTGGAAGAGCAGAAGGGAAAAGGGTTTTCAGAGATTGGAAATATTCAATGAACTAGCCAACTGCAGTCCTGACCCTTCCTGCCAACACTAGACAACAGTACAAATTAGAGTATTATTATCGAACAGGGTTCATTAGTCAGTCACTGTTTATGTAGATAAATATTAATTTTAGAATAAAAACCTAAGTGTGAAAAATGGAAAATTAATAGTTGGAAGACTACACTAGACAATGGCACAAATTAAATTATTATTATTCAGCAGGATTCATTAGTCAATCAAACAATGTTTATGTAGATAAATATTAATTTTAGAATAAAAATCTAAGTGTGAAAAATGGAAAATTAATAGTTGTGTAAGTTTGGAAAAGGGATATAACTTTTCTGTGCCTCTGTTCTGTAATCACTATCACAAGAATTATGAAACCCACTTTGAAGGGTTATTGTAAAAATTCAACGAGATCATAAAATTGAACTGCATTACACAGCATTGAACACAACATCAATTTTCTGTAAGTTATACTTATTATTATTATTTGGTGGACAAGTACAGAATATTTTACTCTACACAGAGCAAGATTCTAAAGACGTACAGTTCTGAATTTAAACACTTTGCTTCTTGTTCTACAGAAATAATTTTAAAACCTTCCCTATTCCATTGCACTGTAGGTTAACTATAGATAACAATATTATATTTGGTATATCAAAATCATTCAAAGAGAAAAATTTTGAATGTTCTTACCAAAAAGCAATAAAAATATTTGTGTAAGGCATCTACTTATTACTCTAATTAGATAATTATGTATTATATATTTGTATCCCATAAATATGGGCAACTATTATGTATCAGTTAAAAATAAAACTTTTTTTTTGAGACAGTCTTGCTCTGTCACCCAGGCTGGAATGCAGTAGCACCGTCTTGGCTCACAGCAACCTCCACCTCCTGGGTTCAAGCAATTCTGTGACTCAGCCTCCTGAGTAGCTGGGATTACAGGTGCATGCCACCATGCCTGGTTAATTTTTGTATTTTTAGTAGAGATGGGTTTTTGCCATGTTGGCCAGGCTGGTCTCAAACTTCTGGCCTCAAGTGATCCACCTGCCTCAGCCTCTCAAAATGCTAGGATTACAGACATAAGCCCCAATCACAGCCAAAAATAAAATTTTTTTTTCTAGATTGGCAAAGGAACAGAGTCAATTTATCACTTTTCCTTTTTTTTCTAAAAATCTAATGTTAAAATGATTTCTAATATCTTCTTGCTCTCCACTTTTTTAGGATTGCATTAATTTAGGCGGGGTCTACAATATTTTTTAATCAAATGTATACAATCTATTTCTATTACTTGAGATAGATAAATCCAGCCAAAAGGAGAGTTGGAGAGAGAGAAAGAGAGAAGGGTGTTTTATACTTATTTTACAAAATCACATGCTGTGTAATGCTTGGAAAGAAATTTCCAACATATAAAATTATTACAATTTCTTCTTCGAAAATGATTGAGAAAATATGTATTTAACAGACCCAAAACTTCTTCAGAAGTCTGCAGGTGTTCAAGGGAGTTTGATGTGCTGTTAATGGTAACACTATGAGTCTGTACAGTACTTTAAAGTTTATACAAATATTTTATATCAGATCTCATTTGGTTCTCCTAGAAAAGTTGGAAAGTAGATTGTACATTTCTTATTTGGCTAATAAAAATGATGAGGTTCAAAAAGTGTATGCAATTTGGAAAAGCTTACCAAAGGTGTTGGGGAAGAGGTGAGACTAAAATCTAGGATTTCAGATCCCAAGCCTGGAGCCCTGAACACCAGAAGCTGTGTTAGCATATCCCTGGTGAATCACCTGGGCTACTTATAGCACAATGCCTGTATTTCCTCATTGATGAAATGGAGATTACACCAGTATTTACTTCACAAGCTTGTTGTATTAGTCTGCTAGCAATACTATAATAAAACACCTTAGAATGGGTACTTAAACAGCAGACATTTATTTCTCACAGCTCTGGAGGCTGGGAAGTCCAAGATCAAGATGCTGATTGTTTTGGTTTTGGTTCCTGGTGAGGGCCCACTTCCTGACCTTTAGTAGGATAACTTTTTCTTTTTTCTTTTTTGCGTCTGGACAGAGTCTGGCTTCATGGCCCAGGCTGGAGTGCAATGGCATGATCTTGTCTCAATGCAACCTCTGCCCCCCAGGTTCAAGTGATTCGACCACCTCAGCCTACAGAGTAGCTGGGATTACAGGTGTCATCATGCCCAGCTACTTTTTGTCTCTTTGTAGAGACAGGGTTTTGCTATGTTCGCCAGGCTGGTCTTGAACTCCTGACCTCAGGTAATCCACCTGCCTCAGCCTCTCAAAGTGCTGGGATTACAAGTGTGAGCCACTGTGCCTGGTCAGCAGGCTGCTTTTTTACTGTTTTCTCACATGATAAAGACAGAGTAATCTCTCTCTTTTCTTTTTCTAATACAAGTATTAATCCCATTATGAAGACCCATTTCATGACTTCCTGTAATCCTAATTACCTCCCAAAAGCCTTATCTCCAAATACCATCATATTGGTTGATAGGGCTTCAACATATGGATTTTTTGGGGGATATAATTCATTTTATGGTAGTCATCATGAAAATTAGGTGAGATCACATGAAAAATTTTGAGGAATGACTGGCACTTAATAAGCAGACTTAAATATATTAGGTATTATTTTTATTATTATCCTTAATATGTTGCACTTTCTAGAATCATCTAAGTTGCACAGTGTAGCAAAATAGAAATGATCTGAATTTTTCTAATAAACCAGATATTGTCAGTGTTAAAGTTACTCTGGTAGTAGATTGAACATACTGGGAGACATTAAATTCTGTGGACTCATAGAGATTTACAGCTCTCAGTAACAGATTATACACTGACCAAATCAAGTTAACAGCAGTATCCAATAGTATCTAAATGTCAGTTAGCAATGATTTCCTCCTTTGGATATTTCTACCCAACTTTTGTCTGGTGAGAACCCCTTAATTATTAATAGCAGTCTGAAATCCACCTTAAATATGTTTTTGATTGTTTGTTTTATCAGGTCTGATTCTCCTTTTATGGATCTTCTTCATTCATATGATTAACTCAAGTGAATAATTTTGTATAACATAACCTAAAACTCGAAATTACATTTCTTATTAAACAAAGAGCAAAACATATTTGAGTATTTGTCACGGGCCATAGACAGTATTACTCAATCTGTAAAGATGGACCTGGAGAGTTCAGTGAAGACTAAAGGGATACAAAGATGAAAACTAGTACGTTCAATGCAATTTCACAAGTGCTACAGTGAAGATTCTGGGCAAACGCTATTGATGACAGATGAATTGTGGGCAAATGCTGCTGGAGAGAGTGAGGTAAGTGTTAGGTTACCGGGTTCTCAGACTGGCAGCTCTTGGCTGAGTCTAGGCACAGACCGGATGCAATTTGAATAACTTACTGGCATAAGCTCCTAGTATTCATGTTATGGCATTATTTGTTCATGAATACTAACCCCTGATAATACTTTCAAAGTTCTGACTTTGCTAATGAATACAAATGCATGTCTTCCCCAGAGTGTGCAAGAGACTGGAAATGATAACTCATTCTCTAGTCATGTTGAATTTACTGTTTGAAATTTTATAGTATAAATGTAGACCAACGCATCTTTTAACAACACTCCCTCTTGAACTTCTTAGGCCATAGTCTCTGCATCCCTACAACATGATATTTTTTAATGTTGTGGCACTACTTCCTTCCACACATAGCCACCAGAAGAAAGCCAGGGAGAGGTTTCAAGCAAAGGGAGCAATTCCATTTACACAAATATCATCATACCTTTCCTTCCAGAGTTTAACATCATCTAGAAAAGCATACCTTCACCACGTTGATCAGACACTAGAAAATACACAGGTATGAAAAGATTCTTGGCGAAAGGAGCAGTCTTCAAGCCCTTCAAACAGATAGGTATGGCAGTCACAGGACTTTCTGACGTGTGATGTATAGCCTGCCAAGGAGTTGGAGTGATGCCCTGGGTACAGTATGAAGAACATGTGCCACCAGTTGCATTACCTTTGGGTGCTGTAAATTAGAGAAGACACTGTGGTCAGGACACAAAAAGGTGAGAGCTGACACAGAAGCCTCTCTACACATCTCAGTTTGGAGGGTCAGCCAGGGATTATCATAACCAGAATTCTGAACTCACCCTATGCCCGATGTGAGCGTAACTCCAAATCAGCACGTCAGAACCATTCTGGAGGTCCAACCTCACTGGATTACAGGAGAGCAGTACTGCATTTGCTCACAAGGCTACACCTCTCTATTCTGTTATGGCCACATTGCCCTGGGATGACCCTTCTAATGACAAATCCTGGAGCTTCTCCAGGATTTAAGTCAACCTGACTTAAGGCAAGAGAAGTAAAAAGCCAAAGAACATCTTTGAGGAGCGAAACAGAGACCAAGGTCCATGCAGGTCCTGTGTCTGCACAGACAATTCTTCCAGCTTCAGTTAGTGCCAAACACCAGACAAGATTTAAATGTTTGAGGAAGGCTCTCCAAAGAACAGAGAAGGTCCATGGCAGGAGTGCCTCTTGCCTGGTCTAAAAGTGGTAGCCTATTATGCTGAATGTGCTTTGTTCTTCTCCAGAAGATACATACTATGTCCTCATCAGTCACGTGCTACATGGTAGATTATAAACGTTACGTGCCGTGTAGTAGATTATTAAATAAACGCCTTTAAATAAAGGTTTAATGAACGAAAACAGGAACAAAAAAAGAGTTTAGATTATTGATGTAGTGAGGGATGAAGAGCCTGGGTTTTTTTGGCTCCAATCTGACTGAAACAGATTAGTAAATTACTAAATTTCTCTCTACCTCAGTTTCCTCATTTTAAAATGAGAATAATAATTCAATTGACGTGAGAATTATATATAGCATAACATAAGAAACAATGAATTCAATGTTTGACTCACAGTGACTAGCCAATCTACTTTCCTGCTATTATATCCTCATAAGAATGTTATATAAATTATACGAGTTATGTAAAACACTTTGAACAAAAGATGGCACATGTAAAGTGCTCAAAAATATTAGCTATTATTGCCACTTCTTCTGTATCTCCTATTGAAGTTTTAAATGACTTCAACAAAGACTCATACAAATTCAGCTTGAACAATTCTATTTCTTAGAAACCCATTCTTTTTGTTATGTCTGATGTTAATTTTTCAAATCTAGCCTTTTCCTTGTTTTAGCTGTTCTTGTTCTTAAATATACAGTTTTCGCAGTAACAGCAGTATCTCGGGCAAGTTGAATATAGCATTTTCATGAATAAGACACAATAATTTTATTAAAATTTTTTTTAATTTAACAAAATGAACGCAGTAGTATATAAAAGTAATAATACATCATGACTAAGTTTCATCTAAAGAATTCAAAGTTGGCTTAATATTTTAAAGTCAATCAATATATTTTACTGCACTAACAGGCTATATGATAATACCCATATGATCATCTCAGTGGATGCACAATAAGTATTTAGGAAAATTTAATAGCTATTCATGAAGTGACAAAACTCTCAGGAAACTAGGATAAGAAGGGAAGTCCTGAAACTGATAAAAACAAAAACGAGAATAAAACCTGCAGCTAACATTCAGTGACAAAATCAGAAAGCGTTCCCCCTAAGATTGGGAACCAGGTAATGGTATCTGCTTTTACCATTTTTAATCAACATTTATTTAACATCAACATTTAATACAGACTTTGATCACTGTAGTTTCAAACTCTCGAGCTCAAGCCATTCTCCCACTTCAGCCTCCCAAGTTGCTGGGACTATATCCTGACTATTATATTTTCAAATGGGAAGTGAATTTGTTCATTTTGTAAAATTTTTAAATGTTTGAGATAATATTGGATTCACATGCAAGTGTAAGAAATAACACAGATCCCTTGTACCCATTCCCCAGTTTTCCCCACTATAAACATTTTGAAAAACTATATTCTAATATTTCAACTTGGATAGGATACTGGCATTGATACAGTTAAGGCACTGGCTGTTGTTCAGCAAACTGTCTCATAAATACTGATCAGATCTTGAGAGTTGATCTTTTTGAGTTCTTCTATATTCCTTTTTAAATTACATTTTAAGTTCTGGGGTATATGTGAAGAACGTACAGGTTTGTTTCATAGGTATACACAAGCCATGGTGGTTTGCTGCATCCATCCCCCCATCATCTACATGAGGTATTTTTCCTAATGTTACCCCTCCCCATTCACCCCTACCCCCTGTTATCCCTCCGCAACGCCCTCTCCAACAGGCCCTGGTGTGTGATTGTTCCCTTCCCTGTGTCCATGTGTTTTTATTGTTCAGCAACCATTTATGAGTGAGAACATGCAGTGTTTGGTTTTCTGTTCTTGTGTCAGTTTGCTGAGAGTGATAGTTTCCAGCTTCATCCATGTCCCTGCAAGAACATGAACTCATCCTTTTTTATAGCTGCATAGTATTTCATGGTTTTCTGAAAAGTTTTTCTATCAATTATTAAGAGACAGGTCTTGAAGTCTCAACTGGATTGTGGATTTGACTATTTCTACTTTTAGGTTCATGATTTTTTTTCTTCGCATGTTTTTGTAGCTCTGGTGCCTATACATTTAAGATTGCTGACCTTCTTGGTGGATTGACCTATTTTTATTATTCAATAATGTCCCTCTCTGTCTCTGATCATCTTTTTCTCTAAAGTCTGCTTTACCTGATATTAATATAGCCATTGCTTTTTCTTATTTAAAAATGTTTAACTATAAATTTTTATGTATACATATATAGATGTATTAATATATCTTTATGAGGTACATGAGATTTTGATACAGGCATTCAATGTGTAATAATCACAGTAGAGCAAATGGAATATCCATCATCTCAAGCATGTGTCCTTTCTTTGTGTTATGAACATTCTAATTACAATATCTTAGTTATTTTAAAATATACAATAAATTACTGTTAGGCCAGGTGCAGTGGCTCATGCCTATAATCCCAGCACTTTGGGAGGCCAAGGCAGGCAGATCAGGAGTTCAAGACCAGCCTGACCAACATGGCAAAACCCCACCTCTACTGAAAATACAAAAAATTAACCAGGTGTAGTGGCTCACTCCTGTAATCCCAGCTAATCAGGAGGCTGAGGCAAGAGAATTGCTTGAACCAGGGAAGCAGGGTTTGCAGAGAGCTGAGATTGTGCCACTGTACTCCAGCCTGGGCAACAAAGCAAGACTCCGTCTCAAAAAAAAATATTGTTGACTATAGTCACCCTATTGTCCTATCAAATATTAAACTTTATTCATTTCTTTTTTTTTCTTTTTTTTGGTGTGAGCCATCTTGCCCAGCTGCCTTAATTAATTAACTCAGAAATTTTTTTTAGTACCTATTATTATGTCTAGACATTGTTCTGGGCAATGAAGAAAACAAAACAGATTAAAAATTCCTGTCCTCTTGAAATTTATATTCTAGTGTGGGGAGGTAATAATTTTTTTAAAAAGATAATTATCTAATCTATCTATTTATCTATCTATCATCTATCTATGTATCTTTATATAGATATCTTTCATCTGTCTACCTATTTATAATATGAGGTGGAAGTAAATGTTATAGGAAAAATAAAGCAGAGAAGGTGAATAGGGTGGCAAGCCTGGGGCTGAAAATTTTAAAAGGTCATCAGAGGGCATCACAGTGACGTTTCAGTAAAGACCTGAAGAAAATGAGGCAGTAAATCATACAAGTATCTGAGAAAAGTGCATTTCATTTAATTCATTTCATAGAACTATATTTTTGTACCCAATAACCATTCCCAATTAATCCTGTCACCACTACCTTTCCCAGCCTCTGGTAATCATTGTTCTGCTCTCTGTCTCCATGAGTTGAATTGTTTGCATTTTTAGCTCCCACAAATGAATGAGAATATGTGAAGTTCTCTTTAATTTTCATTTAACAAGCCTGGCTTGTTTCATTCAACATAATGTTCTCCAGTTCCATGTATATTGTTGCAAATGACAGGATTTCATTATTTATTTATGGCTGAGTAATACTCCACTGTATATGTATATGTACTTCTTTTCTTTTATCCATTCATCTGTTAATAGACAGATTGCTTCCAAATCTTGGCTATTGTGAAGAGTGCTGCAATAAACATCGGAGTGTAGATATCTCTTTGATAAATTGCCTTCCTTCCTTTGGGTTATATACCCAGCAATGGGATTGCTCAATCATGTGGTCATTAAATGTTTAGTTTTTTGAGGAGCCTCCATACTGTTCTCCATAGTTGCTACCCTAATTTATATTCCCATCAACAGTGTTTGAGGCTTTCCTTTTTATTTTTTGCCAGCATTCATTATTGTCTGTATTTTGAATAAAAGCCATTTGAACTGGGGTGAGATGATATTTCATTGCAGTTTTTATTTGTATTCTCTGATGATCAGTGATGTTCAGCACCTTTTCATATATCCATTCACATACCTTTTTTTGAGAAATGTCTATTCAACTTTTTAGCCCATTTTAAAAGTTGGAGACAGGAAGATCACGAGGTCAGGAGTTTTAGACCAGCCTGACCAACATGGTAAAACCCTGCCTCTACTTAAAATAGAAAAATTAGCCAGTAATCCAGCTACTCAGGAGGCTGAGGCAGGAGAATCGCTTGAACCCAGGGGGCAGAGGTTGCAGTGAGCTGAGATTGTACCATTGCACTCCAGCCTGGGCAACAGAGTGAGACTTCATCTAAAAAAAGAAAATTGGAATATTACATATTTTTCCCTATCGAGTTGTTTGAGCTCCTTATACAATCTGGGTGTTAATTTCTTAACTTGATCTTACTTTTCCATTTTTACTTTAATTACCTATGCATGTTTGGTATTACTCAATAAGTTTTTATTTTGGAGAAATTTTCAGTGTTCTCTTTTAGTACTTTCGTAGGTTGAATTCTTAAGAGTTAAATGTTTTATTCATGTTTATTTTATTTTTGCATAAAGCAAGAGATAGGAGTCTAGTTTCATTCTTCTGCATATCCAATTTAACCAGCACAATTTATTGAAGAGACTAGTTTTCTATTCTGTTCCATTGGTTTATGTGTCTGTTTTTATGCAAATGTCATGCTGTTGGGTTATTACAGCTCTGAAGTATAATTTGAAGTCAGCTAACGTGAGTTTTCCATTTTTGCTCTTCTTGCTTAGGACAGCTTTGGCTATCTTGGGTCTTTTGTGGTTTTATATAAATTTTAGGGTTTTTTTTCTATTTCTGTGATGATTGTTATTGGCATTTTGGCAAGGATTGGATTAAATCTGTAGATTGCTTTAGATAGCATGGATATTTTAATATTCATTCTTCCAATCCATGAACATGAAATATTTTTCAATTTTGGTTTTTTTCCAATTTATTTTCATCGATGCCTTAAAGTTTTCCTTATAGAGATCTTTCACTTCTTTTGTTAAATTAATTCCTCAGTACTTAATTTTATTTGTAGGTATTGTAAATGGGATTACATGTTGAATTTTTTTCAGATTGTTCACAGCTGGCGTATAATTTTGTATGCTGTTTTTGTGTCCTGCAAATTTTTTAATCAATTTTAATAGATTTTGGATGGAATACTTAGGTTTTTCCAAATATAAGATTATATCATCTGCATACAAAGAGAATTTCACTTCTTTCCAAATTGGATGCCTTTTATTTATTTGTTTTATCTGGTTGCTCTATCTAGATATCCAGTATTACTTTGAATAACAGTGATTAAAATGACATCCTTGTTGATCTTAGTGGAAAGATTTTCAGTTTTTCCTTGTTTAGTACAATACTAGCTTTGGGTCTGTCTTATATTGCTTTTATTTTATGGAGGTATGTACCTTATATACCCAGTTTTTTGAGGGTTGTTATCATTAATAAATGTTAAATATTACCACATGCTTTTTCAGCATCTATTGAAATTATCATACCAATTATATTCCCTCTGTTAATATGATATATCACATTGGCTGATCTGTGTATGTTGAACCATCCTGGCATCTCTGGAATAAATCCCGCTTGGTCATGAAGAATGGTCTTTTTAATATGTTGGTGAATTTAGTTTGCTAATATTTTGTTGAGAATTTCTGCATCCATATTCATCAGAGACATTGGCCTTTAATTTTCTTTTCTTAATGTGCCTTTGTCTGCTTTTATATCACAGTGATACTGGCCTTGAAAAATCAGTTTGGAAGTCTTTCTTCTTCCTCTCCTTTTCAGACTAGTTTGAGTAAAATTGGTACAAGTTCTTCTCTGCATGTTTGGTTAAATTCAGCAGTGAAGCCTTTGTGTCCTGGCTTTTTCTTTACTGGGAAATATTTATTATGAATTTGATCTAATAACTTGATATTGGTCCACTCAGGTTTTAGATTTCTTTCTGGTTTAATTTCAGGAGATTGTAGGCATTTAGGAATTTATCAATTTCTTCTAAGTTCTCCAACTTATTGTCAAGTACTTACATATAATAGTTTCTAATGATCCTTTGAATTTCTGTGGTATGAGTAGTAATGTCTCCATTTTCATCTCTGAATTTGAGTCATCTCTCTTTTTTTTAAGTCAATTGGCTGAAAGTTTGTCAATTTTACCTTTCATAAAATCTATGTTTTGTTTTATTGATTTTTTGTATTATTTCTGGGTTCAATCTTATTTGTTTCTGCTCTAATCTTTATTATTTCTTTTCTACTAATTTTGAGTTTTGTTTGCTCTTGCTTTTTAAGTCCTTTAAGATACATTATTAGGTTATTTATTGGAAGTTTTTTGATATAGTTACTCTTAGCTATAAATTATCTTCCTTAGTACTGCTTTTGCTGTATCCTATAGGTTTTGAAATGTTGTGTTTCCATTTTCATTTATTTCATTGATTTCTTTTTTAATTTCATCATTGACTTACTGGCCATTTGGAAGCATGTAGTTTAATTTATATGTGTTTGTATAGTATCCAGAATTCCTCTTGTTACTGATTTCAAGTTTGATTCCATTGTGATCAAAGAGGATATATAATATGATTTCAATTTTTAAATAAGTTTTTACTTCTTTTGTTGTCTAACATATCTTCTATCTTTGAGAATGTTTCATATGCTGAGGAGGAGAATGGTTTTTTGTGAAGGTGCATTCTTGTATGGATAGTTGTTCAACTGTGTGTTCATGCAGTGGGGGATGATTCCTGTAGGGTTCTATTTGGCCATCTTACTCCACCTCTTCCAATACTTCCTTTTTATAAAAAAAAATGAATTTCACATGACTGGCATACATATCATTGTATATATCATCAATGCACTCTCAGGAAATCTCTAAATAATTAAAAGACCGTATTTCCCAAGCGAACTAAAGAACATATACCAAATAGCCCCAGTGGGTTGGAGCATTGCATAGACATGAAATGCCTTTAGGCTAATAAAACATTCTTATTTTACCAAGCTTAGTTCAGGAAATGTTGTTGTAGAAAATAAATTGGCACATTTTTATAAGGTCTCTTCCTTTTTGAGGCCCACATTGTTTAAAAAATATTAACCTTACTTTGACCTCCAATGTCAATATGCCTGTTTACAATGATGAGATGGAAAACCAAATGCATTTGAAAGGTTATTCCCTCTCTCAGATAATTCCTCAAAGCTTATTTTTTTAAAGTCAAAATGTTAGTGTTTTTTTTAAGAAAATGTAAAAGATTCATTTTAATTTCAAGTTTATTGCATGTGTATTCTATCATTCATATGATTCTGTAGAAAAAGATTAAGTCCTTATGTTATGCATTGGGGATTCCAAGTTGAATAATTGTTTTATGGATTAATAACAGACAAATTATTTTTATTCTTATTCTTTCTTCAAATGATTTTCAAACTATCCTGATTATTTACTTTTCCAAATAACTCAGAGGACTGGTAGCATCATCTTGGTGATATTATTGTTAGTGACTAATTCTTACTCTTATTTCTATTGGAAATTAGATCAGGAGAAGGAAAATTATTTAGTATATTCTGACAAAAATACTTGCATGCCTTTTTAAATAATTTTTTTGTTTATTAATTAACAATAATAATTCACACAGGCATGGGAATGGGCCAACAACTTTCTATATTCCATATATAGACAGCATGAGATGAAGACATCGTTGTTAATAAATGGTTGCCACGTAATGTGTTCCTCTTCACTCTGCATAATGCAGTCTGCAGTGAAGATCCAAGTTAACTATGAGGACCCAAATCTCTCCAAGACTTCAGGCACAGCAGGTATCACTCTGTGCAATAGACTGTTACCAACACAACTTTAACATTTTCCTCAGATTGACTAAACTTTAGACAAGATTTTTCTACTATATGTTCCTGAACTCTCTTTCTTACAGTATTTACTTTAGAAAACCTATAGTAGTAAATTATTTCCCTGCCTCTTCAAGATGTAGATCTTCTTTTCTTTTGTTAGTTTTACAAACCAGAAATGTCTGTCTCAAGATCCTAAAAGCCAACGCTTTGACAAGCAATTACCAAGAAAGATAATGTCCCCTATCTCCCAGTCACTGTGGAAGGGCAGGAATCTAACCTCAGTAAGAGCCAATAGCAAAAAGAGATGGCCTAATCACATTGACCAAGCTCTCCACTAATGTCCTTCAATACTTTTCCAATAGCTCATCTCAGTGCTTAAAAATTCTTATGTCTTGTTTTAATAGAGTTGAGTTCTAGCCCTCTCCCCTCTTGAAATAGTCTTGCATAAAGTCTTCCTGGCCCATTTAACTCCATATGATGTAATTTTACTTTGACAAAAGCAATAAGCCTCCTTCTGCCCATTGTCCACTTACAAATTATCTTAATAAAAGATTACATGTTGGGTACAGTGCGATACTGCTCAGTGATGGGTCCATTAAAATTTCAAAATTTACCACTAAAAAGCTCACCTGTGTAACCAAAAAACACCTGTACCCCCAAAACTATTAAAAAAATAAGAAAATATCTTTAATCACTACTATTTTTAGCATTATAAATTCTTTTATTATTTCCATGTATAGTAAGAAGAATGCTATGACAATAAAAATATCAAAGTGGTTTTTGGCTTTGTCATATACCTAGTATTGGTTTTAATTAATATTCTAGAATCAAAACATACACCTGAATAACAGTCTTTTACAAGACAGGAATCTAACAAATTTACTACAAAAACATCAAAAACTATATATTTAATTTTAGATAATGTGTTATTAGTTAAAAGGCATTATTTATAGACTTGTGTGCTAAAATACTGCACTAAGTTTAATAATAAAAATTATTTTTAAAAGAATATAATGGTGTTAAAAATCTGAATTGATTATCTACCATTGATCACATTAGTCAAAGATTAATGCCACTATCTATCAGGTATGATTAAAGCAAAAGAAAGGAAGGTGGGATAAAGTAAAACAAATGGTAAAATGGTTTTAAAGAAAAGAGCCAATATTTCCTATCAGAATTAAATCAAAGAACATAAAGAGGTTCGTTGGAAAAAGAATGAGAGACAAAACCAATTGAAACTTGGTTCTGCTTCTCATTTGTTCCACCTGCTCACATCTCAAACTCCACAAAAGATGCACCCTTGGTGGGGATGAGACCCAGGAGTATGCAAGTTGGAGAAGATGTGGCTCAGCTGTTTGAGATGAAGGCAGACAAAAACAATTTTGGTTTCGAAAGGATGTCTTCAGAAAAATGTGATGATAATATTCGTAATTAACATCTAATAGGGTTTTAATAACTGGCAGACATAGGACTAATTGAGCTGCACTTATCAGATTATGCCATTATTGCAACCATTTTATGAGCTTGGCATATTCATTATCTCCTTTCTCCAGTTTAAAATAAAAAGTTCTATGAATATAACTTTTCTCTTTCATAAATGTAGTAAGTGGAATAGTAATCATTCCAAATCAGTCCTATTCAGTTCTAGAGCATGAGATGTTAAACCCAATTCTATAGTAGTATGTTTTATGTTTAACTGAAGTCTTTGAAAAATAGTACTTTGAGGAAAAGGAAAAAGATTAATATTACTATTCATTGCTGAGTGTTTTCTAAGAATGAATATATTATTCGAAACTTTTTTCTATTTATTTTCAAACTTTTGTTACATTTTATCTTACTATATAATTACTACCAGCTTTTCACATCAGATATCACAGAAATATTACCTATGAAGATAGACATTTCCAGCACATATAAATTATGACTATCAACTGGTTACTAAATATTTTTCTAAACTCTAGAGGCCAAATATATTTCTGGAGTTAAATTTTTCAGATGTTAGAAAGCTAAGAAAAAGAAATAACAAACTCAATAAAATAACAGTGACGACTGGGCCACTACCATATTATCCAAAACAATATTACATTTGCAAACTATGTGCATATTTGCAGTAATTAAAATAATAATTATACATCACCTCATATCAATTTAGGTCAAGATACACTGCCAAATAAGTTAAAAATGTGTTAGCTTCTGTCACCAAATACATTATGAAAAAGAATTAGACTTCTATGTATTTCCGAGTTTCAGATAAATGACTGTGATCATGCATTACATATATTTTCTGCAACTTGATTTTTTTCACTTAATAATCTTTCTTAGAATACTTTTTTGGGAGTTATCATAGAGAGATTTACATCATTCATTGCAATAGCTATATGTGATTCCATTTTATGGATGCATCATAGTTTATTGCTAGTGATTAAAATTAATTTTGGTTATTTGTCAAATTAATTTTGACCTCATTTATCTTTCCTACAGCTTTCATTACCTACCATAATCTGTATGACCCATGACTCAAATTTATTTTATTAAGCCACTTCCCTGGACATGTTTCTTGCACAATAATTCAAAACTAACATTCATCCTAAATGTGCTATGTGATTTCACGAAGAGTATTATTTTATAAGAAATATAATACTACTTGAACATGGAGAGAGTGAAAAGAGTTGGAAGTGAAAAAATACCTATGAGGTTCTATTTGTATCACCTGGGTAACAAAATAATCTGTAAAACAAACCCCCATGACATTGTGACCTGTGTCACAAACCTATGCATGTGCCCTTGAACCTAAAAGTTAAAAAATATATATATAATAAAAGTATAACTAGTTTAAAAAACAAGCCATAGAAAGACAGTTGAAAGCAAGAGATGCTTTATTCTGATTTTGTCTAAAATAGGTGTCTGGCTTTACTCTTACCTAAGAGTGAATAATTTCATTATTAAAATGGGAGAGATTTAAATAAGTGGTTTCTAAAAGTCCGTGCCTTTATAATGCAGAGTTCTCCCAAAGTTTTCAGAATGTGGGACACAGAGAAAATAATCTCTGAGATATCTTGGGATAAACAGAAAAACAATAAGATTGACAGCTTGGCTGCCTCAGGACCTACTTGGGCACTCTAATAACTGAGAAGATGGACATTCCTGCTACAACAGTTGAGAATCTTTGCCATAAAGTATTGGTGAAATCTATTTGGCTGCTGTGCAAGTGACTTCATCATATCAGCTCAGATGTAGACTTCAAGAACAAAAAGGCTTTTAAATTCCTCAGGAGTATCTGATCTTTGAAAGACGATTTTTAAAGCAGAGCATTTAGACATAAACTAGGTAGACACAGTGAAAGTTCCATAAAGTTTTTCAGCTCTCTATGCTGTTACTGTTGTGTTGCTTTCCTTTCTTCAGAATTTAGCTTTACTGAATTGTGGAAGATGCTCAGTGATGGCTACCTTGCTCAAACTCCAAGAAGCAGAAGGCAAAATGTGGAGAAAAGACATGTCGACCTCCCTTAAAGGATTTTCTCCAGAATTCTCAACTGAAGCTTTGTTTGCATCTCAGTGGACAAAGGTTAGACTTATTTCTGTTCTTCAAGATTGATTCAGAAATGCATGCAGCCTTGATCCCAAATGATCATGTCCCCAGTTAGAGTCTGTGGGCTGTATTACTGCGGAAAATTCTGAGATGAGATAAAATGGAACAAAATCTGTAGTTAGGAATGCAGTTGGTATATACAGCACTGTAAGAAAAGGAGTGTATGTTTGACCATTCTTCAGTACCAATTGAGTTACAGATTATGCTACTTTAGATACAAATAAAGTCAGGAGTTCATGCACTAGACACAGGTGTTTAATAGTCAAACCATCACTCTTGTACACAAGTGCTGAGCAAACTTCATCTAACTATTTACTGTCTTTGAACTTCTATCATCTGTTAGGTAAATGAGTTGAACTACATCAACTTTATGGAATCTTCTAACTCTAGAATTCTAGACTTCAAGCAATATTAATATGTGTGTACTGCTTGTTCATGTTATTTTTTCATTGTAATTTAAAATGAAGAGTTTATTAGTAAAACATTCTCCAATATAATAATGGTTTCTGAAGAAAAGATATGACTTTCAATGTTCTATAAGTAGAAGGAATAGCTTTTTGATCTTCTACAAGCAACTTAAAATATATATGAAGTTTCAAAAGCTTGAAATTTGTTAAAGGCAGTGTGAAAAAAAACTAATGCTATAAGGCGATTCTTTTAATTTAGCTTTTTAGAATATCATAACTTTTCCATATCAAATGTGGTGTTCTAGATAAACTTAAGAGTAGTTATGAATTCAAATGTTTATTTGCCTCTATTCCTTATTTGTACCAAATAATAGATTCATTAAATTACATATACTTTGGAATTATTTGGAGAAATAACATGCAAGTTACATGCCATTATACATAGTATTGTTGCAGTGTTGCTAAAATACAACTCAAGAGTTTTATTAGCAATTTGGAGCAGCTACTTTTAGACTTTCTGATTTTAAAATGTTTAAATCTTTGTTTTCTGATTATATGGATTAATAACCAGTGAGTACCATCTGATTAGCCAAACTCGTTTTTAAATGAGTGATTATTTCCTTGCCAAATCACACAATGTTCATGTGTTATTGGTAAAATACTTATTTTGACAAGTAAGAACGTAAAGGTTTTGAGATCACTTCTTCTGTTAATGAATCCCAGAGCTTGTATTAGGTAGTCAAACAACCAGGCTTCTATCTCCAAATCAATGGAAACTTCTGCCTCTGACATATTGCTTTGTCATACCCAAGCTCTGATCCCAAAGTTGTTAGATTGCTTCATCCTACCCTCACCTCTTCAATAATGAAGACCATCTCCCATCAAATACTCAACACCTGTAAGATGGACATAGAACCCTATCTAAGGGATGCAATGATGCTTCCTGCACAGTGCAACATAAAGAATTTTGAACTTGGGCAGGGTGCCCACCATGACGAGATAAGTCGAGCCTGAGTACTCAACTTTGATATAGGACCTGGAGTGAGTCTTGGGCTCCAGGGTCTTGAGTATTTGGAATAATTTATTTGCAAGTTTTCAACAAGCTGTGAATCAGAGCAATATTCTACAAGCTTTAGCTGCCAAAATAAAACATTGTAAACCAGTAATAGACAACTTTCAACAGAATGGAAAAATCATTGTAATTTTTGAGCTTCTGGGAGCAGCATAACTGCCCTGCTGCAAAGTGATTTTTCTCTCTTTAAGGAAGAAAGTAGGCAGGAATGAAATTAGGCTGAAATACAATTTTTGGAATGCTGGAAAGTTAACAATTACACTCTAAAGTGACACTGAAGCATGAGATCTTTAAATATAAATCAAACAAATAATACATCTTCAAACTTAAGGGCCTAATTTTCAGAAGTCACTGCAATAGAAACTCTCATTAAAAAAAGAATGCTTACCTGTAGCCCAGAGGAAAATGTGTATTATTATTTAGACTAGAGGACTTTGACAATAAAACAAAATTATTCTCCATATTATGCTTTAGGGAATCAACTTCATAACTTCTTACAGCTGCAAAAGTTTATAAGTTACCTAGTATAATGGGTCCTAATCTTTTAGATTTCACACAACAGAGGGAAATTTTTGTTTCTTGCTTGTTTTTGTTGCCACTTATGCAGTAGTCTTAGTGAGGTGGTTTACATTGAGATTGTCATGTTTATAATTGTATTAATAGAGGCCATTTTCAATACAAAAAAAGTAAAAAACAACATCTTACTATGACTTTCGCCACCATTTAATAAAAGGTAAAATATTTTAACACTAAAAATGTAAGAAATTATACATATTGTCTAAGAACTATTTTTGCCATGAATCTAATAAATCTTCTAGACTTACTTCTAGGTTATAGGAAGCATAGGGATAGAGGAACAATTTAAATAACACCATGGGGCAATAATAAGAAAAATCTAGGAAGGAGGGGATTCTATAATATGATGTAATTTGCATTCTTCAAAACATGATTGTTATGGGGAGAATAAGTTTGAGGCACTGTTCCAAATTAAATGAAACCAAGGAAAAAAGCAACTAATGATAATGGATAAACCTCAAATTCCTCTTGGTTCAGAAAAAACATAGAAAGCTACAGAGGACATTATACAAAAAGTTAGACATAGAATTGGCATATACCTAACTGCTACATCTAGGTATATCCCAATGAGAAATAAAACGTATGTCCACACAAACATAGGTTCACACAAAAACTTGTACATGAATGTTCTCAGCTATTATTCATAGTAGCTGAGAAGTGGGAACCACCTAAATATCTAAGAACTGATGAATAAAATTCATCGACATAATAGAAAATATTCTGTTGAACATAAAAAAGAATAAAGTACTGATGCTTTTCCAACATGGATGAATCTCAAAAACATCATACTAAGTGAAAACAGCCACACTCAAAACTACATAGTGTGTTAACCTATTTAGAGGAAACGTCCAGAATTGGCAAATTCAGACAGTAAGTAGATTAATGTTAGTCAAGGTTTGGGGGAAGGGAGAATGAGGAGTGATTGTTAATAGATTTCTTTTTCAGGTGATGAAATATTCTATAATTAGATAGTGATTATGGTTAGGTAATTCTATAAATATACTAAATGTCACTGAACTTTACATTTTAAAAATATGGTAAAAATTATGCCATGCAAGTTATATCTTGACATTTAAAAAAAACAAAACAAAATAAAAGTTTGGGTGCAAGTCAATAATATAACATAAGTATCAGTAATTTTCTCAGATGTGATCATGGGTATTTGGGTTATAGAAAATAATGTCTTCATTCTTAGGAGAAAACTGCTGACGTATATTGACATTGACTGCCATGATGTTGGTCAGCTCCCATTCAAATGGCTGAACATATAAAACAGAATCTCTCTCTTGAAGCAAATATAACAGAAGGTTAACAATGGCTATGTCTGGCTGGGGGTTATGTGGATGTTCCTTATATTCTTGGCTCAACTTTGCTGGGTGATTGAAAAATTTCATCATAACATGTTGGGAAAATCAACAAAAAAATAGATCATCAGGAAATAAATAAATATAGGACCAGTTGTAATCTCAAAGAAAATAAAAGGATAGTACTTTAACTATAATGTATTTGGCTTTATAAAAGTTTCACTTTTAGTTTTTCAATTTCTTATGGAATAGAGAAAACCCCTTGGTATGCATCTGAGAATAGGAGTTGGAAACTCACTGTCCAGAACAGGCTGCACCTGGGACAGTTGGTTGAGAGGACGAGTTTGAGCATAGTGCCCTTATTTGGATTCTAATTCTGGAATCTGTGGGCTTTTGCTCACAAAGCGATTTCGAGCAAGTTACTTAAATTTTGTGTCACTCAGTTTACACATCCATATAAATTGGGTGGATATTAATGTTGCCTATCACACAGAATTAAATGAAGTAATAATACCACACATACTGTAAAGTGTTTACAATAGTATTTGTTATGTAGTATGTGCTATGTGCTTGTTAAATAATAAAACCCATCTCTGTATTAAATAAAGATAATAATTTAAAATTTAAAAAATAAACATATACTGGCCATTTTATTTATTCATTTCACTCCTAGTTATTTGTGCAAGAAAAATAAATGCATGTGTTCATGCAAAAGCTAGTACACAAATAATCCAGATTTTTTTTTATCTTTTGTAATAGCCCCAAACTGGAAATAACCCATATGTCTATCTACAAGTGAAATAATAAAGAAATTCTGGTATATTGAATCTGGCTTATTGAACAAAACAGTATTTACCAATAAAAAAGAATAAATTATATGTATATTTTACCTCAATTTCTAGAAGTATGCAAGGAAAAGATGAATATTGGTACACAGAAAAATGTGACTGAATCTCAAAATAATAATTACACCAAGTGTGAGAAGCCAGAGAATAAGAGTGCACACTGTAAGAGTCTACTTACATAATATTTTAGGAAATGCACCTGTGTTAGGCCATCCTTTTGCTGTTAAAAAGAAATACCTGAGAGTGGGTAATTTATAAATAAAGGAGATTTAATTGACTCACAGTTCTGCAGTCTATACGATAATGGTGCTGGCATCTTCTTAACTTCTGGGGAGACATCAGGGTGCTTTTATTTATGGCAGAAGAAGCAGCAGAAACAGGCACAACACATGGCAAGAGAGGGAGGAATAGAGAGGGGAGAGGTGCCATACACTTTTAAACAACCAGATCTCATGTGAAATCATTCACTATTGTAAGGACTTCACCATAGGGATGGTGCTAACCATTCAGGAGAAATCTGCTACCATGATAAAATCATTTCCCACCAGAGACCATCTAAATTTTGGGGATTACATTTCAACATGAGATTTGTAGGGGACATTCAAACTATATTAATAATAAGTACAATAAAATCAATAATAACGTGAAATAAAATCAAAAGTAACAGAAAACATTTTTTCTGGGAACAAGAAGTTGGTCAGGAAAGATAGGAGAAAGGAATTACATAAGAAGTGGAGGAAACTTCTGTAAATGTTGTATATCTTCATTTTCCACTGATTGGGTAAGGATTTCAAAAAGAAAATTTTTACATTACATATGCATAACAGATATACATGCTTTATCAAATTACAAAGTTTACATATATACAGTTCACTGTATGTCAAATATACTTTAATTAAGCTTTTAAAAACAAATTGAGAAATGTCCACTTAATTGCTGTTTTAGAGAATTCACTGAGATAAATCATTCATGTTAAATTTTGTAACCAGTTTTATTTTCTGTATCTTGAGAT
Organism: Leontopithecus rosalia; assembly: GCA_028533165.1. Taxonomy (NCBI): domain Eukaryota; kingdom Metazoa; phylum Chordata; class Mammalia; order Primates; family Cebidae; genus Leontopithecus; species Leontopithecus rosalia. The sequence continues at coordinate 91,639,667 of CM052657.1, read as the reverse complement.
GAGAGTGAACAGTATATTACTCAAGGAATGAGCAATCATACTTAAAAATAGAGCAATTTATAAGTAGAGAAAGGGTTAGTTCTTTACTTCAGTTTCTACAAAGAAATTTGGGGCTGAGCTTATAGGTTTAAGTAGTTTCACAATTTATGCAATTTAAAAATAGATCTCAAATTTTGGTATTTTTACATAAGATTTTCCTGAAGAAGTTCATCTAGGTGCAACATGTATAGATGCGTTGCCTCTTATCAGCCACCAGCTATGCATGTTGGTATTTAGAGAGGTGTTAAAAAGGGGTCTGATGAGCATCAAGTATAGTTTTATCTTAACTAGGTGCTATTTGCATACTCGTAAGTTTCAAAAAAAAAAAGTGAATTTCTACCATAACTTCCACTTTCCTAGGTCTTCACAAAACAGCCTATTAGCCTAAATCAAAGCATAACTTAAATGGTTTTGCAAAGATCCTTTTGTGATTACTCAATATTTAAATACTGACAGCTGACTCTCTCTCTCTCTCTCTCTCTCTCTCTTTGTGTGTGTGTGTGTGTGTGTGTGTGTGTGTGTACCATAATCGTTTATTTGAATTTCTTTCCAGTAAATTTATAACAAGAGAAGTATTCAGAAAAATGTCCCTTAGAATTTCACTTTGACATGTAATGAAAATTACCAGTCATTAAGTCAGTTAACATTTGCAAAGTGCTTAGAAAATTGCCTTGCATATGCAAAACTATGTAAGTGTCTGACCAGAAAAAAAGAAGTAAATAAATACTTCGAAAAGCACAATTGGTTAATCACATACCCATATTTCATGAAAATTATATGCTTCGAGTCTTCTGAGTTTTGCAATCATCCATGCTCTCTTCTTCATGTGTATAATTGGATTATTGGATTTTAAGGCCTCAAAAAAAAGAGATAAAGAGAAAAAACATATATTCTCCTCACCATTGGTATATTTACTTCACTTCTGCTTTCGATTACTTCTCTCTTACTCAATGGATTGTCTCTGGCTCTGCCTTGTCACAAAGGGTAGTTTGGAAGATGCAAAAAATGATCCACTTAGCAGAGACAGGTAATCTGGTGTTAGTGTTCTTTGATTTTGAAAGATGTCCAAATGCTGGTCCTTTCTCTCAAGAGTTGCATATTTAGAATATTCATACCAATATCCCCCTTTTTAAAATCACTCTTTATATTCAACCATTTGAAGACTGTTTTCTCTCACCTTCTTTCTCTCTTTGCACCTTTTCTTGGTGTGGAGGATGTAATTTCTGTATGGAACATTTAGAAAATGTTCCATACTCAATTCTTGTCTGGGAAAGATTTAATTCTCCACTTCCTTTTAGGGTAAATTAGAATGCATAATAAAATGCTTCGGCAACTTCTTGAAGAACTTTAATTAAATAATGCTTGTTCCGGGAAATTCTTTACTTACCTACTTCCATGAATTTCAATAAATATCAGTTGATTGTCATTCAACTCTAGTGCTTTTACCAGATACCCTGTTTTTTGTTGTTCTAAACACTTCTTCTCTGACAATTCTTCTTCTTATTAAATAATGCCACCAAGAGTGAATTTTTGAAGGAGCCTATTAGAGGTTTTTCTCAATTGGTCTTCAGCAGTTTAAAATGGATTTTAAACTGAATTGTTTGAAATGATTTTTTAGCATAACATATGATTCTCCTGTCCCATGCTTGTCTCTTCTCCCATCCCACTCTTGTTTCTTCTCCCTAAATTTCATGCAGATTCTATTAGTTGGAGTCTTAAAATAGAACTCTTTAAGAGGGTCTCGCCTTGAGGCTGCATCTTTAGTCCGTTTTGGTGAGAATGACTCTGCTTATTCTGGACAGAGAAAGTATGATTCTTGGGTCCTATCAGTGGGCATGAAGTTCAGCCTCAATCAGATTTCCTCCCTTAGATTTTTCTAGGTAAAAGGCATATACTAATGTTCTCTTATGCAAACTTCTAATAACACATGAAAATCTTTCTAAGTGGTTGTGCTGAAGTCTCCTTCACTTGGCTTCAGGTGGCCAGTGTACCTGCTCCTATCCTGTTGGACAAGGAAGAAGAACTAGACAGTCATTCATTCAATAATGCACTCCCAAGAAATCCTCAACATAAATCCCTTCAAAATCATTGTTCCCCAGCCTTACCACCATGTTTGGCTTAAGTCTGCTTAATGGTTGAGAGTCCCAGAAAGCCAAGGGTCACCCTGATGGCATGTCCTGCAAAGGCAGTAAAATATTTCTACCTGAAAATAGGGATATTGATACTTAACTCTGTTTAATAATGGAACTTCAGCCCAAACTAAGATATTAAAACAGTCTCCTTTTAACTGAATTAAATGTATAAATAACATAATGTTATTGTTGCATAATAACACTTCTCAGACATCCCTGAAAGCAATTTCAACAGATTCTTTGATCATGTGCTTCAATAGATTTTTATAAATGACTTTGAAAGAGAAGTCACTGATAAAGATGGCTTATCAAAGAAAAAAAATCTTGCCATTTATCATCAAAAAAGAAACAATGAATAATGTGTTATTTACGTATGACTTACTAAGATGAAACCATTCTTTATTGTGAAAAGATTAGAGTTTGGTCATGTCTTACAAACAAAAAAAGGTCTGAAAGACAAGTATTTAAAACTAAAGATTCATTCTTTTCTTGTCATAAGATTGAAAAATCATTAAATCTATACCACGTCAATTTTAGCTTATTATTTTTGAGCCTGTTTTATGGAGCCTGTTTTCAGGAGCTCTTTTTTGGGAAATAACTTATAGATGAAGAAAACATGTCTCTCTTATTTCTGAGAGTTCTTTTGTTGCCCTAACAAACCACCCCAAGGTGTCTTGGAAATAAAAATACTCTGAAATTCAAGCTACAGCTCTTACCTGATTATTTTTTTAAAGTTCTATGTCAGATCATGTCTGAGTGTTAATTTGTAATATACAGTTCCTGCATTAATACTCTACTCTTACACTGAGTGGTCCCTGCAGAGTATACATTTAGTTTTCTGGCATGCCTTAAAAATCCGCATAATTTTTGTGTATAGAATTTTGAATATAAATTTTTTCTTGTCTATCTATTTTCTGAAAGATTTTATTATATTATTCATTTTAAAAAGGTTCACAGTGTTTCAGACCTCAGGATCTAGTAAAAGGGTGTAAGTTTTGAAGTATTTTTCTCATCTTTACCAAGAAATCAAAAGATGCTTTGCTCAGTATTAATCTTTTCGTATTTTCCCCATGTAATTATTTAATTTCATTATTGGAAACTTCATTTATTTTATGTTAAACCTTTCTACAATATTTTAGAAAAACTACTGTCATTACTATTACCTTTTGTAGCAAATAAATTAAAACATGAAATCATATTTATATACCTAAGATGAGGTGTATAAGACACAGATGTTCTAAATTCTGTACAAATGTTTTCTTTCTGTTTCTGGGCTCATTTCACTTAGCATAATGTCCCCCTGGTTCATCCATGTTGTTGCAAATGGCAGGATTTTCTTCCTTTTAAAGGCTAGGTAGTATTCCACAGTGTATATCACATTTTTAAAAAAGAATTTTTCTTGTTTTATGAACACAAAACTCAATAGCATACATTTCACCAAGTTTGGTGGCAAGTTCATTAGCCTTTGCCATTTCCAGGTTGGCAGTGCAAGCCACAGATATCGTACCCAGGATATTTTCTTTTCAGAGAGAATGAAACTCATCCTATTTTTCCTTGTAATCAGTTCTGATAGCTTCCACCAGCTCAGAGCTCCTTTTTCTTTCAAGCTAACCTGTGTGAAGGACAAGGTAGTGCAGGTCTTTCTGTGTACTAGAGTCTGGTCTGGCCTTCCCCTTGATAATACAGTGGAAACACCCATCTTCTGACACAGGGCAGGCACACCCTGTGTCATGCGCAGTCACCACCAGCTGAGACTTCTTGTTCTCCATCAAGGTGGTGGCACTGCCAATCTCTCCTTCAAGAACAGATGATCTCTTAGTGGGACATCCTGTTTACTAGCAGCTTTCTTTTCAGCCTATCAATCTCTGGTTATTCTCACACTTTGTCTCTGGTCTGTATTTGTGGGCCAGCTTAAGCAGTTGAGCCCTTGTCTGGAAGTTCAAGGCCTGGATGAACTGGTTAATTGCAAGAGATACTTTCAGCCTCTTTTAGAAAGTAGACCGTTTCCAGGGCAACTGGATGTAGCAGGGCCACATGAAAAAGTGGGCAAAGTCCCTTTGCAGCAAGTCGTCTTGTCCAAGGCCAAAATTCTTAGGTCTTTTCTCAGAGAGGGGATTTACCACCTTTTTGGCTTGCTGATTCTTCATAAGGGCAGGGACTGGAATCCCCTCCTTTTCCTTGCCCTTCTTTCCTTTTGACATCTTGAGTGACTGAAGGAGAGACTATAACATATATTCTTTATCCCTTTATCTGTTGGGGGCACTTAGGTTGTCTGTATACCTCAGCTATGGTGAATAATACTGTGATGAACAACGGAGTGCAGATATCTCTTTGAGGTACTGATTTCATTTTCTTGGGTATATATTCAGAGAGAAGATTGTTGGTAGTTCTGCTTAAAAAATTTTTTTTGAAACCTTCATACTATTTTTTTTTTGAGACAGAATCTCACACTATCGCCTGCGCTGGAGTGCAGTGGCATAATCTTGGTTCACTGCAACTTCTGCCTCCCAGGTTCAAGCAATTCTCCTGCCTCAGCCTCTGAGTAGCTGGGATTACAGGCACGCACCACCACACTCTGCTAACTTTTTTGTATTTTTGGTAGAGACCGGGTTTCACTATATTGGTCAGGCTGGTCTCGAATGCCTACCACATGATCCACCTGCTTCGGCCTCCCAAAGTGCTGGGATTACAGGTGTGAGCCACTGCGTCCAGCCAGAATTTTCACACCATTAGTAATAAGGGCTGTATGAATTTACATTTTTGCCCAGCAATGTACAAGCATTGTCTTTTCTCCACACTTTCACCCATACTTATCTCTTATCGTTTTGATGGTAGTCATCATAACAGGTATGGGGTGATAGTTCCTTGAGGTTTTGATTCACATTTTCCTGATGATTAGTGATATTTAATATCTTTTCCTATACCTCCTGGCTGTGTTTTGTGTCTTCTTTGTAAATATGTCTATTTAGGTCTTTTGCTCATTTTTAATTTACCTATTTTTTGCTATTGAATTGTGTTTCTTATATAGTTTGGCTATTAATCTCTTATCAGATATCTGGTTTGCAAATATTTCCTTCCATCCATAGGTTAGTTGCCGTTTCATTTTATGATTGCTTCCTTTGCTGTGCAGAAGCTTTTCAGTTTGATGTAACCCCACTTGTTTTGATTGTTTTTTTCCTGTTGTTGCCTGAGCTTTTGGTGTGATATCCAAAACACCCTTGCTTGTAAATGAGCCAATGTCAAGGAGCTTTTCCTGCGTGTTTTCTTCAAGGAGTTTTATGGTTTTAGGTCATACTCTTAAGTCTTTAATCTATTTTCAGTTGACTTGGGGTACTTCAGATAGTACAAATGAGCTGATGTGTCAGGAATCAATCGTGGAGTAGAAATACAAATGTCAGGAAGAATTTTTGCTACCTATGACACAACTGCTAAACAAAAAAGAAACTAGTTTTTTAAAGCTTAAATAAGATTTCTATAAGTATGAGGTAGAAACAGAGATCTGAATATGTTCTAATGTTATCAGTTGCTGGAAGGGTTTACAAACTTTAGGAAATTTGGCAGAGGCAAAGACAGATTGACATTGCTTTTGTTCTTCAGATTTTTTGTTTATTTTAAGATACTATCTGCACAGAACAGTGCCAGAAACAATATGGAAACTGACAGAACATTAAATCCCCTTTAGAGAAAAAGTGATAGCTACAGGCAGAGGAATGCTGAGAGACAGATGAAGGGACTTTAGGTAATCAGAGCAAAAAAATGCTGCCTGATGGAATCCCAGCAGCAAGAACTTTATTTTGTAAAATACTTGATGACTTTTTATAGCGTTATAGCATTTGGGCTTTATGTTGTATCATATTCACCCAGTGACAGCCTGACCCTCTTCTCCCCAGTAAGTTATCCATTCTCCCTAGAAAAGTAATTCTGTGGCTGTCTTGCCAAAGATGAACTCATGAATCAGTGGTGTGGGCAGAGGTGGCATCCCAGACACCATTCTGAAAAATCCATAAATTCTTTAAAAAAGATAGTTTCTCTGCTGCTGTCAGGTGCTATTATTCCTAAATCGTACAATTCTATTTGGAATGTTGAGGTGGTCTGGAAAAGTGCCCTAATGAGCTAAAAGAAGAGAGAACTATGAAAACAAAAGTGCCAGAGAGATAGGATATTTTATTATTGCACAGAGGTCAAGAAGAAAGATGTAGGGCATGTCACTTTCAGTAACAATTTAAAACACTACAGTTTAATTTATATGTGAGCTGTATTTCACTCAACGAGACACAAAGTTTTAGGATCAATGAGCAATATGTTCTAAGTCAATTTTGAATTTCATTGAACAAAGGTTCTCAAATTGTTGAGAGAAGAAAAAAAGAGAAGAAAGAGACAGAAAAAGACTTTGTGGAATCTGAGTCCCAGTATTTTGAAGAATAGAACAGCCTGCATATGCAAGTTATATCATATGCATATAAACAAGGTTAACTAGTTCTATGTTACTTAGACTCCCCTCATAAGTCTCTTATGTCTAATGTATAATATCTTTAAATTTGAGCATAGATTCACTCACATATATCCTCGTATGCTTGGTTCCTAACCTTGTCACAGGCACATAATGGTTGGTCAGTAGAGAATATATTAAAATGAAAAATCAGTGATTTTAAGTGTAGTATAGAGTGGATTGTATGAATTTGTATTTGGCAAGATAAATCATTAGGAGAATTTGAAAGAAATACTCTATGAGGTTTTGCTTCCTTTTATGTTTTCCTTTCCTATAATCAAAAATTTTCATTTGATTTGTGATGGTAAATAGCTAGTTGTCCTCACTGGACTTTCTTTTATTTATTTATTTAAAGATGGAACTCATTTGCAGATGATACAATTAGAAAACTGAGATCATTTTAAAATTTATATAAGAAAAATTTTAAAAAATGAGAGTGGTATTAGTAAAATATGTTAAAAATCAAATAAAGAATGAATAGCTCAATCAGAAGGCAAAATGGAAGCAAATATTTAATATTTTAATGTCTAATAAAATATACTTGGGTTTTCCCAATGACAAATATAAAGTCAAGAAAATAAAATGAAACAATACAAAACAAATACAAAAAAGCTGCCAGATTTTACTAGGAGACTTTTAAGACCTGAAAAATATAAGAAGTTAGATATGGTTATGAACTGCTGCACAATAAACTATCTTAAAGTAGGTGGCTTGACAATAACCACAGATTCTGTGGGTGAGGATTTTAGATGGTGCAAAAAGGATGGCTTGTCTCTCCTCTCCATTATATCTGGAGTTTCAGTTAGAAAAACTCAGAATGTTGTGCTGACCGAAGCAGGTGTGGACTGAAGTCATCTAAAGGTGTATTCATTCATATGTCTGTCATATGTCTGGTAATTGGGATGGAAGGACTCAACATTTAGGTTTATCTGGATTATCAACCAAAGCACCTACACATGGCTTTTTTGTGTGTGACTTGGGCTTCCCAGCACTGGATCCCAAGAGAAAACATTGCCCAAGGAAATTCAACTTGGAAGGGAAAAGGGTGTAGAAAAGATTCAGGAGATAGGAAAGAAGGGAAGCTTTGAGACAGAATAAGAGATTCTAATATTCAGAACAGGTCAGGTATTTATGAACAAGACAGTTACCTGGGTTCAGACAACCTAGGTCACAAACACAAATTAGGCTACAAGGTTTTCCTTTTTTTGAGAGATGAGTATCTTAAAGGGAGCTATGTTATAGTTCTGTATTTGGTCACAAGAGTTTTCAGTGTCCTCAAGGGTCACAGGCCTTCTTTCCCCTCTCAAAAACTTCATTATTTGGAGGGACCAGCCTCTCTATTTACCATCTGTCTATTATCTATCTATCTATCTATCTATCTATCTATCTAATCTATCTATCTATATCATCTTTCCTTGATCACTAATTTGATTGAAAAAAATCTTACAAAATATATTTGACATAAAATTGATTATTCTGATGCTCTCTGGAACATTTTCTTGACTGAGAATACCAAGGAAGAACTGGAGATTATTAGACCCTTTCTTCCCAGTATGTTCCTATGATTCTCTGACTCATTCTTCTACCATTTTCCATTATACTTTTGAAGTCTATATTTTCCTAGAACAAAAAAAGCAAATAGAAAGGCAAGTAAAATAAAAACTCATATAAACTGCTTCCATTTGCCCATTTGTACCTATGAGACCATGCCAATCCTAACTGGTATAGAATTTTTAATTTTGAGGAAAAATCTGTCTCTTCAAGTAGACGTCGAGATGATTGCAGCAACTCTTCTAGGGGCATACCTGCTCCTCCTGCATATAGATCCCTGGCTTGAAGACAAAATGATGACTACATTAACCACATGCTAACCAATCAGATAATAAGAGGTGCACAATAGGAAGTTCTCTTGAAAGAGAACCAGCCCCAAGTTTAAAGGTATACTAGCTTTCACCAGCTTTAAAACTTTTATACAAATCCATTGCATTCTATGTTTAAACAAATCCAATTTCACTCAAAGTATTTAATGCAGAAATAATTATTTAAATAACTTACATTTAATACTAGATTTTTTACTTTCCAAATTTCTTCAAGAATATGTAATAAAAATATATTTGTATAATTTTGTATGCCTTTTTTTCTTAAGACAGAGTGGCACTTGACAGATAAGTCCTTGTCACTGCCTACAGTAATTGAGTTAAAAATAGCTAATGATAGAAAATATAATAGAACGCCCATATTTTCATTATTATTAGATATTAACCTAGTCATTCCTTGCCTTCCTCACCCACAACATTTAAAATTCACGAGCAGTCTCTGCAAAATAAATGAAGAGTAAAATCAAATGAGAAATTCAAAGCCTCATGTTTTCATCTCTGGTTGTGATATGTCATCATGCATTACAGCTATAATTTATGAGTAAACACTAAATTACATGCTAGATAGCAGAATCACAATAGTTTATTAGTGATGGGTAATATTTATCAGAAAATTTTAAAAGCTTTTAAAACAAGGCTTTGATTTTAAAATATCTTTTTTTGTTATTGTTGACAAAAAGAGAAAGTTGAAATCTAGCACGGAAGGAAAGCATTCTTAATTGCAAAAACTTTTTTTATATTCAATATAATCAGTTCTGCAGACAGACCTAAGCACAGATAAGAAATGATAAAAAAAAAACCTGACAAATAAGTAATGTTTCCCTGAAGAGAGAGGTTACTGAAAAACAGTTATGATTTGAAGTCACTGTAACAGATTTCTACCAATTAATTTTGTATATTTATTCCCTCTAGTCTCTCTCCAACAGTGAGCAAAGAAAAAAGACTCCATTGTTCAGTAGGTGACCACCCGAAATAAATTTACTAAAACAGCTGCAAAAGGTGGGAAAGCTTTATGAAGCAATTAAATGACACCATTGGCCATATTTTTGACTTTCATACCATAATTCTCTGTCTTTTTTTTCCTGCTTTTGTATTTATGTATGTGAAATTCTATGCCACACATCTTGAATTCTCAGGAGATTAGAAATTCGATGACCTGAGTTTTAGCTTCCTCTCTAGTACTCTCTGGCACTAAAAGCAGAACATCTTTCTCCTCTTAAGATTTTCTTCTTGGTAAATTGCTTCAAGTCTCTTACTTTCTGATTCTACCCATTTAAGATATAAACAACATATTAATCATAATTTCTTCAAAAGAATAAACAAACACAAATCTTTTTTTCACACGTGATATTAGTGTATGGAAGAGCAGGTGGAATATAGTGAGTTGTTTTTCCCTTTTCAGTGGAAAGCATATGTTTAAAAAACTGTTCAGAAAATTTTTTTTCTACCTTCCATAATGTATTTCCAATTGTTTATCTCTATATGAGCATTTCTTACTGAATTTCAATTAGAGGAATAAGACTAAAAAGTCAAGGAACAGTGATATAAAACTTTAAATTCTCCTCCTAAATGCTACCATCTACTTCCTCGTTACTACATTTTATTTCTCTCTATAAAAACAAGAAGTTGATCCACAAACAAGCTTCTGCCATCCAGGAAACTTCATAGGATTAAAAACTGTGTCAAGAATCAGGGTCAAAGACAAAGTATTGGAGCAAAGTATGTTCCTAGCACACCCATCATTTAGGAAATTACAAAGGATTTTAGAAGCTCCACGACAGGAACGGGGACAAGGGCCACAATATATAGCCATGTACTGCAAAACCAGGTTTTGATCAACAAATGAACCACATATAATCCATAAGATTATAATGAAGCGGAAAAATTCCATGGCCAAGGGACATCATAGCTAGTGTAACATCATGGTGAAATTTATCACTCACATGCTAGTGGGGATACTGGTGTAAACAAACCTACTGCATTGAAATTCTTATAAAAATATAACATAAAACTACATACAGTACATACTACTTGATAATGATAGCAATTGAGTATGTTACTGGCTGATGCATTTCCTATACTATACTTGTTATTTTAGAGTATACTCCTTCTAGTTATACATATATGTGTATAATAAATATATATTTACAACATATACAAATATATATATATATATAAAATTATATATAATTAACTGTAAAACAGCCTCAGGCAGGTCCTTCAGGAGGTATTCCAAAAGAAAGCATTGTTATCATAGGAAACATTACCCCTGTTTCTGTTATTTCCCCGGAAGACCTTCTAGTGGGACAGGATGTGGAGGTGGAACACAGTGATATTGATCATCCTGACCCTGTGGAGGCCTAGGCTAGTGTGTGTGTTTTGCGTCTTCATTTTTAACAAAAAAGGTTTGAAAAGCAAAAAATAAGATGAAATTCAAAAAGCTTACAGAATAACCATATAAAGAGAAGACATTTTGTTCAGCTATACCATGTGCTTTAGTTTCAAGCTAATTGTTATTACAAAAGCATCAAAAAGTTAAAAAAATTAAAGTTTATAGCTAAAAAGTTACAGTAAGCTAAGGTTAACTTATTATTGAATAAAATATTTTTATAAATTTAGTGTAGCCCAAGTATATAGTATTTATAAAGTCTACCACAGTGTACAGTAAAGTCATAGACCCTTGTATTCACTTGCCTCTTACTGGCTCACCCAGAACAACTTCGAATCCTGCAGGCTCCATTTATAATAAGTGTCCTATACAGATGTACTATGTTTTATCTTTTATGCCATATCTTTATTTTACCTTTTTTACATCCAGGTGTGTTTAGATACACAGATACTTATCATTGTGTTACAACTGCCTACAGTATTCAATACTATAACATGCTGCACAGGTTTGTAGCCTAGGATCAATAGGCTATACTATATATAGCTTAGGTGTGTAGTTGGCAATACCAATTAGGTTTGTATAAGTACAATCTGTGATGATCACATGACAATAGAAACATCTAATGACCCATTTCTCAGAATATATCCTTGTTGTTAAGCTATGCTTGGCTATTTCTTATTATAAATCACAATATCACAGCTGTAAAACCTAGAGTCACATGGTTTTGAATGAGATGGCACCAGGTTGGCCAGATATCTAGAGAGAATTTTACATAAATATTAAAATATTTAAAGTTATATATTAAGCAGTTCACTAAGCAGATAATATTATACAATCAATGTATAGTAGTAGTTCCCTGGCTTTGAGAAGGATTTGATAAATTATTAATTTCCAAATTAGTGACTTAATTTTTTCAATTTACTGAATATGCACCATTATCCCAGTGATTAAGTCACATCATTCATGTTCACAGGCCACAGGTGTGCAACATCTTATGGAACACAAAAAGAATATCTGCAGGTATACTCTGCAGAAAGCATTGGATCATCAATGACTTTGAAAGGAAAGTCAAATCAAGCATAACTCAGTCAAAATAAAGTAGAGTGAAACCAGTTGTTTTAAAACACTGATTCTAGTAGTAGAAGCCAGACCCTGAGAGTTACAATATTCACTTTGGCAGCACCAGGTGTTTGCTAAGGAGATGAATGGACCATAGGATCATTTTCCTAGTGTGTAGAAATTCCATTCTGAGATAAATTTGTTTGTACGCATCCTGCCTTATTCACAAATATGAAAAGCACATCTTGTTTAGGCACTATATGTCTCTTGGTTTTTTTGTCACTTTTATTTCCTTACTTTTAAATAATTTTCATCCAGATTACTGAAGAAAAAGTTAAGCATAAATGCTTCAAAAAGACCTGATGACTTTAAAAAAATCCATCTTTTAGGAAAGAAAAAAGGCTTTAAAATAAGCTGAATATACATGAAAATTTAGCATGCAGCTATTGCAAGACAGAGTAAAGGATCCCTGCCATGCACAGGGAATAGCACAAAGACCCAAGAGATACACTTAGAAGCCATGGCAGATGGCTCAGTTCAGCCAGTGCAAGCCAATTAAGGTCGTATTTGGAGCACTCTGTCACCCCTGGAGGACAGAGACAAAAAAGAAAGTAGGAGGCCCTGCATTTAGTAACTGATCAGATTGCAAAGCTATGTATGAGAAGTATGTCCCTGAGAATGAGGTGCTTTTTATTTGGACTGTGTTTTCTAACTTATGCATTGTGATCAGCATTCAGAGATTCTCTGCTACTCTGGGTGTTATTTTTATGTTTCAAAGGAGCATAAATGAAGCCTGGTTCCCTGTTGCTGTGTTTTTATTTAGTTCATATTTACTCCCCAAGACACATGTCTTTTTAGCAGCTTGTATAGTAGGACTCTCCTGGAACAACCTGGCAGGAAGGGGACAGAGCTAGTCACCAGAGTTTTAAGCATCTTCTTAGAGTTGGACTGAATTGATCTTAAGAAAGAAAAACAACAACACTATTTCTAAAGGTCAATAGCTTCTCTAAGTTACCTAGGTGGCTCTTCCTGCTCCTTAAAAGTAGCTATATTTGAGGGAAAGGAAAGAATTCAATAAATACCTGGAAAAAGCTTTAAATATATCTTACATACAATTATAGACAATTACACATGCAAAAATGCAATAACAGATACTAAATAACCTGACAATTATTTTGTGGGGAGAGGTACTATTTTTGAGATATTGCCAAGTGGTGGAATTTAAGGCACTGCTTAGTTACAGCTTCAATGCAAAGAAGATTTTTTTTCTTTTACTTCCAAAATATTTCCCAATTCTCTAATTATTTGGCATTGACTAAAATTCTCATACACTCATACCAATCAATTAAGGCATTAAAAGTCACTAATAAAATGTAAGTGTCATTTAGGAAGGATATTTCAGATTGATTAGCTAACCACTTGGGGAGAGAGTATAATATTTGTTAACCTCTAATTTTTTGTCAGACAGTATGTTAGAGATACTTTCAAAGTTATCTTCCTTAATTCTAATTACTTATATACAGAGTAGATATTATTATTTTCATTTTATTACTAAGGCTTACTGCCATTAAATAACATGTTTAAATTTGCACTGCTAGCAAATTAACCTGAAAATTCTAGTCAGTTTGAGTCCAAGCAGACTGGGTCTTTTTGTCACATTGCCTACCTAGCAACTATCTTGGAAAAAATGGTTTGGGCAACTACATTTTAATGTGGAAAAAAAAACTTAAAAAAATTATTGTCGTAGAGAATTAGTGGGAAAATCTTTAATAGTCTTCAGGGAGAAAAATCTTCTACAGAGATGTTCATGTTCATGTGTGTGCTCTGGGTATGTGTGTGCAAGGTAGGGCGGGGTTACTTCAACGCACACTTTTCAGATGTTTCTACAAATGTTGATACTCTTGAGTACACTCTTTGAGGATACTCTTGAGTCTCAAGACTCAGAAAATAGAGTGAAGGCTTCAAGCTGCCAAATGAGAAGCATTATATCATCAGCCCAAGCTTCTGAAGTCTGGTTATTGGGTATAGCCTAAGAAAAATTACTCCAAAAGAAAGGAAAACATTATTGATTCCTGGTCAGAGGACAGAAATCTAATCACTCTATACAGCTAGGTGATTTAGGGCAAATGAGAGGAACAAGTGATTGAGAATTTCAAGACATAGTGCTCCATCCTCAACTCCAGTGTGTTGATAATTGGCAGGAATGGGAGACTGAGCTTTTCAATTCTTCACAAGATATTTCTAAGAAGTCTCCTTAAGTATTGATAAGTTATTCATTATTTTTTCAAATTCTATCTGGAAGAATCAAAATATGTCAGGAACCCAGATGTAATCTTAAGGTATCTGATACATGACTACTTTATGTCAACTTTATTTAAAACAATGAAAATATGGTCATAGAATAAAAGAGATTAGTATTGTTACTCACATGGGTTATTTTATTTAATTCTCACTTCAGTACAGGATAGTAGGCAGAAGAAACCTCAACCTGTATGGAATTCAGTTTTCTCTAAATGCCATACAGCTCTCTTATTGAGTTTGGGATGAACATCCTCTTTTGCAACATTTAATGGAGACTCTAAAGACCTCCACTATTTTCAACTGGGAATGGATCTTCTATGCCAAGTCAACTGCAGTCCATGGCAGCTGTTTCTGGGGGAAGCATCATGAAAAAACACTTTCTGTCTCCTTCTCTGTTGCTTCCCCCTTTTTGCTAGTTCTGCAAATCCACTCTGCTGTGCCAAGAAAATGCCATCTGCCTCCTACACAAAAGGGAATAGTTTCCAACATAAGTAAGCAGTTTTACTACTCCAGAGTAGGAACTTATGGAAGTAAAATTGCAGTTAGAAGGAAAGAATCCAGAGCTTACATCTTGACATTCCTTTTTAGTTGGTGCTTTTGTATATTCTTGCTTCATTAAAACCATTTCTTACAAAGCAAATGAGAATTTCAGGATCATCATCTCTTCATCTGAGTGAAATCAGGGTCATAAAATTAAAGTGGTCTAAGCAATTATATTTACTCTCAAGGACCATGTGTGTGACTGGAGGAAAACATCAAGAAAACTCATAAAATGGCAAACTTCTCCAAATTTTAGGTTCTTAATTACTTTTTTAGATGTTCAAGATAGAGTTTTTTTTTTCTTTTTTTAACAAGGATTAAATTCTTATAGAAACTTTGCAAGGAATAACTCTGATCTTACACAGGTGATTAAGACATAGGCTAAGCTTTCAGGAAGTTTGAAAAGCATATAATGACAAAAGTGGTCTCTATAAGAAAATAGCAATGTGATTTTATGTAAATTACATAATCTCATTGAGACTCATATACATCACATGTGAAATAGGTGATTCTGCAGATTAGATGACATACGTAGGGCTGGGTGTGGTGGCTCATTCCTGTAATCCCAGCACTTTGGGAGACCAAGGTGGGTAGATCACCTGAGGTCATGAGTTTGAGACCAGCCTGGCCCACATAGTGAAACCCAATCTCTAATAAAAATACAAAAATTAGCCAGCTGTGGCAGTCCACACCTGTAATCCCAGCTACCTGGGAGGCTGAGGAAAGAGAATAGCTTGAACCTGGGAGGCTGAGGTTGCAGTGAGCCAAGATCACTCCATTGCACTCTAGACTGGGTAACAGAGCAATACTCCATTTCCAAAAAAAAAAAGATATAATTAGTATTATTGGGTGGTCCCTTCATTGGGTGGTTTTGTGCATTAACAATATCATGCAAGCAAAGTTCTAGGTACATAGTGGACATTCAATTCTCTGTATTTTGCTACTTTTCTCTGTGATCCCCAATTAATAAATTTGGCATACTTTGTGCTGAGGTAAAATGATAGCTTTTAATATATATATGTATGTGTGTGTGTGTGTGTGTGTGTGTGTGTGTGTATCTTCCCTTTTTAACAGTGTTTCTTTAAGCATTGAACAAGATCACAGTTGTGAAGGCATCATATTTTTAAAAATAATCTATAAATGTAGAGTGTATTTATTATTTTTCATAATTAAACTGATGTTTGAGAGTTGGATCAGCAAGATACAATGCTGGAGGTGTTAATCAGCCACCACATCATGAAGGGTTTTATAAAATATGACTTAAAAAATAAGGTGGAAAGATTGTATCAATGTCAATTTCCTCTTTGTGATATTGTTGTTATAATAATTCAGTAAGTTTTCATTGGGGGAAATGAGGTTAAAGGTACATAGAAATTATCTGTATTCTTTCTTACAACTACATGTGAATCTGCAGTTATTTCAAGCTAAAAATATAGACATAGAAAAAATATGCTTTATCCTGTAGTACATTGATAGCTATTGATAGGGTTTATGTAGGTAACTGAAAGTGCAAATTAGTATTTCAGTAAAGTTCTTTTGGAGGCAAAGTAAAAGGAGAGGGGAGAGTGTGGAAAATATTAAAGAAAACCAGAATTTTCAAGAAGGATTTCAAGTTTCTAAATAAGGAACTGACATAAAGAAATAGTGGAAAAGAGAGAAAATTGTTGCTCAGGAATCATGTCATGTGACAAATGGATAAGAATTTATGGAATTGGATTTGATCATAAGTCAGAAGATGGGGTAGTCAAGAAAGATGTCCCATTTTTACCTTGAACAATTAGATTGATGGCTACACCATTTACTTAAACAAGCAACATTGAAAGGTAAGCAAACAGCGAGGGAAAGGCAAAGAATTCTGGATTAGAAGGCATTGGGTTAAATACTTAGAACACACACAAAAAGATGTTCAATAGACAGTTAAGCATATACTTCTGGATTTCAGATGGAAGATCTATGTTTTATTGATGATTGATTGATTGATTGCTCAGAATGTTGAGAATTGATGACCTCGCCAAATAAGTGTACGTGGAATAAGAAAAGAAGGTAATCTAGAACATAATGATGAACTGTGTTTTTCTTATTTGGGCCAAGTAAAAAATGAACATTTCCTAAAAGACATTTAAAATACCTTGACTGTTACATAACCTTAATGTTTCTGAAAGGCCTCAGATCTCGGAAGTGGATATTACAGTAATATTCAGCTTGCATCTATAAAATAAATTGTTACACAACATGCTTGTTGAAAGAATTGAATGAAATACTGAAAATGTAGCTTTTGTTTCTGGCAGTTGTTTTCTCTGGTTAGATTTAAGATCCCTCTTTCCTTTTTAGTTGCTTTCCTTATCTCTTTTACTCATTTAAAAAATTTCAAGTACTATCACAAGTGACTACAAGTCGACTGTGTCAAATTTGATTTTGAAGTCTTGAACTCATAATGTACAAAATTAAATGCTTATGGCTAATTTTATTCCTGATAGCTCCTTTCTTTCCTTAGTTTTCCTTTTTCATTTAACTCATATTTTTCTTTATCATTACATTGATACCCATGAACAGTTTGTCTTCTGAAAATATCTTGAGTGTTATGTTTTATTTACATCTCTGGTCCACTGTAATAATTTTAGTATTACCCAAATGTATTAAAAAAAACAACTTTTACTAATCTAGTATTAAATTATGATAATTCATCAATTGGAATTTATTCTTACAATTTAACTAAAGACACAAGATGAGGAATACATAAGAACGTTTTTAGAAATTCCGTATGTTCTTCAGACCCCCCCAGAGTTTCACTGCATTATGTATTACCATTCTGCTGCATGCCACCCCTGAACCTCATACCATGCATACATAGTTGACCGGCTAAGTAGCCGATAAGCTCTGCCCCTTAGACCACGGAAGTGGTAGAGTGAGGATTATAAATGCAATCATCCCTAAAAAGTATTCCCAAGCTGTTGTTAAGTGTATATTTTCTAATTTTAAAGAAATCTTTTATCCCATAAGTTTATTCACTGACTCAAGAAACTGTTGAACAACTAGGCACAACCGAATAGATAAAGAAAGCTCAAGTTTCTCATCTATTGAGCAAGGATGCATCTAACTTAGTCAATAATGTTGGAACATCGAGCTAGAAGACCAAAGTGAGATGAAACTTTATTAACGTAAGAGGTTAATCAAATGTTCCAAGGAAGATTCTTTAAAATATATCACAACTTTTGCATTATGACTAATTGCAAATAAATGACTTTGTGGCTTTGTTCTGTGCTCATGTAGGGCAGTACTTTTTCCTTTTCTTTTTTTTTTTCCTTGAGACAGAATTCGCTCTGTCACCCAGGCTGGAGTGCAATGGCCTGATCTTGGCTCACTGCAACCTACGCTGCCCGGATTCAAGCTATACTCCTGCCTCAGCCTCCTGAGTATCTGAGCCTACAGGCGCCCACCATCACGCCCAGCTAATTTTTGTATTTTTAGTAGAGATGGGGTTTCACCATGCTGGTTAGGCTGGTCTCAAACTCATAATCTTGTGATCTGCCTGCCTCAGCCTCCCAAAGTGCTGGGATTACAGGCATGAGCCACTGCGCCCGGCTGGCAGTGCTATTTAGTACATATTCTTGTAGCCATTGATTGACAGTGAATTTGGTAGCAATAGAGTCAAGATTTACCTCCCTGACTCCAGAGACGGTATTTTTTATTTTATTTTATTAAATTATTTATTTATTTATTTTGAGTCGGACTCTCGTTCTTGTCACTCAGGCTGGAGTGCAATGGCACCATCTTGGCTCACTGCAAACTCCCTCTCCTAGGTTCAAGTAATTCTCCTGCCCCAGCCTCCAGAGTAGCTGGGATTACAGGCGCGCTACCATGCCCAGCTAATTTTTGGATTTTTAGTAGAGAATGGGGTTTCACCCTGTTGGTCAGGCTGGTCTCCAACTCCTTGTGGAGCAATGCCATGAAGGTATAATACTGTGTGCAGACACTGTCTTACATAAAGGACAAAGAATATATGTGAACATAACGGAAAAGAGTTTGGTTGGTGTGTAAGTACTCCCATTCCATCTAGCTAATCTTGTGAGACTGATCACCTCCTGACCAATCAGGTCACCAGTGGAAGTAAGAAAATGGTCTTGTTGGTGTGGCAAATCCAAGAAGAAGACCATGAGAAAGAGTCAGATGTACTGTAGTAAAATGTTAGTGTGGGGGTAGTGGGGAGAGAAAGGCAAGAATAAAAGCAAGAAGATTTGGTACTCAGGTAGACAAACCAAATAAAGTGAAATCAGAATTACAAGAGGATAATCTGAGAATATTCTTTGGAGCAGCTTCTTCTCTCTTTAATGGAAGTTGCCTGATAAGTGGATTTGGAGAGATATCTAATAATATGCCACAAGGGAATAACAAACAGTCAAAGAGTTTCAAATTGATCTAATTATGGTACAGGAATGTATATTCTCATTTATTAAGCCAAAGCAGAGTCAGATGAAAGCTGCTGAGAAAAAGACATGGATAGTTTAGGAAATGTGTTCTGAACTATGTTAGATATTACAGTCAGGCAGAAAAAAAATCATATTGGCTGTTACTGCATTCACTCAGTCAATAAGCGGATACTGCATCCCCTGAACTATACCTCTCAATAGGTATAAAGGAGTGAGCATTTTGACTAAGTCCTTGGTTCCATGGATCTTACATTTAATGTAAAAAAAGAGAAAGTAAAAGGCATCTATGACAATTAATTGGTAATAAATGATAAAGAGAAAAATAGGATAAGAGGAATAAATTTCTGGAGGCACACAGAGGTGTTGCTTTCTATGGGTTATCAGGTGATACTTCAGCATAGTGACAAAGTAACACTTGATTGGGACCTATAGAAGTAGGATATATTGTAGGTTACATGATTCCATAGAATAAACAAGATTCAAAACTTAACGTTACAGATAGAATCCAAAAAAGAAAAAAAAGTAAAAACCTTCTTTGTAAGCAAAAACTTTTACTTTTATACAGTGATGGGAAAATATCTCCCATGGATCCTTTTAAAGAGGAGGCTACATGATGTTGCAGAAAATGTCTTCCTATGAGATTATTTTCTCACAAATCTTTCTTGAGACATACCTCATTGGAAAGCAATGGTGAAACATCACTGTTTTTAATATGTATTAGTGCCAAAACAATGTGGTTCCAATAAACAATTTTTAGAATTTTAACTTGATATAAGGTAAAATTTAGGGAACACAGAGAAATGTATGGATAATAATTATTTATCATGATTATGACACCGGCAGTATTTCTGAACTGTTATCCTAATGAGAGACAGAAAAACCTCTGGCTACATTCTCAACCTAACTAGCAACTCTGCCCAGTGGAATATTTCTGCAGACTATGTCTGAATTAGGTGGCTGTGCATGAGTAGCTAGACTTAGGGAAAAATTCTGTTTTTTTTTTAAAGAATTGTAAAGAAAAAAAGTCATTTTAGATTTTAGTTCTACAGTAGAAAATAGTAAATTATAAACCTATTCCAGACAAAATGAACAGTATTCTTTTCTTTGATGAAGAGCTATTTTACGTTTTTTTATTTTTTAGAAAAGCCTAGATTCTTGTAAGTGAAAATGTTGCAACTGACATTAGAAAAATGTCTGAAGTGAATTTCCTCTGATGTGACTAAATTAATCTCTCTCTATAATTATCCTTTGACCTAAAGATATTGTCAGTTTTTAACATTTTCACCCTAGAACTTTTGTCAAACAAATTGGTTTGAGTAAGAACTAAATATTGTTAGTTTCACTAGTCTGACTGAATATGTGAACATGGATGTGCGTGTGTGCACGCGTGCACACACACACACACACACACACACACAGTTCCCAAGAGATAGGGAAGTGGCCTGTGAGGCACTATATAATATGCAAGAAACTACATTCAGGAGTTTCTTGCAAATTACTCCTATTTCACACAGTTAATAGAAAGAGCATAGAGCAATTTACAGGTCAGGCTGAGGGAGGATAAAACTCTGATTCTTCCAAGTATATATCACGTGAAATTGCACAAACAACTCATTTTCTTATAACTTATTTCTTCATCTGTTAAATGAGATTATAAATACTTGTCTCTTAATATAGTTGCAAGAATCAAATTACTGCAAATCTCCTAACCTACAGAAGCAATATATGCTGATTAATTTCTACCATCTAATTTGCTTCTATAGTCATATGAATTAACGTTAGTCCAAAAATGCATTAAAATTGTAATCCAACTAGGGAAATATTTTGCATAAAAAACTAACATTCTGATAACTCTAACCTTCTGTATTCTAAGGCTTAGGTTATTCCTGCCTTTGGAGTCTTATGTAATGACTATGCTTTTTATGAACACACTTAATGAGAATCGTTTGTTTTAGTGAGCTGTGGTCAAACATCTGATGAAGTATATAACAATGGCATTAGTAAGCTGTGGTCAAACATCTGATGAAGTATATAACAATGGCATCTTAGTATTAGGAAAATACTGGGCCCAGTATGTATTTCAAACTCTATGGTAGTAGTCTAATTATATCATAATTGTATATATTTTAGAATAAAAATATGTTATACCATAATATCAATTTCATACAAAGTTGCATAAGACAGGGTTTCTCATCTTCCCATTCCTGTATCTTATGTTTGCTTTTTGTTTCCATGCTTGAGAATATGCAGAATCTTTTTGCATTAAGCTTTTAATTGGTGACTTTCACACACTATTGGTCAATGAAAAATCATCTGTGTTGCAGTTGTCTGGCAGAGGGGAAACTATTCTCATATCTAAACACCTATGTTCTAGTAAAAGGTAAGATTTTCAATCCTGGTAAGCATGGTAAACAGAACTGGAAGAAAAATACAGATCAACAGCTCTTTCAAACTATCTATAATACTGCCCTAAGATGTGAATGAAAAAAAAAAGATGATTGAACATATTTATTAAAACAGACACTTTCAACTGGGAAGCATCAAGAATGGCATAGGATCAAAGTTGGATCTGCTTTTGTCCTCTAAATATGATACTTTAAAGAAATTGTGAAATAACAATTGATAATTAAAATGCCACATATAGGATCACCACTCTCATTTTCTCTATTTCTTGGGTACATAAAAGAAGACACTCCCTACATCCTTTGAGGGTAAGAAAGACCACATAATTGTTCTCCCAAATGATCTGTGAGTAGAAGAAACATGTATCACCTCTAAGCATTTAATCCTTGATGTCATTCGTCTCTTCTTTCTTTCACTTTCACAGTAATTAGGGAAAATCTCCATGTTGATATGGAAAACCTGAGTCATTGAGCCACTGCAGGTGGACAAGTACCCTGGAAGACTGGCCTGAGTCTCATCAGACATTGTGTGATTAAAACGCAGACATATTTTATTTCATTTTTACTGTAGGGCTTATGATATAGTCTGGATGTTGTCTCCTCTAAATCTCATGTTGAATTTTAATCCTCAGTGTTGGAGACATGGCCTGGTGGGAGCTGATTGGATCATGGAAGCCAGTTTCTTACAAATAGTTTAGTGCATAAAGGGCTATTGAATTTTGTCAAAGGCTTTCTCTGCGTCGATTGAGATGATCATGTGGTTTTTGTTTTTGGTTCTGTTTATGTGGTGAATTATGTTTATAGACTTGTGTATGTTGAAAAAGCCTTGCATCCCCAGGATGAATCCTACTTGATCATGATGCATAAGCTTTTTGATGTGCTGTTGCAATCGGCTTGCCAATATTTTATTGAAGATTTTTGCATCTATGTTCATCATGGATATTGGCCTGAAGTTTTCTTTTCTTGTAGAGTCTCTGCCAGGTTTTGGTATCAGGATGATGTTGGTCTCATAAAATGAGTTGGGAAGGACTCCCTCTTTTTGGATCATTTGGAATAGTTTCAGAAGGAATGGTACCAGTTCCTCTTTGTGTGTCTGGTAGAATTCGGCTGTGAACCCATCTGGACCTGGGCTTTTTTTGTGTGGTAGGCTCTTAATTGCTGCTCAACTTCGAACCTTGTTATTGGTCTATTCAAAGTTTTGGCTTCCTCCCGGTTTAGGCTTGGGAGGACACAGGTGCCTAGGAATTTATCCATTTTTTCCAGGTTTTCTAGTTTGTGTGCATAGAGTTGTTTGTAATATTCTCTGATGATGGTTTGAATTTCTGTGGAGTCTGTGGTGATTTCCCCTTTATCGTTTTTTATTGCATTTATTTGGTTGTTCTCTTTTCTTTTTTA
>CM052657.1:91585992-91616117 GCA_028533165.1 Leontopithecus rosalia | reverse complement strand
AGATACAAAAAATTAGCTGGGCATGGTGGCGTGTGCCTGTAATCCCAGCTGCTTGGGAGGCTGAGGCAGGAGAATTGCCTGAACCCAGGAGGCGGAGGTTGCGGTGAGCCGAGATCGCGCCATTGCACTCCAGCCTGGGCAACAAGAGCGAAACTCCGTCTCAAAAAAAAAAAAAAAAAAAAAAAAAAAAAAAAAAAAATAGTTTAGTGCCATTCCTCTTGGCACTGTCCTTGCAATGACTTGGTACTATCCTCACAGTAGTGAGCTCTCACAAGATCTGGTTATTTAAAAGTTTGTAGCACCTCTGTTCTCACTGTCCTGCTCCCACTTTTGATGGCTCCCCCTTTAACTTCAGACATGACTGCAGTCACTATAAGCTAAGCTGTTGTCTATTTCCCATGCTTCCAGAACCATGAGCCAATTAATCCCCTTTTTTTGTAAATTACCCAGTACCAAGTATTTATTTATACTAGTGAAAAAAATAGACTCATGTAGCTTATTTTTACTGCAGGCTTAATACGGCCTTTCCAGACTAACGAAATGGGAGAGTTCCCTGATCCCTCTTGTAGGATATGTGACAGGGATGTGGCTCGGCTGTTTCCTTGCCTGCTGTTCAAACCCCTTGCAGGAGCGGGAGCATGGAGATGAGCAGATGCAGAAGCTGGAGCAAGTTCTTTGGGCTCCAGCCCTATGGTAGGGTGGATGCCTACAACCCCTGTGTTATACTTCTCTCTTATTCTTGCTATCCACAGATGGCTTTAAGGGTTAACCAGCTCAGTGGACCCTCTGACTTTGGCCTGTTGGCCAGTGTGATAGCTTTCTATTTCCTGAGCTCTTGACCATCATACCAGAAAAATTTAGCTCACATGGGCTCGAAGGTGAATGTGAGGTTTTACTGAGTGATGGAGGTGTCTCTCAGCAGGATAGATGGGGAGCTGGAAGGGGAGGGGATGGAGTGGGAAGATGATTTTCCCCTTGAGCTGGACTGTTCAGTAGCTGAACTCCTCCCTGAACACATCCATGCAAACTCTTCTGTAGTCCCAGCTACTCAAGTGGCTGAGAAGCAAGAATCCCTTGAGTCCAGGAGGATCCCTTGAGCCAGGGAGGTTGAGGCTACAGTGAGCCCTGATCACACCACTGCACTCCAGCCTGGAAGAGAAAATGAGACTCTGTCTCAAAATAAATAAATACTTAAGTTACTATCTACTGCTAAGGTTTCTACTATAGATGCAAGGGAAAAAAATGTCCTCCCATAGTCTGATTGTAGCAGCTTAGATTGAATAAAAGAATATAGGGATAATCTCAAAAGAAATTGTATGTATAAAGATCATGGGTCAAAATGAAACACATTGAATTTAACTGCTGAAAGAAGGCCACTGTGGCTGAAAAAGGAATTAAGTGGTTCAAGATGAGTTTAGTGAGGTAGGCCGGGGACATATGAAGGGCTTTTGTGACCTGTTAATGAATATTACAAGAAAAATGGCAAATCACTACAGTATCTAGACAAAAGAATGACATACTTTAATTCATATTTGAAATGTGAATAGATTAGTTGACTAAAGAGAGTGGATGCTAGGAGAACAGTTTGGAGGGTCAAGCATGCTTGCTCAGGGAATAAAAATAAAAGACTGGTTCCATGGGGAGAGGAGAACAAGTTGTATGATTTTTGGATAGAGAGTTGTTATTCCTAAGATTCTTTCACAGCTAAATTGAGCATAAGCATCCACCAAGATGTCATTGAGCTATTTCCACTAAAATAGCAATTTAACCTGCCTTCTGATGTAGACAGATATTCCTAGTTATAATATCTTCTTACCTTACTTTACAAAACTCATCTCTTAAGCATATGGCATTCCTGTACATCAAGTGCACTGTGTCATTCAGTGGTTTACCTAATTTCTAATTAGAATTAGATTTATCCTGCAACCTAGGATTTCTAAGTTGCCAGTATTATGTTTACTGTAGCACTCTCTAATACATAAAATGCATCTTGACTGTGTCCATTTTTTTCAAAACAAAATTTAAACTGACATTTGCTTACCAATTATAATTATAATGATTTTGAGGCATATTTTAGATTTCATTTAATTTCTTTTCTTTTTTTTTTTTGAGACAGAGTCTTGCTCTGTCACCAGGCGCTGGGCTGGAGTGCAGTGGCATGATCTCGGCTCACTGCAACCTCTGCATCCTGGGTTCAAGCAATTCTCCTTCCTCAGCCTCCTGGGTAGCTGGAAATACAGATGCGCCCCACTATGACCAGCTAATTTTCATATTTTAGTAGAGATGGGGTTTCACTATGTTGGCCAGGATGGTCTTGATCTCTTGACCTTGTGATCAGCCCA
Organism: Leontopithecus rosalia; assembly: GCA_028533165.1. Taxonomy (NCBI): domain Eukaryota; kingdom Metazoa; phylum Chordata; class Mammalia; order Primates; family Cebidae; genus Leontopithecus; species Leontopithecus rosalia. The sequence goes on along the minus strand of CM052657.1, from coordinate 91,613,775 downwards.
CCTCGGCCTCCCAAAGTGCTGGGATTACAGGTGTGAGCCACCACGCCCGGCCAATTCTATTTAAATTTATCCACCCTCCTTTACTGCTTTAAATCGTTATGGCTTTATTATGCCTTAGTAATTAAAAATTATTTGAGCTTGCATACAATATTTTACTGAGATCCCTCATTTATGTTATTTACTGTGAAATGTTTACTGCTTATATATCTTTCCTTGTAATATTTCTAATCAGTTTACTATGGCAGTTCCTATCCATGGAACTTTATAAACTACTCAACAGAATGAAAGCTCTTCTCCCTATTTCAATATCATTTTCCTTTGTTCAGTCCAACATCTGTCTTCAAATAGAGTCTAGTCATTAATGATTTTTAAATGGGCATGTTTTATCTTTCTTATTAGATTAGAAGCATATTGGTGAAAAATAACTTGGTTATCACTAACCTATGCTACCCCTATCATGTTTCCTAGAGTGCCCATATGTATTATTTATTAAATACAGCTATGAATGAACCCTTAAAAGCAAGTTTCTAAATCATGTGTTATAGGAAGAAAATGAACCATTTTTAGAAAATATAATTTAAAAAACGAGTGAGAAGAAAAAAATCCTCTAAGATTAAAGTGAAAGAAGTTATGTCTTTAGAATTGAATCAACTTCACTCTCATATGAGATTTTAAAAATGGTTTTAATTTTTATTATTATACATAATATTTATAAGATACCTAAAATGGATTCTTTTTCTACTTCTCTTCTTTATAATAAGACATTAAATTCCTTGCAGACATTATTTTATATGGTAATGAGGTACAAAGTTATGAATAGTTTGAGAACTGGAGAAAGGAAAATTACCCTGTTGATTTCAAATATAAACTCAATGGTACAATTATTGGGTAAGTACAGATCAATAACCAAGGTTATCAATTCTGAAATAATCACAAGCAATAAATTAATTTCTTTACTAGCACAGAAAGACCCGCAGTAAACAAGCTGATAAGAAATTTTGAGCCTAATTCTATCACAATATTAGCTGGCAATTATTCCATGCTGACAGTATTAGCTGTTATTTATTCTACTATAATGGTAACATGGAATTAATTATTTCACATATTGGCATAAAGGATTATACCCCTTTGGGTCAAATTAATATACAACTAAAAACTGGCCTGAAAAACAACAAAACTGTTTTGAGGAATATTTTTCACATCTTCTAGCTGAAATATATATTTTAATATCTTTGGCAAATATCTGCAAAAGGAACAGCCTAAATGGAAAAAAAAACACTTTTTTGTATTTATTTGCATATATCCATTTGATAGAAGTCAACTTACATAGTTATGAGCATAAAGAAGGGTTCTCTTATTCTGATGTCAAGTAGACTTGACCCTGATATTGGGCAGGAAAGAGAGGTAATATGGTTGACGTGCAAAACTCATCTCTAATTGCAATCCCCACATTCAAGAGAGGTACCTCGTGGGAGGTGATTAGATAATGGAGGTTGTTTCCCCCATGCCATTCTCATAATAGTGAGTGAGTTTTCACCAGATCTGGTTGGTTTTCAAGCATCTGGAAGTCCCTCTGTGCTTTCTCTCTCTCCTGCTGCCATGTAAGGCATGCCTTGCTTTTTCTTTGCTCCCCACCATAATTATGGTTCCTCAGGTCTCTCCAGCCATGTGGAACTGTGGATCAATTAAACCTCTCTTGTTTATAAATTACCCAGTCTCAGGTAGTATCTTTATAGCATTGTGAAAGCAGGCTAATGTAAGAGGATACTTTGAGAAGGCAAAATGGTATCTAATTGAAGAAAAGAATGTTGTTAAATAAAGCAGTATCATAAAAATCAAAATTCCTGAAATAGAAGAATTTATACAGACAAATATTCCAAGTAGTTTCCATTATTCTGCTTTATAAACAGAAATACAGCAATTAAAAACAGACCTGTCAATAGCATCTTTTTATGAAGGCTCTCAAATCATTTTATAGAAGCATGCTGCACTTTCTTCCATTAGAAGCATAAGGATAACAATAGGCATTCATGATATTTTATTCTCAAGTAGCCTAATTTGCATCCTTGATAAAATAAGAGCAATAGAAAATGATTAAAATATGTTTGGCCTATGTTTGTACCTAAAAAGAAAAATACAACCTGATATTGTAGAAAAACACTTAATCCAAGGCTTTGGTCACTTTCTGATTTTTCTACAAACTCAGTAGTAATCTAGGACAAAATTACTTTTTCTCGCAAAACTCAATTTCCAAAGAGATGTAATAGAATGGACAAAATATGTCAATTTATATCTCTAAAATCGTTAGTCATTACACTTAATGATTAAATATATAATATAGAAGCACTTGCTCCTTAAGCACATGTTTAAAATTGCTTCTCATGCACCTACTCCAAGTATCATTTAAAAAATTCCTCGGTCAAGGAAATGGCACTGGCAAAGGCCAGACATGGAGACATACATATGAAATTCATACCCAGAACTGACATAATTGACTTGGATACAATTTTGGATATGTTGAGTCTGTAATATTGTTATAAAATTTAAATGGTCACAAATGATCAATGCCTGTGAAGTGTTAAGGCGTGGAGTTTCTGGAAGAGATGTGAGTTAGCTATTAAGACCTCATAGTCATATAATATATGCAGTGAACATTAAAGAATGTGAAAAAAAATAAAAAGAGGAGGGGTAAGCATAGCATCTTGGGTAACAAAAATGAAAGGATAGAGGGGAAGATTTATACAAATGAAACTAATGGAAGAAAGCTGGGAGTAGATCTATGATGTAAGGAATAGTGGAAGTATTCAGCATTGTCAAGTGCTGCAGAGTTAAATTTAAATAAGGACTTGAGATGAGTTCAATGGGATTGTCTGCTAGAACTGCGTTTTCCAAATCACCAGTTCTGCTACCTCCTGGAAAATTAAGGGAAGACCTGGTAATGAAAGAAATTTCTGATTCAAATATTCTATGAAATTGATGTATCCATCAATTTTACATAATCATGAATAAAATAGAATTAGATTATATCCTAATCTAAGACAATATTTGTCTTAGATTGAGAGGAAACTCAGAAGACAAAGCACAAGAACACTGCACAAATTAATAAGAAATTAGACAGTGGTACAAATAGGAAAATAAAACTCAAGGAAAGAATTTGCACTGATCAAAAAATGTAGGCAAATTCTCTCATTTCTAAAACTAGGCTGCAGAGAAAAAAATGAAGGTAAAGATCTAAAATAAGAACACTTACCTATGAAATAAAATGCTGGGGATAGGCAAGATGATATCTAACTTTAAAATTTCATTGTTGTTTTGTGAGATAGATACTCGCTGAGCCAACACATATGTTTATCTGTTTTACATGTTGGAATCACAAAAAATTATTTACCTATATTCTGGCATTGAAGTTTCTATATGTGGTCCAGTAGAGCTACTGATTTGGCATACAAGAATGAAAATATTATGGCATAATATTGAGGTAACTGAGAAATCATCTACCATAAAGTAAGAAATTGAAAATTACCTGGTATTGGCAATGGGGACTTAGGACTCCAGGTCAGTTGTGGTTCTGGAAATTGGATGGAAGCTGATGCTGGAACCAGTCAGGACCCCACTCATTCTGAGAGCAAGAAATGTCTTATAGTAAATTAATACGACGTCTCACTAAAAGGTGTAACAGTTTTTTGCTCAAGACTCGCTACCATGGATTTTCCTAAGTGAAAGTAATACAGAAGAGAAAGCATCTGTGAAGAAGCTGTATTGGCCCCACAGGACAGTGACATAACGACGTAAGTCAGGACTGAGGACAACAATAATGAAGGTGGAATGGCAGTAAGAGTTAACTAAAAGAACGCACACCCATTTATGAGTTCATGAAAGGCACTTAGCAATACTTTTCAGTAAGGAGAATGGGAATAGAAAGTCAATGCAGCCTTACTAGACAGTTAGTAAGAGTGTTAGTCATTCTAATATTTAGGGGGAAGGTAGTAAACAGCAAACCTAGGAAAGACTTTTTTTTAAATCTGCATTCCTTATAAACTACATTTCTAAAATTCCTAAATGTGTTCTTAGCTAAAGAAGCCACGTTCCTTGATTATGGAGAATCACCCTTATTTGAAGACCATTTATGTCGATAAATGCATGGCTCTAAAAGTTGGAGCAATTCATATGAATGTTTGTTGAGGCTCTGTAGGAACCATGCATACTAAAATTGGCTGTATTTGGGGGGAGTGCTCTGCCAATTCATCGGGAATAAATTTTTAGGTACTGGTTGGAATGTGATAATGAGACAGATAACAAGTAGCAGTTGTCATAAAAACTCAGAAGGAGATTGTGAAATATTCATGTACCACTGGTTTCTTTATGTGACTTGGCAGTAAATCACTTTTTAGTAGCAAACAAAAGTCTAGAGATACTTAAATAAGCATGATTAAAGGTAAGCATAGGTTAAATTTCTAAAGCTCAACAGAAGGTAAGTATAAAAGCCTTTATGCCATGTGTTTTTGTTTAGAAATCTTATTTTCTAAACAATAAAAATTAGGGCTCATAGTTATAGATGCTCCTGAGGTACAAGACAGATATTGCTTCAGGTAGTCTGATGGCTACTCAGCCAGTAAGATCTTTGACAAAGCAGAGAGACTGGCTCTGGAGACTTCAGTTAGGTAAGGAGAGCTCAGTCTGTCCAAATATCAATTTTCAGGCTGCTGCCTTTGAACCAAAGATGTCTTGATGCCTGGACTTACTGGAAACTAGAAGAAGCTTTTCATGGGACAGTAAGAAGTATTTCTAAATGAGTAAAAACTTAAATGGAAGAGATTCTGGGATGAAGTTTTTTTATTGTCTAGGTTCACTTGTATAACCCTAGGGATATTATAAGAAGGAATCATTCACCCAGATTTTTAGCATTCTGGAGAAAGCAATCACATGATTCTAGTGGAACCCTGAGTATTGTGTGAATCAGTGAGTGAAGGCATCCAGGAACATGCTTGGATGTAATAATCAATCATCTTTCCTTTCTCTAACAATGTTATGGCAACTAGCACTTATCCTTGAAATGTATACTTCAAATTAACTCATGTGATACCTTCTATATTTCTGTTTCCTGAAGACAAATTTCCTTTATTTATAATAGCTCTGATACCCCAAATGTGATCACCTATGCTCAAGATTTACATGATCTTGTTTAAGCACTCTTCCGTCTACCAAGCTTAAATCCACTGTTTATGCTCCAATGTAAGGCTTTTGAGTTTGTTCTTCCAGCAATAAATTACATGGTTTGTCATCACTCTTTGAAACAGCTCTATATGCATCATTCTCCTGAGTCAATATGTACAAAGCAACCGTTCTTCATTTATCATTTTCTAGCACCTTATTCAATGTATTATTTTACAGCATTCATCATATATATGTGTGTATACATGAGTTTATATGAAACATAAGATATATGAAACGTTAATAAACATATATATGTTTTCATGCATATATAAAACTTTTAACTTTCAATCTTCTTCACTAGAATGTAAGTTCAAAGAGGTTATAGAAATGTATATTTTGTCATCTTCTGCATCTCTAGAGTAAAGAATAGTACCTAGCTAATAGTAATCATTCAAAAAATGTATTGAATATACGTTTTTCTTTCCTATGAGGAGTTATTAGATACCTGCAAATTTTGTTAAATTTTATATCCAATAATACGTTATGGGGCACATTTTAGCTGAAATTAAGAGTGAAGTGTATCTTGGAGGTGAGATTTAGTGACAACCCCACTGTATTTTAGTCTGTTTTCATGATATGCTGATGAAGACATATCTGAGACTGGGCAATTTACAAAAGAAAGTTTAATGAATTGCTTTTCCACATGGCTGGGGAGGTCTTAAAAATCACCATGGAAGGCAAAGAGGAGCAAGTCATGTCTTACATGGTTGGTGACAGGCAAGAGAGAAAACTCGTGCAAGGGATCACAGGCATGAGCCACCGCACCAGCCCAGAATTTATTTTCCTGTGTTTGTAGGACTGAGGTCCAGCTTCTTGCTTATTGTCAATTAGAAGTCACCCTCAGCAGCTACACATTCGCTAGAGAACATCTACATTTCTCAGAGGCTTTTTGAAGTTTCCAGAGTCTGGGTATAACATGATTCTTTCCTCAAGACAGCTACTTACTTTATCAAGATGAAAAATAGAACTTCTAGAGCAAATTTGCTAGCAAGATGAAGCCTTATATAACATAAAACAACAATGGGAGTGACATTTCATAACTTTTGCCACGTGATGTTATATTTAATAGACTAAGATGACTTTTTAAAATCAATATTCTGTTGGTTAGAAGCAACTCACAGGTCTTACCCACATCCAAAGAAAAGAGATTATATAAGAACATGAGTACAAGAGTGGGGGCAATTGGGGGTCACCTCAGGGTCTTTCTACCACAATGACACTCAGAGAAGCTAATGATATTTGTAAATATACTGAAGAAGGCAGGGCGCAGTGGCTCATGCCTGTAATCCCAGCACTTTGGGTGGCCGGGATGGGTAGATCACTTGAGGTCCGTAGTTACAGTCCAGGAATCTGACCAACATGGTGAAACCCTGTCTCTACTAAAAACACAAAAATTAGTTGTGTGTGGTGACAGCTGCTTGTAATTTCAGCTACTTGAGAGGCTAAAGTAGAAAAATCACTTTAACTTGGCAGGTGGAGGTTTCAGTGAGCAGAGATCCTACCACTGTTCTCCAGCCTGAGCAACAGAGTCAGACTCTGCCTCAGAAACAGACACTAGAGAAAATTACAGAATATGTGGAGCTTTTATATGGGATTTGCCAAAAAAGTTATAGTTGTATTAATTAATCACCATCAAAATATAATAATACAATATTAAGAAAATATTAAATTATATATATTTCATAAAACTTAAAAATAAAATGTTTAAATAAAATCAGAGTGTGTTTTCATTCACATAAAATTTTACATAAGGTTTTATATTTGAAAAATTCACAAGATATCTCTTATGAAGGTTTTTAATGACTATTTCTTCTAATCCTTGAAAGTTTCCATCAAGGAGAAACTTTGCTCAAACAGAAAGGTGATAAAATATTTAACACTCTTTTTATACCCACTGAAAATTTAGGTCATTAGAAATTATTTTTAAAGGATCTAACAACTCTGCTTTTTTTTTTTCCATAACACGTATAAAGTAGAAGGTTCTTGTGATAATGTAAATTGATTTTGAATTCCATGGAAATTTTTACATCAAATATATCAAACTAATTAATGAAGTTGCAATTTGCAGCACATGTATATATTATTAGAAAGTCACCCTGAACCTGGCTTATATGCCACCAGGATGACACATCAAACATAGAATGCATAGACATACCTGATTTTTTAGAAGACAGAAATTTGGGTCAACCTCTAAACTTTACTTACCAGGAACTCCTCACCATATTCCTTTGGGCTGAATATTGATCCTTTTTGGATATCTGAAATGAAACTTTTTCAGTATCTCCATATACCTATTTTCTACCAAGCCGCTTTCTGCAAGTTACTGATGAAAAAGTTTCTAACAGGTAAAAACTCTTTTATAGCTGTCTTCAGCATACAATGCTTGAGCAGCCTATACTAATTTTTTCTTTCGTGAGAATAGCTCAGAGAATGCCATTAAACCTTGTATTGTTGGTCTGCGCTCTGAGAGATTAGGATGAAAAAAAAGCCTATGGTAGCAAGGTCAGCAGCCTCAATAGACAGCCTCGACCAAGCCAAGCCTCCCCACACAGCCCAAGGCCTAAAAGAATCTATATATTTCAGTAAAACTCACAGTTACAGTCTATCACTGGGCAGTTATTCTGGCATAACTCAAATGCCATTTAAACAAGTAAACCAACAGCCTATATTGATGCTATTTTTGGACAAGTGATACATACACTTGCAAAACTTTGACTAACACAGAAAAATAATTCAAAAGAAACAACAGACTTCAGCCAATTTAGCAAGAAACTTTGGAATATTTTCACGAATATATTTGTAAATATTTCACTGTGTGTATAAGGATAAATGGGCAGGTATATAGACAAAAAGATACGGAAACAAAGTAAATATTTATATAGGCAGAATAATGCCAGGTATGCTACTGCTTTTCAAACACCAATATGTAGTAAGCAGTTTTTCCTTTTCCGTAAATGAGTATTTCTAACATGATGTAAATAATATTAGAGAATTAAATTTATGTCATCATTTGATTATCTCTCCCCATGAAATAGCACGTTTATATTTCATTTTCTTAGAGTAAAAATAATTTGAATTTCTCAGAGAATTAATATACTATTGTGAATTTTGGTGTATATTGTCAACCTTTTCACCAGACGTGTTGTATTTTCACTTCTACTAAATATACAATGAAGTATTGTTAAGTATAGTCACTCCACCATGCTATCAAACACTAGAAATTATTCCTTCTACCTACATTCTTGTACCCCTTAACCAATTTTTCTTTATCCTCCACTCCCCCTTACCCTTTTGAGCCTGTGGTTCTCACATTCTACTCTCTATCTCCACGAGCCTAACTTTTTCTTAGCACCCACATATAAGTGTGTCTTTCTGTGTCTGGCTTATTTCACTTAAAATTCCATCTCTACTAAAAATACACAAATTATCCAGGTATGGTGGTGTAAGCCTGTAATTCCAGCTACTTTAGAGGCTGAGGCATGAGAATCACTTGAACCCAGGAGGCAATGGTTGTAGTAAGCTGATTTCACACTATTGCACTCCAGCCTGGGCCACAGAACGAGACTCTGAAAAACAAACAAACAAACAAAAACAAACAAAAATGTAATGTCTTCTAGTTCCATGCACATGGTGGTAAATAAATGCACTTTATTCTTTTTCATTTTTGAATAATACTGTTTTATGCATCTATATATGCACCACATTTTCCTTATTCATTTATGAATTGATGAATGCAAGTTGATTCTATATCCCATTGTGCATACTGCTTCAATAAGCGTAGGAATGCAAATAAGTATTTGATGTGGTGAATTCCTTTTTGTTGGTTGTATATCCAGTAGTGGCATAGCAGAATCACATGTCTATTAGTCTGTTTTTATGCTGTTGATAAAGACATGCCTGAGACTGAGTAATTTGTAAAGGAAAAGAGGTTTAATGGACTGTGAGACTTTTAATGGTTGGGGAGAATTTTAATGGCTGGGGAGACTTTACAATCATGACAGAAGGCAAATGGCAAGTCTTACATGGCAGCAGAAAAAAGAAAAAGGGAAACTCCCCCTTATAAAACTATCATATCTCATGATACTTATTCACTATTACAAGAACAGCACAGAATGACCTGTCCCCATAATCCAATGGCCTTCCACAGGGGTCCCTCCTAAGACACATGAGAATTTTGGGAGCTAGAATTTAAGATGAAATTTGGGTGGGGACACAGCCAAACCATAGTAATATAGTAGTTCTATTTATAGTTTTTTGAGGAAATTCAATACTATTTTCCATGTTGCTGTATTAATTTACATTCCCACAAACAATGTCTTAAAAGTTTCCCTTTCTCTGCACCCTCACCAACACATAACTTTTGTCTTTTACGGTAATATACATTTTAACTGGGGTGAGATTACATTTCCCTAATAATTAGGGACTTTGAGCATATGTTCATATAAATGTTGGCTATTTATATGTCTTCTTTTGGGAAATATGTATTGAGAAACTTTCCCAATTTTTCAGTTGAATTATTTGTTTTAGTTGCTATTGATTTGTGTTCTTTTATTTTATTATACTTTAAGTTTTGTGATTCATCTACAGAACATGTAGGTTTGTTACATAAGTGTACATGTGCCATGATGGTTTACACCCATCAACCTGCCATCTGCATTAGGTGTTTCACCTAATGCTATCCCTCCTTTAGACCACCAACCCCAACAGGCCCCAGTGTATGATGTTCCCTTCTCTGTGTTCCTGTGTTCTAATTGTATAACTCCCACTTATGAGTGAGAACACATGGTATTTGGTTTTCTGTTACTGTATATTAGTTTGCTGAGATTGATGGTTTTCAGCTTCATCCATGTCCCTGCAAAGGAAATGAATTTATCTTTTTCATAGCTACATAGTATTCCATGGTGTATCTGTGCCACATTTTCTTTATCCAGTCTATCATAGATGAACATTTGGGTTGGTTCCATGTCTGTGCTATTGTAAATAGTGCTGCAATTAAAATACTTGTGCATGTGTCTTTATAGTAGAATGACTTAGATCCTTTAGGTATATACAGTTCTTTATATAGTTTGGTTATTAATCCTTCATCTGATATGTAGTTTGCAAATATTTTCTCTGACTCTATAGATTATCTCTCCATTCTGTTGATTTTTTTCCTTCTCTCTGCAGAAGCTTTTTAGTTGTATTCATTTCCATTTGTCTATTTTTGTTTTGGTCACCTATGTTTTGAGATTTTCCCCAAATAAAATATTTTCACAGACCAATGTTCTGAACCATTTCTCCAGTATTTTCTTCTAGCAGTCTCATAGATTCAGGTCTTATATTTAAGTGGTTAGCCTATTTGATTTTATTTTTGTATATGATGAGAAATAGGGGTCTAGTTTTATTCTGCTGCATATAGCTATCAAATTTTGCCAAAATCATTTATTGAATAGACTGTCTTTCCCCCAATATATATTCTTGGTACTTTTGTCATAAATCAGTTGGCTGTAAATATGTGGATTTACTTCTGGGTTCTCTATTCTGTTTTATTGGTGCATGTGTCTGCTTTTATGCTAGTATCATACTCTTTTGAATACAATGGATTTGTAGTACAGTTTGACCTCAGGTGAGTGTGATGCTTCAAGTGTTGTTCTTTTTGTTCAGAATTTCTTTGGATATTTGGGGTCTTATATAGTTCCATACACATTTTATTATTCTTTTTTTCTATATACTTGAAGCATTTCATTGGTGTTTTGGTACAGATTGCACTGAATCTATGGACATTTTAGCAATATTATTTATTTCAATCTATAATCATGGAATATCTTTCAATCTTTTTGTGTATCCCCTTCAGTCTCAACTGAAAGCATCAGCATTTTACAATTTACTTTGTAGAATTATTTTACTTCTTTTGTTAAATTTATTCATATAAAATTATTTTGTAGGTGTACTAAATGTGATTGCTTTATTGATTTTTCCCACCTATTTGTTGTTGGCATATATAAATGAATAAATGCTACTGATTTTTGTGTGATTTTTTTATTTTACAAGTTTTCAAAATTTGCTTATGAGTTCTAACAGTTTTGAGTGGTGTATGTAGATTTTTATAAATGTAACATTATGTTGTCTATGAACAATGATAAATTTATTCTTTTTCTTTCCCATTTGGATGCCCTTCATTTCTTTTACTTTCTCAATTGCATTGGTCAGGGCTTCCACTACTTATTATGTTGAACTAAAGTGACCAAAATGGCATCCTTGCTTTATTCTGATTATATACATTATAGGTAGGTTATATACCTTTTATTGTTTTGAGGTGTACTTCTATACCCAAAGTTCTTATAAAAGGATGTTAAATTTTTTCAAATGCTTTTTGTAATCTATTGCAATGATCATATGGTTTTTGTCTTGCTTTTATTAATATAATGTGTCACATTTATTGATTTGTATATGTTGAACCATCCTTGCATACCTGAGATGAATCCTTCTTGATCATAGTGAATGATCTTGTTAATGTGTTTTTGAATTCTGTTTACTTTTGCTGAGGATTTTTGCACCTATACTCATTAGGGATATTGGCTTGTAGTTAGTTTTTTTTTTGTTGTTGTTGTTGTTAATTCATATATTTATCTGCTTTTGGTATCAAGATAATGTGGGCCTCATATAATTAATTCTGCAGTATTCCATTTTCTTCAGTATTTTGTAATAGAATAGAATAGGTGTTAGCTGTGTAAATGTTTGCTAACATTCAGCACTGAAGCCTTCTAGTTCTGGGCTTTTCTTTGATGATAGACTTTTAATAACTGCTTTGATCTCTTCACTTGTTATTGGCCTATTCAGGGTTTCTATTTTTCCAAGGTTCAATTTTGGTAAGTTTCATGTGTCCAATAATTCATTCATTTATTCTATGTTTTTCAGTTTCTTGGCATATAGTTGCTCATAATAGTATCTAATGACACTCTGTATTTGTGTGGTATCAATTTTTGTGCGGTATCAATCTTCTGACCTCAGGTGATCCACTAGCCTCAGCCACCCAAAGTGCTGGAATTACAGGCATGAGCCACCACGCCTGGTAGAAAACTTCTCTTTCAAACAAGGTTGCATTCTGAGGTTGTTCCAGGTGGTAACTTTTGAAAAACTATTCATTCAATCAATTACAATAACCATGACTCCTAGATGTTACAATATCTGTGCTCTTTTATGTCCAAATGAAGTTGATAACTATCTTCTAGGCTAGTGAATGTCAAACTTTATCACACACCATAATCAACTGGGAAAGCTTGTTAAAACAAACAGTACTGACTCCCCAACTCATGAATTTCTGATTCAATAAAACTGAGAAGGAGCCCAATGTTGTCTCCCTTCTTATTTCTGATTTTATTTATTCGTTTTTTTCTCTTATTATTCTTTTAGTTATCCTACCTACAGATTTGATGATTGTATTTATCTTTTGAAATAACTAATCATTTATTTTAATAATGCTTTATATTATTTTCTGGTCTCAATTTTATTTATTTATGCTCTGAAATTTATTATTTCCTTCTTATACTAATTTTGTGATTGATTTTTTCTTGTTTTACTAGTTCTTTGAGGTGTATCATTAGGTTATTTAAGTCCTTCTACTTTTTGATTTAAGCATTTATGGCTGTAAACTTTCCTCTTAGTAATGTTATTGTGTAACCCCTATATTTTAGTATGTCATATTTCCAAACTCATTTTTTTCAAAAAATTTTAAAATTTTATTTTAAATGTCTTCAAGACCCATAGTTCATTTTGGGGCATGTTGTTTAATCTACATATTTGTACAGTTTCCAAAGTTTTCATTGTTATTAATTTTTAGTTTTATTATGTGGTGGTCAGAAAAGATATTTTATATAATTTTGACATTTTTAAAATTTGTTGAACTGTTTTGTGGACTAATATAATCTATTATAGAGAATGTTTCTTGTGCTAATGAGAGGAATGTGTATTCAGCACTTGAATAAAATGTTATGTAAATGTTATTTGGGTCTATTTTGTCTAAAGTGTAGTTTAACTCCAATATATCTTTGTTAATTTCCTTCTTGATGGTCTGTCTTTACTGAAGGAGGGGCATTGAAGTCCCCTACTTTTATTGTATTCCCGTCTCTCTCCCTCTCTAGATTTACTAATATTTGATCTTCTGGTGTTTGGTACATATGTATTTACAGTTGTTATATCCTCTTATCAAATTGATCCCTTTATCTTTACATAATGAACTTCTTTGTTTCATTTTACAGTTTTTGACTTGAATTACATTTTATTTGATATAACTACTGCTGCTCTTTAAATCTTCCAGAAGACTATCTTCTCCCTCCAGCCCCTTTTCAGTTCCCCTTCTTATTGATAGCCACTTTCACCAGCAATAAAATCTTCCCCATTTCCATCTTCAAGTCATTCATGTGACCTCATTCCTCCTAAACTCCGGATAAGAACACAGGTGTCACCAGTGACCCTCCACTGAGGTATTTACACTTAAACCATTCATGAACAGCAAAGCTAAAAGGGCACTTCATGGGTCGTGAGCACCCTCTCTGATACACTGATGTGCTGTGGGACCTGTACAGAACTTGCTCTTGCTGGCACCCAAAAGTGCTTGCCCCAACTCCTGCACTCACTCACCTGTGCTGCCTCCCACCAGGGGTGGAGCAGCCAGTGAGTGAAGTTTCCTCCTGCCAACACCCACACACTCTAGTTCATGCCCATAAAGACGTCAGGGAAATATCCTGCTTCACTAAGGCTGTTTGAAAACACACAGTAAGATGAATAAAGAAAAAAAAAAGAAAATCATTACAAAATCTAGGTAATAACCTCAACAGAGAAAATATAAGAGTTATAGGCCTTCAAGAAAAAGTTGAGAAAGAGCAAGAGGTAAACAGCGTATTCAAAGAAATAACAGGCAACATTGGAAACCTCAAGAAAGATACAAATATAGAAGTACAGAAAAGTCAAAGATCACCGAACAGTATCAACATAAATAAGACTACCCCCAGGCATGTGATGTTCAAATTCTCAAACATCAAGGGCAAAGAGAGAATCCTCAAACAGCAAGATTCGACTTCTCAGCAGAAACCATACAGGCCAGAAGATATTGAGATGACATTCAAAGTCTTGAAAGAAAAAAGATGCTAACACAAAATAGTGTACACAGAAATGCTATCTTCCAAACATAAACAAGAGCTGAAGATATTTTCAGAAAAACAAACAAACAAACAAACAAACAACAATCTGAGGGAATTCATCACCACCAGACTTGTCTTATAAGAAATGCTCCAGTACTTTGGGAGGCCGAGGCGGGTGGATCACGAGGTCAAGAGATCAAGACCATCCTGGTTAACATGGTGAAACCTCGTCTCTACTAAAAATACAAAAGAATTAGCTGGGCATGGTGGCATGTGCCTGTAATCCCAGCTACTCGGGAGGCTGAGGCATGAGAATTGCCTGAACCCAGGAGGCTGAGGTTGCGGTGAGCCGAGATCATGCCATTGCACTCCAGCCTGGGTGACATGAGCGAAACTTCGTCTCAAAAAAAAAAAATGCTAACGAGAGTGCATCAATCTGAATGAAAATGATATTAGCATGCCAAAAAAAATTCACTTGACAATGGAAAACTCACTAGTTGAAGTAAATAAACAGACAAATTCAGGATCCTCTAATACTGTAATTGTGGTACAAAAACTACTCATATTTCTAGTATGAATACAAAAATGCAAGTATATATAAATAATAGTAATTATAGCAATTTGATAAGAGATAGGCAATATAAACAATGTAAATTCAGACAACAAAAAGTAAAAATGTGAGAGGGAGAAAAATTGTAGAATGTTTTAGTTTGTTCTTTGTTTGCTTCTTTTTTTGTGATCAAAGTTCAGTTGTAATCTATTCAAAGGAACTTCTTATAACTATGAGAAGTTTTTTGTAAAACTTAGATTGATCATGTTGCAAAAGCCTATAATAGATATACTCAAAATAATACTAGAGAAAATCACTTAACCACAAAGGAAGAGAAAAAGGAAGAGGAGAGAATTTAGAAAAGAACTAAAAAACAGTAACAAAACTTCAGTTGTAAGTCTTAGCTAGGAACGTTGAATTTACATTCAAATGGACTAAATTTACATTCTATGGACTAAAGGCATAGAGTGACTGAATATTTCTAAAAATACACAACTATATGCCTATACCAAACTCACTTCCCCTAAAAAGACAAATATAGACTAAAGATGAGAAGTTAGAAAAGATATTTAATGCAAATGAAAACCAGCCAGATTCTTCTTTGAAGCTACACCATCAAGCTGTCCCTCTTACATCAAACTTCTTCTCTCTGACGTCCAACCATAGTTTCCATTATCTATCTGCTTCTCCTCTCTGCTAGCTGAGTTCTAGCATTTTCATAGGCACAGGATGGGGGCCAGGGTGGGACATAGGTGGTTTTGGAAAAAGCAGCATTCAAGTGGGAAAACAGTAAAAAGCTGAGCTTTTCAATCATATATACTATTATTTATTCAATATGAAACCTAGTTTTATACATATATAAAACTATAATATATATACATATACATACATAACTATATATATACAGATACACATATACAAATACATATATATATATATAGCATTTTGTGTTGACCCACATATATAAATACACACAGAGCATTAGTAGGTAGCTATCAAAATTATTGCTGGAATTAAAAGAGACCAAGCATTTAATGTACCTATAACAATCCTTAGAACATACAATGCATTTAGTCAATGTTGGTACCTCTCTATATTAATGTAATCCTCCTTGATGTGAGATTATTATATTGAAATATTGTCCATGTATAGTATCTAGCACAGTATCTGGTACAAATAAGAACACCATAAATACTGTCTATTATTACTACTATAATCATCATCAGTGTCATCCTCATCTTCCTCTATATTATCGTCCATCATCACCACCATTGTTTATGCCAATTTGTGTAGCTGACGCATAGAGAAAAATATTTAAAAACTTGGTTCATTCTAACTCCTACTTCTCCTCCTCTAAGAGTTTCACTCATCCTCAGTTAATTTTCAATCATTTTGAAGTACATACAGCTGCAATATCTAAAGCAAACCTTAGCATTAGAGAAGACTATATTTTAATATAGGAAACAATAGCACTATACTCTAGTTCAATATTATTGTTTCTCTTTTCCGTTTGAGCTACTGAAATGTACATTACAAATTTAGATCAACTTCTATCTTTCCAAATCTTTAGACAACTACTGAAGACTTCTAGATCCCTGCCTTTTATGTAGCAATGTATTATAAAATATCTTTCATTGACTATGTGAAATATTTTTTAATTGATGAAAATTATAAATATATATGGTGTATAATACAGTTCCCTGATACATGTATACAATGCAGAATGGCAAAATGAAGCAACTAACATATACATTACCTCACATATTTATCAATTTTTTGTGGTGAGGACACTTAAAACCTACACTCAGCAGTTTTTAAGTATATAATACATCGTTATTAATTATATTCATACATTCTACTATGGAGCTCTTGAATTTATTCTCTCTGTTTAGCTGAAATTTTGTATCATTTAACCAACATTTTTTTCATGCTTCTTCTATCCCCCTTCCACTGGTCCTGGCCCCTAGGTAACCACCATTCTACACTCTGTTTTATGATTTGGACTATTCTAGATTTCATATATAAGTAGATCAGGCAATATTTGTCTTTCTGTGTGTGGTTTATTTTACATAGCTTAATATCCTCCAGGTACCTTTATGTTGTCACAAATGACAGAGTTTTTGTTTTTGTTGTTGTATAAAATTGAGTAAATCATTTATTTTGCACATGCCACATTTTCTTTATCCATTCATTCACTGATGAGGGATGAAGTTGAGTCCATATCTTGGCTACTGAAAATAAAACTTCAGTGAAAAAGGAATACATATATCTTTTCAACACACTAATGTCAAATCTTTTATATCTTTTGACCAACATTTCCGGGTATTCTGGGTAATATCCAGAAGTGGCATTGCTAGATCATATGATAATTCTATCAGTAATATTTTGAAGCAACTTTATACTGTTTTACGTAAAGGCTGTAGTAATTTACATTTTCACCAACAGTGAGTTTCCTTTTCTCCATATTCCTGCCAACTATTTTTTCCTTCATCTTTTTTTTTTTTAATTTGAGACAGATTCACTCTGTCATTCAGGCTGGAGTGCAGTACAGTGGTGGGATCTAGCCTTATTGCAACCTCTGCCTCCCAGGTTCAAGCGATTCTCCTGCATCAGCCTCTGGGGTAGCTGGGATTACAGGCATGAGATACCATGGCCAGCCATTCAGACTTTCCAATAATAGCCATTATAACATATATGAGGTGATATCTCATTGTGGTTTTTACTTGCATTTCTATGATGATTAGTGACATTGAATGTGTATCTGTTAGCCGTGTGTATGTCTTCTTTAAGAAAATATCTATTAAGTTCCTTTGCCCATTTTAAAATCAGGTTATTTGTTTTCTTGCTATTGAGTTAAATTAATTATATATTTAGGATATTAACTTATTTTCAAATGTTTGGTTTGCAGATATTTTCTCTCACTCCATAGCTTGCCTCTTTACTCTGTTAATTCTTTTGCTATGCAGAGCTTTGTCATTGGATACAATCCCATTTGTCTAATTTTTCTTTTTTTGTCTGTGTTTTGGGAGACATATTCAAAAAATTATTGCCTAGAGTGATATCACTGTGTTTCCCCTGTGTTATCTTTTAGTGGTTTCATAGTTTAAGGTCTTATATGTAAGTCTTTAACCCATTTTGAGTAAGTTTTTGTGTATAGAGTGAGATAAGGGTCTAATTTCATTCTTATTCACAAGTTTTTCCAACACCATTTATTGAAGAGACTGTTCTTTCCCTATTGTGTGTTCTTGGCACCTTTGGTGAAAATCAGTTGATTGTAAACATGTGGATGTATTTTGGGGCTCCATATTCTGTTCCATTGGTTTATTTGTTTGTTTTTTATGCCAGTACCATGCTGTTTTCATTATTATTACTATTTTCACTACTATTACTATTGCTTTGTAGTAGATTCATTACTATTGTTCTGTAGTGGATTTTGAAATCAAATTGTGTGAGACAGTCAAATTTTTTCTTTTGCTCAGGTTGGCTTGAGCTAGTCAAGGTGGAACAACTTAATTTTTACCTGTTCACATCAATTTGGGTCTGTGGATCAATGTGAATCACCAGGTGCCTAGTTAGCCACTGTTTATTGTCATAAAGCTGTACTCACCCATCCTAAAAGTGTTCACTGAAAATTATCATGATTAAGTTCATATTCTGTTTAGTAGAGGGCTAAATGGGTTCTATTTTACTTTTGTGGCTTAAATTTCTCATTCTTCTCTGCTGAAAAGTAATATTCTCTTTAACTACTTGTTTATGATATGTAAGTAATTCCAGTTTTGTAAGTATCTACCAGTTTTGTAATGTTAAAGAGTAGAGTCAACTTGAATCATTGCAATTCTTTCACTCTGTGATAGCTCTGTTTTATACTAGTTATAAAGTTATTAAAGTGTGTCACAGAGGAAAATGGGCATAATTGATTCCTTAATAAAACAGAATAGTCATGTGCAGCACGCCTTAATTATCCTGACCAAAATATACTTGTATAGGTTTCACACAAATAAGAGGAAAGTGGTTTATTTTGAATATAGGGAGACCATCAGTGGTGGCTTTACTGGGTAGCAATCAACCAGTAAATCTCAATGGGACATATAATAGGCATCTATTCAGCTTAGACTGGGGCCAGCTAAATGGCTGTGAGCTGCAGACTGTTTCTGTATATGCTGCATATGTTTTCCATCCTTCTTGGATCAGCAGTCTAGCTGGGGTATGTTCTTCTCAAGGCAATGACAAATGCAAAGTGGGCAAGTGAAAAAAAAGAATATATATATATGGAATGTCTCACTACCAGATTCCTTTGGGTGAAGCAACTCACCTCACTGAGCCCACACCATAGAAACAGGGTAGTATACTCAGCCTCTTCAGGAGGGGCAGGAATAACATGAGACAGAATGTGGATACAGAAAAGGGTCCAAAAATGAAGAAGAAGAAGAAGATGATGAAGAAGAAGAAGATGAAGAAGAAGAAGAAGAAGAAGAAGAAGAAGAAGAAGAAGAAGAAGAAGAAGAAGAAGAAGAAGAAGAAGAAGAAGAAGAAGAAGAAGAAGAAGAAAGGAGGAGGAGGAGGAGAAAAGAGGAAGCAGCAGCAGCAGCAGTAGTGGATGGAGGAGTAGGAGGATATAACTTGAAAAGCCAGTCATCCTCCTGCCCCTTCTCCAGCTGTTTTTCCTCCTGAGAGGCAAAGGCACTGATGCAAAAATCACTCAGGTCTCCTCCCTGTGACTTGGGGCACACCTGAGTGTCACCGTGTTTTACACACTGATGGGTCCCTCTTTCTTTTGTAAAGGGAGGTCTGTATCCACCCACGTGCCTCCGTCTTGTCTATGGACTGCATGATTGACCCATACAGATGCTCTCTCGGGCCTCGCATTGCATGGTCCCCAGCTGGGGAACATTTTGTTTGAAGCTAATCATCACTGTCGTGAATATCTTCGTGTGATGGTGTCGGTGGGATAAGCTCTTGGAACTGCTGGACTGAGAGGTGACTGCCTTCTATTTAGATATGGATGAACTAAGAAACCTCTTGAGCTCAGTTTATACTCTTTAATATACCGGAGTGCCTGCTTGCCGTATTTTCAGCAACACTATATTAAAATGTTTTTTTTAAAAATTTATTCTGGAATGATTAAAAATTATAAATATTAATTAACATGCAAAAGGGACAAAACAAATTATTAGGAAGAAAATTAACAAAATATTGATGACCTCAATGAAAACACTTTCTTGCCTGGGTGCAGTGTATCATGCCTGTAATCCCAGCACTTTGGAAAGCCTAGGCTGGAGGACAGCTTAAGCCCAGGAGTTTGAGACTCCAGTTTGGGTGACAGAGCAAGGCTCTGTCTTGAGAGAGGGAGAGAGAATGGCCTCAGGCTTTTTCTCTGCACATCAAAATGATTATTGCCTTATGAAATACTCATGGACTGAGGCTGAGAAAGGAGGGAGGAGCCATTTCCAATTCTATCAGGACTCATAGCTTAACTCTCTTCTTATCCTCTACCATTTGAATTTTTGAAATATGCAGGTCATTTCTAACAACGGTGGGCCTATCCATTGAAATAAATATTTCTAACTGGTTTGATTTCAATGAGTATAGCTTTCTAATCTTTGCATTAAAGACCCTTGGCATTCCTGAAAGGAGATGTAGGCTTGCATGACTATTTTTTCCAAAGCTGTATGAATAAGCAGCTCTGTACTTGGAGTAAGCAAAAGTTTGTGATCATGTATTTTGACGCAGGTGAAGAGGCCACAGTCAGAAGAAAACCAGAGGACAAAGAAAGTATCGGACACCAGCCTTGCTTTTTGATCATTAATGTTACCGCCTTTTTTCCCCTCCCTTTTAAATAATGATTTTTCAAACAGGCTGTGATGGTAGACTATGTTCTTTGAAACTGTATTTATACCATTTTGTCATTGACACATTCTATTCTGCCTAAGAAAGGTAAATGTTACCCAGGGGAGAATTTTTTTTATATTGAGGTTTTTCTATTTGAGGAAGAAGCCTATTATTGAAACTCTAAAAGCTGCAAAGACACCACTTAACTGGTGAATTTCAGAGTAAATCACTGTTTTCTTTTTTGCATTGCAGTTTTCTGTAGTCTGAATAACTTCAGATGAAACTGCCCTAAGAACTTTAAAGATATATTTCTCTCATGCTTTGGAGGTTACAGATGTCATTAATTAATCATTATGAAATAAATATTTCCATAAAACAAATATTTATATTAATAAAATATATACATTTTATGTTTATATACATGCTTTCATTTATGTGTTATGTATGTGCATAATGTGTATATGCATATATGAGTATACATGTAAGTCCATTCATGGTTGAATATGTGTATATTGAAGTATTTTTATACACACAAGAAAACACACATGCACAGTTAGTTATGGTGCTTGCAAAGGCAAGCTTTCCTTGCACCCCTCTTTATAGTTTTTCTAAATATTTCTTAAAACTAAAAAATTTACATTGCTGTAACATACTATTAATACTTCAGAAAATGTTTCCCTATGTGGTGTAAATTACTTCTCATATTTTGTAAAGATTTTTCTACCTTGATTGGTTGAAATAGCTAGGCTGAATCAATGTGTGGGTGGTTCATGCCTGTAATCCCAGTATTTTGGGAGGTCGAGGTGGGTGAATCACCTGAGGTCAGGAGTTTAAGACCAGCCTGCCCAGCATGGTGAAACACCATCTCCTTTTTTTTTTTTTTTTTTTTTTTCATTGAGTTGATCTTCGACTTCTGATATCCTTTCTTCTGCTTGGTGAAACACCATCTCTACTAAAAATACAAAAAATTAGCCAGGCAGCTACTCGGGAGGCTGAGGCAGGAGAATCATTTGAATGGAGGTTGCCGTGAGGCAAGATCATGCCACTGCACTTCAGTCTGGGTGACAAGAGTGAAACTCTGTATCAAAAAAACCCATTATATTTAAAATTTATTAATAAGTACAGCCCTACCTCATTATCCCAGTCTCCCTTTTCTGCCTTATTTTTTCTAGAATAGTCAATACATTTTAATTATATATAGATACACACATATATATGTATATACTGTGTAATTTACTTAAATACCTATTGTATTAGTCCATTCTCATGCTGCTGATAAAGACATACCTGTGACTGGGTAATTTATAAAGGCAAGAGGTTTATTTGACTTTCAGTTCAGCATGGGTGAGGTGGCCTCAGGAAACATACGATAATGGCAAAAGGGGAAGCAAACACGTCCTTTTTCACATGGCGGCAGGAGAGACAAGAATGAGTCCCAAGAGAAGGGGGAAACCCCGTATAAAACCATCAGATCTCATGAAAACTATCTCACTATTAGAAAAGGATGGGGGAAACTGCTCCCATGATTCAAGCTGAGATTTGGGTGAGGACACAGCCAAATCTTATCACCTATAAACATTTTATTTTTATTTGTTTGATTGAAAATTATAGCCTCAATAATGTGGATTTTTTTCTTTCCTTTTTTCACTTACATATCTCAAATCCTACTACAGAGCTCAATAAATATTGGATGAATTACTAACATCATCCTTCTCTCTGCTTGAAGGAAAAGGAAGCGCAGAAGCTACAGGACTCTAGACTAGGTTGAAAGCAGTTCTGTTACTTTTCTAGTTGTTTGATTTGCGGATGCTATTTGATCTCTCTGATACCTAGTTCTGTATATTAAATAGAGATAATATTGACTATTTCTTAGACTATGTCATTCATCCTAAGCATTCAATAAATAACAGTTATTGTTACTATCAGTAAGTTGACAGTCATGCCAGGTCGATAGCTAACTTAAGCTGAATTATTGTACCAATAAAAAACATTTCACTTTTCCCTCTTCTTGAAAACCTCTTGCCCTTTGTGTGTATCTGTAAGGCCAAAATATTCATCTCCTTCTGGTTATTACTCAAATCTCAGCTTTCCAGTAAGCACTTTGTAGCTCACATACGTAAAATAAAACTTCCTCTCATCTTCCCAAAATTCTAACCTCTTTCCTCACTTTATTTTCTGATTAGTACTCTCTACTATGTAACAAACATACATTTTACTTTTTCTTGTGTGTAATGTATACACACTCCATCCCTAATAATATGTGCCCATTTTTAGGCCAAGAATTTTGAATGGTTTGCTGTTATATACTCAGCTCTGTAACAATATTTGTTCAGCATTAGCAATAAAATTCTAATGAATAAAGCAACCATATTTTTACAGATATAGAAATTTTGGCACCAAGAGGGTAAATAATTTTCTAAAGGGAACACAGCTAATAAGTAACAGACATAGGATTCATATTTAAGGAGTCTGGTTTTTGTCTCAGGATCTATACTGATACCCTGTGTAATTACATTTCCAATATTGGTTATTTTTGTCATCTCCCTTCTTTTCTGTATCAGTGATATGGTTTGGAATTATGTCCTCATCCAAATATTTTCTTTTTTTTTTTTCAGATGGAGTTTCCCTCTTATTACCCAGGCTGGAGCGTAATGGTGCAACCTCTGATCCTGGGTTCAAACAATTCTCCTGCTGCAGCCTCCCTAGTAGCTGGGAATACAGGCTCACTCCACCATGCCCAGCTAATTTTTGTATTTTTAGTAAAGATGGGGTTTCACCATGTTGACCAGGATGGTCTCAATCTCTTGACCTTGTGATCCACCTGCCTCAGCCTCCCAAAGTGCTGGGATTATAGGCATGAGCCAATGCGCACTGCTGTCCTCATCCAAATCTTATGCTCAGATGTAATCTTTAATGTTGAAGGTGGGGCCTGGTGAGAGGTGATTGAATCACAGGGGTGTATCTTTCATGAACAGTTTAGCCCCATCCCTTTGGTGCTGTTCATCTGATAGAGCTCTGGGGAGATTTGATTGTTTAAAAGTGTGTGACACTTCTCACCTCCATCACTCTTGCTTCCCATGCCGGCTTTCCCTTCACTTTCTGCCATGATGTAAGTTTCCTGAGGCTGCCCCAGAAGTGGAGTAGATGCTTCCGACTTCCTGTACAGCCTGGTTGCAACCCTGAGTCAATAAAACCTCTTTCTTTATAAACTACCACATCTCAGGTATTTCTTTATAGCAATTTGAGATTGGACTAATAGTCAGTCCTGCCAGGAATTTCTATATTTTATTGATTTTCTTAAGACCTGGATCTTTGTTTCATTGATATTTTTATTCTCCCAGGGCTTACTATTTCATGCTGATGACTATTCAAGCATGGAAGACAATTTTTTCTTATAGGTACTGAAATTTTATAGTTTTTTTTTATTAGTTGGAGGGATTTATAGCTCCATTTATTGCATAATAATCAGATGCACTATTTGTACAAATGATTTTTATACCAAAATAATTTATTTTATAAAGCTTTTCTTCTTTTCATTTTCAAAAAAGTATTCCATATATAAATTATTTATTTACCCCAAGACTGTAAAGTTTTATTTCATTTCCTTTTTATCGTTTTATATTCAATTATTTTAATTTTATTTTAATATTAATGTTTATTTATGGTATGAAGTAAGCTTCAAGAATTATTAATTTTTTCTCAACTATTTATCTAGTTATGTCAATGCAATTTGTTGAAAGACTTTCCCTTATCCACTGAATGCCCTTCTCAACTTTATTCTTAACTTAATGGACTTTTGCAGTTATGATCAAATAATTTTTGACAAGGGTGCCAAGATAATTCAATGAGGATAATATAATTATCTCTTCTTTCAGTAAGCACTACATCATCTACATTACTGCATTGCAGATGCAAAACACAATTGGTCATGATGTATTCTTCTTTTCTATAGATTATTCTAATTGATTGGCTAACATTTTGGTATAAATATTTGTATTTTTTATGAGAGATAGTCTTTGCATTGCCTTCATTAGGTTTTAGTATCAGGGTTATATGACCTCATACAATAATTTGGGAATAGTACTGATAATGGTTTGACTCTGTGTCCCCATCCAAATCTTATGTGGAATTGTATTCTCCGTGATTCCCAGATGTCAGAGGAGGGTTGGGGTGGGAGGTTGAATTCCCCTTTGCCGTTCTCTTGATAGTGAGATCTGATGGTTTAAAGGGGTGCCTCCCCATTCTCTTTCTCTCTCCTACTCTGTCATGGTAAGACACATTTGCTTCCCCTTTGCCTCCACCATGTAAGTTTCCTGAGGTTCCCCAGTCATGCTTCTTGTTAAGCCCTCAGATACGTGAGTCAATTAAACCTCTTTTCTTCACAAATTACCCAGTCTTAGGTAGTTTTTGTTGTTGTTTTTTTTCTTTGAGACAGAGTCTTGCTCTGTCATCTAGGCTAGAGTGCATTGCCATGATCTTGGCTCACTGCAACCTCTGCCTTCTGGGTTCCAGTAATTCTCCCTCCTCAGCCTCCTGAGTAGCTAAGATTACAGGCATATGCCACCACACCTGGCTAATTTATGTATTTTTAGTAGAGACAGTATTTTGTGGCATTGGCCAGGCTGATCTCAAATGATTCACCTGGCCTCAGCCTCACAAAGTATTCCCAAAGGGATTACATGCATGATCCATCATTCCCAGTCAGGTAGTTATTTACAGCAGTGTGAAAGTAAACTAATACAAGTCCCTTATTTTCTTTTCTAGGGTTTATATAAATCTGATTTATTTGATATTTAAAATAACTATTTGAATTTATTATATTATTAATTATAATAAATAATTTTGATTTAAAATAATTTCATTATTTCTGATTTAAAATAATTTTCATACTTTCAAATTTTATTGGTGAGCAAAAGTATAGGTTTTCAAATAGCATCTAATATGAGAAGAATCTAGATCTTTAATATTACCTTTTGGCTTATTTTTAAAATTTCCATTTCTCTGCCTACATTTCCCATCTGTTCCTGCATGCTGTCCACTTTTCCATTAGAGTCCTCAGCGTATTAATCACTGTTATTTTAAATCCCTTATCTTATAATTTTGACATTCCTTCAATATTTGAGTTCTTACTTGAATGTGTGCTCTGACTTTCAAGCTGTGTGTTTTTTACATTACAGTAAGTCTTGTAATTTTTTCTTGATAGCAAGACATCATGCACTGGGTGAAAGAAATTGCTATAAAAAAGCTCTTAGTAATGTAGTGCTAAAATGTGGCAGAGAATAAGAATTTTCTAGTCCCATGATTAGGATTCTGTTTTTTAGTGAGTCTATGCCTCTGAATTGTAAACTTCAAGCAAGCTCCTGATTTTTTTTCCCTTGCCTCTCCTGCCTTCTTTACTCCCATAGGTAAGACAAGATGACTAGAGTAGGCTGAGGTTGGGTATTTCTCTTCTCTCACGTCAGTTAGGCTCTGATAAAACCCCAGCAGGTTAGACTTTAGTTAAATTGTTCCTTGTGAAGACCAACTTTGTTAAGAGTGAAATATATGATGTATTTCAAAACAATTTCTTTTCCCCTCGGCCTGCTGGAAACACAAGAGGATGTTTCTCTGATATCCTCTGTGTAGATGTTGTGCAGTTTCTAGAAGTGACCCTCTCTGTTATACTTGGATTCATTTCCCTGGTGATTTTTAACTCCCAGATTTGTCCACATTGAACCTCCAGCAATTCATCAACTGGAGTTCAGGTTGAACCTGGGCCCTTATTCCCAGGAAGGTTGCTCCAGGTGAGTTTCTGCTTCAATAAGTCCTGATTCTCTGTATTCTTCTGTCACTCTCTCTAGTTGGGAGTGGGATGACTGTTTGTCTTGTGACTTCACTTATCCTATACATCAAAGAGATATTATTGAGTTTTCAGTTTATTCAGCTTTTTACTTGTTGCTAGGACAAAGTGGCAACGTTCTAGCTTCTTACATGCTGAACCACAAAATGGAAATCTAGGAATCTGATTGTAATTAAGTAACAAAGCATGATTCTGCCAAGAAAAAATATACTAGAGTTAGTTTGAACACAGCTGTAGCAAAGCTGTGTTCTTTAAGAATAAAACAGAGCACTCCACCCTGATAGTACTTGCTACAGAAAAAAATATCATATATAATATCTCTAATTTGGAAGGGCTTGAGGAGATCTGCTTCATCAAATGCTGGAAATTTTATTTAATTCAATAACAAATCAAATAAGAATATTAAAAATACCCAGTGAACTGTAAGTAAAAACAATTAGTACAAGCAAAAAGGCTGAGTGATGAGTGCTCACCCCAGAGCAAGCCATGCTGTATCACTGTTTACCACCTCAATTGAAGTCAGTGTTTATGAAACCCCATAAAAAGTACTAGAAGCTAGTAGCTTTTACTAAGTTTTTCTTCACATTAGTATTTACCTTCCATAACAGTGCTCTTCATCAGGTTATTGACTTAAGTTTCACTGGTATTTTTTATTATCTCAGACACTCTAATTTTGATCTTACCCAAAAGGCTTTGGACGTGTTATTTTCTTTTCTGAAGATTATTTCTTCTCTGATTTTAACTCCAAATACTTATTTAAGCTCTTGCTCAGTGATTTCTTTTTTCTGAATTTTGCGGGTCAATTCCCTTTTCATGGATTCTCATAGCAAAATATAATGCATTTATAGTTCATATTATGGTGACAGTGTTTTTTAAATAAATTTTGTACCTATTTCTCCTATTAAAATACAAGTTTTCTTAGACAAGTAGACAAAAAGGGATGTATATGTGCAACTGTGTCTCCTTGTGTTCTCCAGTAAGTACCGATTTCTATCAGGCACAAAAAAATAATCATTGAATAAATATTTATTCAATGAGTCAATAAAGTAAATAAAATGCATTTAAGATTTTTTTTTTTTTGAATAAAATGTTTTTTTTTTTTTTTTTAATTTTTATTGCATTTTAGGATTTGGGGTACATGTGCAGAACATGCAAGATAGTTGCATAGGTACACACGTGGCAGTGTGTTTTGCTGCCTTCTGCCCCCTCACCCATATTTGGCATTTCTCCCC
>CM052657.1:91568634-91585492 GCA_028533165.1 Leontopithecus rosalia | reverse complement strand
ATAAGACCCATAAAGAGATTTAGACTCAACGAGACAGAAAATTAATAAGGATATCCAGGACTTGAATTCAGATCCAGAACAAGTAAACTTAATAAATATGTATAGCGCTCTCCACTTTAAATACACAAAATATACATTCTCCACTTTCAATACACAAAATATTGATCAGCCATTATTAATAACCATTCTTAGAATAAAGTAATATTCCTGTTCTCTCTCCCTCTTTTTCTTCCTCTTTCTTCCTCTCCTTCTCTCCTTTTTTCTTTCAAAAAAAAAAAGAAAAAATGTAAAAAAAAAAGAATTTTCTGTCTTACTTTCTTCCCTCCTCTTTGCCTCTTGTCCTTCCCGTTCACTCTCATTTCTTAATTTCTTCCTTTCCTTCTTTCTAAGTTCTGTAATTATATAAATTATTATGACTGTAGTAATTACTCCAAGCCTTTTCAGGTCAAGTTTCATTGTGTTACTCTGAGCAAGACGTGCCTGAGCTGTGAACTGACCACTGGGAAGAGATCTCACCATGGGACCTCAGCCAGAGGGAAACGCTTGGGACAGAGAAGGGGAGCTGCCTCCTGGAACTCCAACCTCCAGGATGGGGGACCTGGAGGACAGGAAGCCCAATCTAGCTACAAAGCTCCAAAGGAAATGACAACAGCCAGGATCAACACAGTCTCCCAAAGAATCCAGCAAACAGAGCTGTGCACATTACACGCCTCACTCTGCTCTAGGCCTGAAGAAGAAGACAAGAATCTGAGAAGCCCTTGTACTCAAGAAGCTCCCTGCTTAACGACCAAGATGTGCAACCATTCAAATGCACAAAGCAAGAGAGTTTTACAGCAGAGGTAGGCATTTCAGGTGAGCCTGAATAAAGCATTTTCTGGTAAGCACTATGGCAGGTAAAATGTAAAAATCTAAGATAACCAAGTGGACTTCTGGCCAAAGATCAAAGACAGTACAAAAGCTGTGAGTTTAGAAGCCAACAGTACTCCAAAATCCAGGTGTGATATCAGACAAAAGATGATCTCGTAGCCCAGGGACAGACGATTATTGCTTTACGGAACATTTAGGGAAAGACTATTGAGTCACGTAAGAGCAATAATAAAAATAGTAGCAATAGTGATAATATTCACAAATGACATTTAATAGTACCTGCATTGTAACAAGCACTATTTTAGGTAATTCAGGTTAAGCATCGCTAATGCTCACAGCAAATGTATGAGTTATCTGTTAGTTCTACTTTGTCTGGATAGAGAAACAAAAAAAAAAAAAAAAAAAAGGAACAGAACCCTGACAGTATGTTTGAGATTAGCCTGGTGAAGCTAATTTTGAGCTTCTGACCTCTAGAAATGTATAGTCATAAATTCATGCTATTTTAAGCCATAAAGTTTCTGGTAATTTGTTAAAGCAATAATAGGAATCTAATACACAATTGTATTTATTTCCAATATTTAAAAGTCAATTTGCCCTCTTTGAACTCACTCTAGATTTTTCATATTGTTGCTGCTATTTTTAGAGGCCTGTTATACTATTTTATGCAGATTTCATACTGCTAGACAAATTTTAACTTTTTAGCCTTTTCTTCTGTAGGAAAGGTTGTAAGAAAGACTAAAGTGAAAAATAAAACAAAATATGATAGAATTTAAAGAGAGTTAAAAATAGCATTATTCGTTTTTTAGGCTTTATATATTCCTTTCTGGTAGGCATACTTATTCAGACAAGAACACGGAATAAGTTTTATTTATAATAAGTAGATGAAATATTCTACATAATTGAGTACTGTATTGGTTAATATTATGTGTCAACTTGATTGGATCATCAGATGCTCCGATATTTGGTTAAATATTCTTTCTAGGTGTATCTGTGAAGGTGTGTCTGTAAGAGATTAGCATTTGAATTTGTAAACAGTATAAAGCTATTGCCTTCCCCAATGTGGGTGGATGTCATTCAATCTGTTAAGAACCGAATGAAATGAAAAGATGGAAGAAGGGAGAATTCACATTCTCTGATGAACTGCTTGAGCAGCAATATGTGTCTCCTGAGAAATACACCATTGGAACTCCTAGTTCTCAGATTTTCAGATTCAGGCTGGAATAATATCACCTGCTTTTCCTAGGCTTCCAGGCTGCAGATTGCAGATCACAGAAGATTTCAGCTGCAATAATATTACATAAACACATTTTTTATTATACATGTTTGTGGGTATGTGTATCTATATATGTATATGTGTATATATGTATGATATGTGAATACATAGAAACATATATGTGTACTGTGTATTACATATAATGTAATATATGTATATGTATATATATTCTCCTATTCTGTTTATCTGGTGAACCCTGACTAATATAATCACTTTAATATGTAAAGAATAACTGCACATTTTATGTTAATATAAAGTCTCCCATTGTATCTGTGATACACATTTCCTGCCACTATACTATGGAAGAAAATTCTGAGGCTTCCTTTATTCTTTATAATGTATACGTTTAAGTTGTCTGCTATTTTCTTTACCTTTAAAATTAAAAATTCTTTGGCACTTATGTAAACTTATCAACTCAATATGTGATGAATACATATAAGTGAAATGAAAATGGATAAATCTCTGTTTAAACTTTTCTATTTATACTGAACTTGTGACATTACACAATATATTTAAGAATTCATTTTTCATTTAAAAATATACCTTATGATATGGTTTTAAGGGTTAAATGATGTTAAAATATGTAAAGACATGTATCTGATTATTGTGTTGTGCACATTTTATAAACTGAAGAGATATTGACAACTACCACTATCATCATCTTCCGGTCATTTTTGTCATTATCAATCTTTTCTGTTTGAGATTCCATTTTATTTTCTGCCCATAAAATTATACTTGTACTCTCCCTTCAAATATTGCTTATGTTTCACTTTTTCTGACACCTTCCTCTAGGACAGTTGCCTCATTATTGGATGTCTATCAATTTTTTATTAATTAATTTATCTTGTATTTGAATGTATTCTCAGAAAGTCAATTTTCTCCTCAACATTACTGATTTGAATATCTTATAGCACGGACTGGATATTTTATTCTTTGAAAATCTCATTCCAAGTGTTTGATTACAACTTTTAAATTCTAAAAAATATACATTTGTAGGCCAGGCACGGTGATTCACGCCTATAATCCCGGCACTTTGGGAGGCCGAGACGGGTGGATCACGAGGTCAAGAGATCGAGACCATCCTGGTCAACAAGGTGAAACCCCGTCACTACTGAAAATACAAAAATTAGCTGTGCATGGTGGTGCGCTCCTGTAGTCCCAGCTACTCGGGAGGCTGAGGCAGGAGAATTGCTTGAACCCAGGAGGTGGAGGTTGCGGTGAGCCAAGATTGTGCCATTGCACTCCAGCCTGGGTAACAAGAGTGAAACTCCGTCTCAAAAAAAAAGAAAAAAAATATATAAATACATATATATATTTGTATCTACACCTATTTTTATACCTTCAGTTTTTATTATTTTATTCTCAAACTGGTAGACTTACCTCACCTTTTCTCTTGTTTTTTTTTTTTTTTTTTTTTTATTGAGGTCATGATTATCTAAAATTTATGTAGCAAAAGGCAGAATTTTAATTATAGAGAATTATACTGAAATCTAGGTATTTTCGTTGGATACAAAGAAACAAAAACACACCATAAAAAATCATTAAGAAGATAATAAACAGAAATGCAAATTAGAAAAAATGAAAAAAATATAGAATCGGACAACTCATACTAAGAAGCTTATTAAGCAAAATATAAACATTTTTAAATTCAAATTTGTAGCAGCCATAGAAATACAAATTAGAACATTTGCATTTATTACCTTTCAGAAAGAAAAATATATAGAAGTTACAAAATAATTTTAGTAAGGTCATCATTTGCTAAAGATTTTTAAATGATAATCAGGGAATATATAACAAAAGCCTTAGTATGTTTGTTCTTCAACCAATAATTACTTTAAATATAGTTTTCTTTAATACATTATAAGCATAAACATCCATGTTAATTTTTTGTGCATTATTTTCATAGGAATATTAAAATAACTTCAACATATGTCGCAGTCTTTCATAAACATGATCAAAACTGTCGAGAATAGAATATATTTAGGATTATTGCTAAGTTTAAAATAGAATAGGAATTACATTATTACTGTAGTACCAATTTTATTTAAAATAGTATATATACACATACAGACACATACAGATACATATCAAAAATCTGTAAAGGATTAGTTGGATTCCCTACAGATACCAAAATCCATATATGCTCAAGTTTCTTATATAAAATGGTATGGTGTTTGCATATAACCTACACACATCCTCAAATGAGCTCTAGATTATTTATAACACCTATGTAGGGAAAACTCTCTCTTTTTTCTGTGCTCTCACACTATGACCATCATCAACACAGAAGACTTCTGTGACCATATATGTGGGGATTTTTTGCCCCCACAAACTAAGCAGCTAACAGCAGCTGGGTGTTATCTCATTCTGTTTAGACACTAGCTACTTGGAGATAGTGTCAGATCTCACAATGAGGGCTCAGTCCCCAAGACTGGCCTCTGCCCTGCCCCTCAAGTCCAAACCTCAGGAACTTCTGACCCATTAGCTTCAAGTTGGAGTTCCCATGATCCCCTCTTTGGGTTTAATTTTCTAGAGCATCTCATAGAACTCAGGAAAACACTTCATTTTACTGGCTTATTATAAAGGTTATTGCAAAGGATACAGGAGAACAGATGCATAGCCTGAGCTATGGGGGAAGGAGGAAGGGACTAGGAGCTTCCATGCTCTCCCTGGAAACCGACTCTCCAGGAATCTCCACATGTTCAGCCATCTGAAAGCTCACTGAACCTTGTCCTCTTGGGTTTTCTTTTTATTATTATTATACTTTAGGTTCTGGGGTACATGTGTAGAACATGCAGGTTTGTTACACACCTATACATGTGTCCAGGTGGTTTGCTGCATCCATCATGGAAGCTTCATGACATCAGCATTCCTTCTCTCAGGGTATAGGGCAGGACCCTCTCCTGAGAGGGACTTAAGATCCACAATCAAAAAGGCAGGGGAACATTAGATTGAAAGGGGGCAGAAGAAGATCAGAGGTCTGCCCCTGAGGCCTAACTCATCCAGCATTATAACAAAACATGTAACAAGGGCTACAGGGAGTTATGAGTCAGAAACCCTGCATGAAAATTAGTATGTATAATAGTACCACAATGCCAAAGGAAATGTAAGTGCTATGTAAACAGTTGTTCAACCGTATTGTTTAGGGAATAATGGCAACTAAAAAAGGTCTGTACATGTTCAGTACAGATGCAACCCTCCTTTGTTTTTACCGAATATTTTTTATCTATAGTTAGGAATCTATGGAATGCAGAACCCATAAATATAAATGACCAACTATATTTATCTCTATATCTCCCAATATTGTTATAGTTTGCATGTACTTTTGTTGTGATAGAATATGATGTTACTTTTTTCATACCTACCCCTAATTCTCAAAATTTTTCAGTAAGCAAAATTGCCGTTGAAGTAAAAAATTTTAATGAATTATTAAATGAGAAAAATTTTTACTTAAGATATTTTTGTTAAAATGTTTTTTTACATTTATTGAGGCATAATTGACACATAAAAATTGGATACATTTAATATATCCAACATGTTTTTTTGACATACATTTACAGAGTTAAATCATTAATCTGGTCAATTAATTAACGTATTCTTCACCTCAGACAGTTGTCAATTTTGTGTGTGTGGTGAGAATATTTATTATCTATTCTGCTAGCAAATTTTAAGTATAAAACACAGAATAATTAACTATAGTCACCATGCTGTACATTAGATCCACACAACAAATATATCCTCTGTAAGTAAAACTTTGCATCCTTTGACCAACATCTCCTCATTGCCCCGACTCATGACAGAGCATTATATTCTCTGTTTTTAGTTCAATGATTTTTTTTCTAACACACATATAAGTGAGAGCATGCAGTAACTGCCTTTATTAACCTAGCTTATTTCACTTAGCATAATGACCTCTAGATGCAACTAAGTTATTGAAAAGACAGAATTTCCTTCTTGTTAAGGCTAAATAATATTCCAGTACGTATATACCATATTTTTAACCTTGTATTTATTAATGGATATTTGGATTGTTTTTATGTCTTGGCTATTGTAAATAATAATATAATAAACATGAGAGTACACATAACCCTTGGAGACACTGATTTCATTTCCTTTGGATACATATCCAGTGGTAAGATTGCTAGATCGTATGGTAGCTCTATTTTTAATTCCATAAGAAACCTCTAAACTGTTTTTCATAATGGCTGTACAAATTTACATTTCCACCAAAAATGTACAAAGAGGTTTTCTTTTCTCCATAATGTTGCCAACACTTGTCTTTTGTCTTTTGATAATAGTCATTCTAATAGACATAAGATGATATCTCATAAAGATTTAATTTGCAATTCCCTGCTGATTAGTTATGTTAAGCTTTTTTTTTCATTTATCTGTTGACTGTTTGTATGTCTTCATTTAAGAAATATCTGTTCAAGTCTTTGCTTATTATTAACTTGTATTATTTTTTTCTTGCTCTTGAGTTTCTCACCTGTTTTGAGATTAACTTGTCAGCTGAAAGTTTTGAACACATATGGTTTCCATTAAGTAGGTTGTATCTTCACTTTTTGATTGTTTCCTTTGATTTAAAAAAGGCTTTTAGTTTGATGCAATCCCATTTGTATTATAAAGATAAAAACTCGGCTGGCACAGTGGCTCAGGCCTGTAATCTCAGCACTTTGGGAGTCCAGGCATGAAGATCACCTGAAGTCTGGAGTTCAAGACTAACCTGATCAACCTGAGAAACTCTGGAGTTTCTCAGTGGAGAAACCCTGTCTTTATTAAAAATACAACAAATCAGCTGGATGGTGGTGTATGCCTGTAATCCCAGCTACTCAGGAGGCTGAGGCAGGAGAATCGCTTGAACCTGAGAAGCAAAAGTTGTGGTGAGCCAAGATCACTTCCTTGCACTCCAACCTGGCACCAAGAGTGAAACTCCATCTAAAAACCAAACAAACAAAAACTCCATGACATTAGTTTGGCAATAATTTTTTGAATATGACTTTAAGAGCACAGGCAACAAACCCCAAAATCAATAAATAGGACTGCATCTAACTAAAAAGGTCTGCACAGAAAAGGAAATGATCAACAGAGTGAAGAAACAACCTACAGAATGGGAGAAAATATTTGCAAACCATATATCTGGCATGGGGTTAATACCTAAAATATATAAGACACTCAAACAACTCAACAGCAGAAACATAAAAAAACTGATTTAAAAAATGGGCAAAGGACCTTAATAAATATTTCTCAAAATAAGACATACACACGACTACCAGGTGTTACAGAATGCTCAACATTACAAATTATCATTTAAATGCAAATTAAAATTGCAATTTGCATTTTAATAAGATATCTCACACTTGTTAGAATGGCCATTGTTAAAAAGACAAAAGATAATAAGTATTGACAAAGTAGAGATAAAGGAATCCTTGCACTGTTGGTGAAAATGTAAATATTAAAACCCTTATAAAAGCAGCATGGATGGTCCTCAAAAATTAAACATAGAACTACCACATGATTAATCAATTCTACTACTGGGTATATATCCAAAGAGAAAAAAATCAGTATGTCAAAAAACTATCTGTACTCTCATATTGATTGCAGCATTATCCAAAATAGCCAAGACATGGGATCAACTTAAGTGTCCATCAATGCATAAATTGATAAAGGAAGTATGGTATATATATGGAGTGAAATACTATTCAGCCATTATAAATTGGAATAAACACTGTTATTTGAGACAACATGATTGGACTTGGAGGAGGTTACATTAAGTGAAATAAACCAAGCACAGAAAGATAAATGTTGTAAAATCTCATGCCTAAGTAGAATCTACAAAAGTTTTATCTCATAGAAGTAGAGAGAAGAATGGTGGTTGCCAGAGTCTGGAATGGTTGGGGTTGTTGGTGGGGGTGGGAGGGATGTTGGTCAAAAAATACAAAATTTTGTAAGATTGAATAAGTTCAAGAGATCTTTCATACAACATGGTGGCTATAACTAATAATATATTTTATTATTAAAAATGCTGAGAGTGGATATTAAGTATTCTCATCACTATTAGCAATATAATGGTAGTATGTGAGGTAATGCCCATATTAATTAGCTAGATATAGTAATTAATCTAGCTATTTAGTATTTAGTTATTTCACAATGTATGTGTACTTCAAGACATCATATTATACACAAAAATGCAAGCAGTATTATCTTTCAGAGTAAAAAATTACGTTAAAAAATAAAATAACAAAAAAGTTTTTCACACTGGTCTTTAAGTTCACTTTCCCTATTGATTTTACCTCTAGACTACCACTTACCCTGCTCAGATCCATTTCTTTATATATTTTTGGTATCAGCAGGTCCAGGATTCCAGAGAAAATTCTGTCTAGAGGGAAACTTAAGAAAAGAATAATAATATAAATCATAGCCCCATAATCTCAACTAGTCCAAGGTCACAACCACCACTCTGTCCCCCTCCTTTACTACACAGTTGAAATTCCCCTGTCACTCATCTAGCACCATTAGTAATCTCTGTGGCATGCCTAAATGTAGGTGCAATCCAAACACTCATCCGTGAAGGGCGTCCTTCTTGGTCACCATGCCCGTCTGAGGCATGGCTGCTACAATTGTCTATTTATTATCAAAACTAGGTGAGGGGATACCAAAAGCTTTCAAGTGGATCACATGTGTACTAAACAAATGCCTCTTTGCCTCACAGCATAACAGCTTCCCTATCTCTTCCTGGTGGTCAAGATTGATTTATCTATTACGT
Organism: Leontopithecus rosalia; assembly: GCA_028533165.1. Taxonomy (NCBI): domain Eukaryota; kingdom Metazoa; phylum Chordata; class Mammalia; order Primates; family Cebidae; genus Leontopithecus; species Leontopithecus rosalia. The sequence continues at coordinate 91,576,589 of CM052657.1, read as the reverse complement.
GAAAGGAAATACAATTTTTTTCTTCCTGGTCTACTGGCATAAGGTGGCAGATATAAGTTATGCTTCAAAGGAACACACTTGCATCATCTTCTGCAAGAGCTTCTCATTTGAGGACAAGAACCTCTATTCCTGCATATTCTAGGATTACGTTGATGTGAAGCACAAATTTCCCCGGAATATTGCTCAAAGTTATAGTAGGTGGGAAGACTGCTGCTCTTTCATGTTGATACCATGATTCACATATTCTATCAATCAGAGTTACAACACCATATAAAGGTCATTACCTTATGGTAAACACTGTATCATGAAGAGTAGTCCTATGACTTTTTTTTTTTTTTTAGACAGAGTCTCTCTCTGTCACCCAGGCTGGAGTTAAGTGGTGCCATCTTGGCTCACTGCAACCTCTGCCTCCAGGGTTCAAATGATTCTCCTGCCTCAGCCTCTCAATTATCTGGGACTACAGGTACCCACCAGCATGTTGGGCTAATTTTTTGTATTTTTAGTAGAGACAGGATTTCACTTTGTTATCCAGAATGGTATCAATCTCCTGACCTTACAGGTGTGAGCCATCATGCCTGGCCAGTGCTATGACTTTTAAGGCATCACTTGCAAGTTATAACTCTCTCAGAGATGCCTTTACAGGCTGTTCCCATTCCATTGTTCTATCAGGAAAGCAGCTTCAGGTTAGTGTAGCATGTGCTATGACAAGTAAATCCTTTAGGCAACTTAACTATAAATAATAAAAGTCCTTTGTCTAATGCAGTGTCATTCCATGGTTAGTAAATTAAACACTTGTGAAAAATGGGTAATTATTCTACCAAACTCCTTCAGGGAAGAAAGAAAAACCTCAAATTAGAAAATGTGTCTATGTCTGTCAAAATTTATTGTTCTTCTTTTCAGGTCTATTAGTCTGTTTTCACTTTGCTGATAAAGACATACCCTAGGGGTTTATTGGACTTACAGTTCGACATGGCTGGAGATGCCTCACAATCATGGAAAAAGGGAAGGGGGAGCAAGTCACATCCTACATGGATGGAGGCAGGAAAAAAGAGCTTGTGTAGGGTAACTCACATTTTTAAAACCATCAAATCCCTTGAGACTCATTCACTACCACAAGAACTGTGCAGAAAAGACTCACCCCCATAATTCAGTCACCTCCCACGTGGTTTCACCCACGATAGATATGTGGGAAATGTGGGAGTTACAATTCAAGATGAGATTTGGGTGAAGACACAGCCAAACCATACCATTCTGCCCCTGGGCCCTCCCAAATCTCATGTCCTCACATTTCAAAACCAATCGTGCCTTCCCAATGGTCCCCCAAAGTTTTAAGCATTTCAGCATTAACTCAAAAGTCCACAGTCCACCATCTCATATGAGACAAGGCAAGTCCCTTCTGCCTATGAGCCTGTAAAATCAAAAGCACGTTAGTTACTTCCTAGATACAATGTGGGTACAGACATTGGGCAAATAAAGCCATTCCAAATAGGAGAAATTGGCCAAAACAAAGGGGTTATAGGCCCCATGAAAGTCTGAAATATAGCAAGGAAGTCAAATCTTAAAGCTCCAGAATGATCTATCCTATTAGTCCTGTACTTCTAGAGAACTCTGACGAATACACCAATACTTGTTTATCAGTTCTAACAAATACACCATACAAATGTGAGATGTGATAGTAAGGAAACTATGTAGGGGCAAGAGGGATTTCCCAGTACTTTCTTATAAATTATTCTGTAAAATCTAAGCTTCTCTAAAAATGAAGTCTGTTAATTTAAAAATAAATAAAAATAAAAATAAATTACATATGCAATGGGTTTTTATTAACCTAGTTTTATCTCATCTTTTTGGGGGTGTGTTCTTGATAAGCACCCTCAATATCTTCTATTCAGACTGCCATTCTGTAGTATCTTCTTAAATGGCCTGCGGTTTCTCCTGCTAATCTAGTCCCTAGTCCCTTCTATTTCATTGGGTACAAAATACCTAGAATGATATTTTGAAACACCAAAGCAAGGTGGTTTCTCCATTCAAAAATCTTCAAAGTCTTTACATCATTCTTAGGATGAAAACAGCACTTGGTATCTCATCTCAAAAGTCTGTTTGCTGATAATTCACTATCCTTCCTAAATATGAATTTTTAAAAATATCATTTTGCATTGTCTGCATTATTTTGATAGGCATATAGTATTCTGAATAAACTTAAACTTCTTTAGAAAAAAAAAACAGAAAATACTGTATAGCAATACTTTCTTTCTCATGAAGGTGGGCAATTTTTTTTAACCTTTTTTGTACTCCTGTGATATGAATTGTAGTCCTACACTGATATTATGAAATCTCAGATAAGAAAAGGAGACTTCATTTTATTTCTCTGCTATGTTCTCAGAGAGGCAACTCTATATGTGCTTGACCTTTTCAAGGTTCTGCAGTTTGATTGGATGACTGCCTCTCTTATCACCTTTTACAACCTCTCCTTCATGTGAGAAATCAGAGTGGATTGGAGAGCCAATCAAATATGGAATACTGAAAAGGTTATAGCAGCACTGCAGACTACAAGCTTTCCCAGATTGCAATGGTTATTAACATTCAGGCACCTCATTCCAATGACAAAGATTGTAATAAGAACAGATGAGGCCAAGGTGTGAATTTTATCTTTGTGACAATGATCAGATGGGAAATGGATAAATCTGGAGGTCTGCCTTACCTGCTCTTCTGTTACTGAGCTGCTTGTTTATAATCCTGTGAATCGACTTCAGTGTCATGAATGAGGGTCATGTTGACATAAATCAGGAGCAGAAGTGCATCTTCCTGCACATTGCTTTGGGCCACTCTTTACTATTATAATTGCCTTTTTCTGTGCTTTCTCTCCCTTGTCCTATTTCTATGTGGCATTTAAGAGTGAAATTGGCTTTTGAAATATTGGCTTCTTTCTTTTTCATTAGGACACAGTTTTCCTAAAAGAGTCAACCAGAAATGCCATGAAGTGCTTGGTAGGAGAGTATCTGAAAGTCTTATTAAATACATAATTAACTTTACTATTGAAAGCAATACATGGTATTAAATTCAAATGGCAGGGCTAATGCTTGAATTGTTATATGGAGTCTAACTTTATTGCTGGTATATTTGTTGTGTTTATTCATTTCAGACAGCATATCACTAGGTTCATTTTTATATTCTGTATTTTCTAATATATTTTGTTAAATGACTTTATGGGGTTTTTTTGTTTGTTTGTTTTGAGTCTTTTATATTGTAAAATACTTTGGAAAATGCCAGAGGACCAGCCTTTCTTTCATGAACATTTTGTATTATATTGACACTTTGTTACATCCTTGTTAAATGGAGCTGGGAAAGCATATACTTTTCAAGGCATATCTAAAATTTGAACATAATATATTGTGTTATCCACTTATTCCAGCTGATGCCACTATGTATATATCTGATTAAAATGAATACGAATAAAATATTTCACAGCATTCAGGAAAAGAAAACAAAAGGACTTGGAAATAAACAACTGTGCTCATGAGTGCTGTATTTTCCCTTCATATAACAAAATAATTTACTACATCTCTAGGAAAGAAAATATGTTTTTCCGATTAAATTCTTGAAATAAATCTTGCATCTGTCATCTGTTCACAGCAGCTTAGAAAAAAAGTTTCCACATAGCCTTAATTAAAGGTCAGTTCAGATTTTTATGAACAACTCTTTCTGAAGTTTTCTAATCTAGGTGAATATATGAATGCCCCAACTGCTGTGCCATAAAACCTGCTGCTTCAAGCTTAGATCTGCACTGTTGTCATCTCCTTCACACAGCTGGGAATCTCCTCTTAAACCAAGGTATCCCAGTGTGTGAAAGGCACACAGAACTGTGCAGATGCCAGAGCTGGACCATTTGTCTGTTAGAGCTTCTTTCATAAAGCAAGAAGGAAAAATAACCGATCATGAAATACGAATATTTCTTCTTTAGAAGTCTAAATTTTAAAAAAGACAAAGAAAGTTTTATGCTTGTCTCCAATTATGCCAATAAAACTAGTTAACTCACCAAATTGTTACAAGAAACTTAGTCATGAAATTGACTCAATTGCCGCTTTGTTTAGCTGGGTTGTATTTCTCCCTAAAATATGTCCCATTCTACTCTAGCATGCTTTTTAATGTAATTCTATCACACAGCAGCCTATCCACGACATTTAGTAAGGGCCTACTGAATCTCATACTTACCTATTTTACCTGGTAGGCAAGACAGCTAATTTAAGATGATAGACCCAGCCCAATAACACAAAGTGGTCAACCTATAACAAGTATTCTCAGGAGGATTCTCAGAATGTTCAAAGTTCAGAATCACTTGTCCTCTAGTGTTCATAATTCTCCTGTGCACCAGCTTTGCTACTTTTGTTTTAACCCTTTGATGTCAACTTTTGTCTTCTCAACTTAACTTGGTTTTTTAATTGTTGATTCAGATAATTCACCATTTCACACATCTGTTTTGTTTGTAAGTGACTGAAAACAGCTCAAACTTTATGAAAAACAGAAGTTATTGGTGACTTTGTTGAACTCCTAAAATGTCACCAGAATATTTTTTCATCCCAGTTTCTCACCAGTATTTTGCTCTGTGTTCATTTCATTCTCTAGTAATATTTCTCCATATGAGAAAAAAGATGGGCCACCAGATACTCAAGAATCTTACCTTATAAACTCAGTAATCCCAGGAGAAAGAGAATATCTTTTAAAAATTGTAGCAAGGAGTAATTACACTTGCTTAGCTTTCGTCACAGACCCTCTTCAGAAGTTATTACTGTGACCTCTACAGTGGAGTTCTGTACCTCTCAGTCTGAGTAATAGAGTCTAAGTAGATATAGACATGTAGGAATAGTACCACCCATAGCACATGGATTAAACTGGGAAAGAATGATGAGCTAGGCTGAAAAGTGAGCCTCCTCCAACCGTTTAACTGTGTCCATTTTCTAATCTCCAGAACCTGTGACTCTGTTAATTTACATGGAAAAAGGAACTTGACAGATCCAATTCAGTTAAGAAAACTGGGATCTGAGGTTATGCTAGATTATGCAGAAGAGTGCAATGTAACAAAAGAGTTTTTATAAAAATGAAGTAGGCAGTTCAGATTCAGGGAAGAAAATGTAAGAATGGAAATACTAGTCAGAATGATGCCATTGCTGGAAGGGACACGGAGCTGAGAAATGTAGTATAGGTGGCTTCTAGGATCTGGAAAAGGTAAGAAATGGATACACCGCAAGAGTCTTCAGAGGGAACCCAGATAAACAAAGACCTTAATTTTAGGATACTGACATTTATTCAGAACTTCTCTCCTAAAGAAGTATAAGGTCTTAAGCCATTCAATTTGTCCTAATTGGTTACAGCAGCAAGAAATTAATACACATGATTCTCTCAAAAGATATTGGGTAGAAATAAGCACATGTTTATTAAATGTGGGTAGTAGCCTATGTTTTGACTGTCTGCCATGATATTTCTAACTCTCAGGTTCCCTTTACACTTGATAAATTACATACTTTTAAAGAGTTGTCACTATGCCCTTATTATGTTTTAATCTCTTAAAGCAACCTGGTCCATGGTCATCTAAAGTTAAATATAAATTTAATTGATTTTATTTGGCATCATACAATCACATCTATAGTAAAAATGACAGTAGCGCCCTTTTATCTGAAATTTCACTTTCCGGGGTTTCAGTTACAGCTGTCTACCAAGGTCTGAAAGTACTAAATATTTTCATAGAATTTTAAAAATAAAAAATTCATAAGTTCAAATTGGGCACCAGCTACTCTGGGTAGCATCATGAAATCTCACACCATTCTGCTCCATCCTCCATCAGGAAACAAATTATCCTCTTGTCCAGCACATCCATGCTATCTACGTTACTCACCCATGAGTCACTTACTAGAAGCCTCAGTTATCCAATCCATTGTCAAGGTATCACAGTTCTTGTGTCCTAGTAACACTTATTTTACTTAATGTTGGTCCCAAAGCACAAGAGTAGTGATGTGACAATTCATATATGCCAAAGAGAAGCAGTAAAATGCTTCTCTTAAGGGAAAAGGTACAAGCTCTCAACTGAATAAAAAAGGAAAAAAAATTGTATGCTTAGGTCTCTAAGATCTACAGCGTAGAATGAATCATCTATTTATGAAATTCTGAAGAAGGAAAAAGAAATGTGTTCTAGTTTTGCTGTCACACCTCAGTCTACCAAATTACAATCACATTTCATGGTAAGTGCTTAATTAAGATAGAAAAGGCATTACATTTGTGCATGGAAGACATGAACATGCTCTGATTGATGGTAACTGGGTTTAGTGCTATCTGTGGTTTCAGGAACGTACTAGAGGTTTTGAAACTTGTGGAGAAGCACGGACCACAGTAACTCCTTTTGACTTTGTTTTTAGCACTTTGGTGAAGAAGAGTGTAACATGCAATATGAAAGATAAGTCTGAGAGAGACAGAAATAGGCAGACAGTGAAGCAAATGAAAGTTGGGCAGTAGAAAAGACTGTCTGTAAAGCACATCAGACTAGAATTCAAGACAGTCTGGTACACAGGGTCATGTAAGCACCCTGGGGTGGCATTCTTTACAGATAAGAATAAGACATTGAATTAAATTTACATAAACAATAAAGAGTTATACTAAATTAGAAGCAGCTAAAAGGAAAGTAATCTTTCAGTGTTTTTTAATTTTAGTGTGCTATTTAAAGCACTTGTTTCAGATTTCAGAGCATCACTATGCTCTAGCAAGGCCAATGAAATACATATTCTAACAAGCATCCCATCAGCTTTTGATCCTGGTGATCATTAGGTGACTTTTAAGAAACAGTGCTTCAAGGTAAAGGCAGTCAGTCAGAGGAAGAACCAGGCAAAGCCATGGGTACAAAACAGAGAATAATGTGAGAGACAATGACCCAGATCAGAATTCTAAACAGACAGGGCAATGGGGGAAGTAAAACATGAATTATGATGTTGAGGCATTATTTTTCTGTTTTAACCCAAAATGTTGGACTTTTCTTCCTAAGAGGAGAGAATCCAGCTGTGAAGCATAAAGAAGCTTTGAATAGGGAACCCATAATATTAAAATTTTTTTTTTGAAACTGTAAAATCAAGGATTTCAGATTCTGCATGGATGTGTGTGATCTTTATTAGGCTTTTTTTTTTTTTTTGGTGATATCATAGCTCACTGGAGCCTCTGCCTCCCCAGGCTCCCAGGCTGGAATACAGTGGTACAATCAGAGCTCACTGCAGCCTCTACCTCCCCGGGCTCCCAGGCTGGAATATAGTGGTGATATCATAGTGCACTGCAGTCTCTGCCTTCCCGCTCAAGCGATTTTCCCACCTCAGCCTCCCAAGTAGCTAGGACTCCAGGCATGCATCACCACACCTAATTTCCGTATTTTTTTTTAAAGAAAAAAAGGAGAGAAGGAGAGGAAGAAAGAGGAAGAAAAAGAGGGAGAGAGAACAGGAATATTGCTTAATTCTAAGAATGGTTATTAATAATGGCTGATCAATATTTTGTGTATTGAAAGTGGAGAATGTATATTTTGTGTATTTAAAGTGGAGAGCACTATACATATTTATTAAGTTTACTTGTTCCAGTTCTGAATTCAAGTCCTGTATATCCTTATTAATTTTCTTTCTCATTGAGTCTAAATCTCTTTATGGGTCTTATGTATCTGGGTGTTAGGATCATTAGCTCTTATTGTTGCATTGATCCTTTTACCACTGTATCTTTGTTGCTTTGAAATCTATTTTATAAAATGAGAGAATTGCAACTCTTGCTTTTTGTTTATTTCTTTATTTTTGCTCTCCATTTGGTTGGTAAATCTTTCTCCAACCCTTTGTTTTGAGTCTTTGTGTATCTTTGTATATAAAATGGGTCTGGATGTAGTATACCATTAGGTTTTGGCTGTATCTCTTAATTGGGGATTTAGTCAATTTAAATTTAGAGTT